>CM029782.1:14124276-14573956 GCA_017562165.1 Ectropis grisescens | reverse complement strand
GAATGTTGTGAAACTTTACTGTGGTACACACTTCCAACACTTCGAAGTATAGCACGATAGTCAATGCGGCATCGCTGAAGACTGAAGCACCTGCCAGGTCAGTGGAATCTGAAGGCTTTCTCATGAATCACATACGCTTCTTTCCCGCAATGGCGATTATACTCCTCGGTTTTCACCCATAATCTGCCGAAGCGTATGGATGTGGTCTATGGTACTATAACCTTTGGAAACCGGCTTGTTCGGGTGTGCGGAAGTCGTCAAACCTGCGTGCGAGACGATTCGGCGACCCCTAAAACAACTTATAAAGCGTATTTAAGTGAGATGGGTCTGTGGTTCTTCAACAAGGTGTTGTGCACTTTTTGAAAACGCCACCACACTTCTGCCGCCTTCAGCGTATTACCGTTGGAGTGGGCGAGTCAAACAGCTTCTGGAGGACTTTAGTACCGGTTTTCCACCTGCTCTCAGAAGCTCCGTCGTAATTCCGTCGCCGCCAGGTGCCTTGTTGTTTTAAGTTGTTGAGGGCCATCTAATCTCATACAGGCTGACTTCGGGATAACTGATGTAAAGTGTCGGGTCAGCTTGGCTCTGGGGTCTTTGCCATGCTAACGACAGGTTGTGCTTGCGTAGAGTGTATAACTGTTCATGAACCTCAATCTCAAAATCTCGGGCTTCGACGAGACGATGCTACCACTATCGGTCTTCAGTTTGGTCAGCTGACTTTGCCCAAGAGACAGATTTCTGCGAACACTTTCGAGCCTTTGTTCTGCTTGATTGCTTCTTCCTCGAAGTATTGAAGCAGCGTATATCGCGTCGCACACAAGTAGAGATCTGTCTATTGAGCCGTCTGTATACCGTCATGTCGACCGAAGACTGTAACCCTATATCGTCTGACTGCCATGAGATCTAGAGTTTGATCAGAGTTTTTTGGGTTCTATTTTGGCGTCGGCTCTTATAAAATTTTCTGCCAACAGCATGTACAGTTTCCACTAGCCTGTCATTTGTTAGTTATTGGTTGTGCAGAATACAGAACCCTTTGCGGTCGCGGGTTACTTTGGGTCGAATGCGACCGTTTACTGCAGAGGAAACGTACTTATCGGGTTCTTGGAATCCTACATAAAGTGTTTAAATTTAACCTTGACGACGCCGATGTATTTCAATCAGCAGTGGTCTGCTGTTTTGACGTGTTAGGAACGCCATTACGCGTATGCTGCAGAAGAGAGGCCAAACAGATTAGATCACACTTGACACCACGAGTAGTGCCTGTACCTACTAAAATCTCTGCAGCAATCTGATGGTGGAGAGAACGTGGATAAGCTCTTGCTTTCTCCCGCGAAACCGCCGATCCCTGCCCATTTTTGGGATCTTTCCTGGCGCAATACACCCATCACCGGTTTACCAGAATACTAGCAGTCAGACTAGCTATGTGGTGCCATTGACGTAGCGCCAGACGTCCTCTTACATGTATGTATGCACATCTTTGGCCTTACTACTGCATGCATCTTTGGCCTTACCACTAGGGGTCAGGTCTTACTGTTAGTTTAGCAACTAGCGACCTCATCTCGGGGTCTTCTCAGCTGTACCATGGACAACTGAGATAGGGTCCAGAATCGACAATGTCAGAACTCTTCAAAGGTAGTGTGCCTCTTATAAGCGTGAGAAGTCCCAGCCTGGATTCCTGACTCATTGCAAGCCTTGTTGTAATTTTATTAAATAAATATAACATTACTCTTGACTTTAATTAATCCTCAGCCGTTCAGCCGCTACAAGTACGAGTATATAGTGTACATAGTTTACATTCACCAAAGGAAATTAGCAAAAACTAGTTCTCTAGTCCTGTATACCTCTCTATCAACCGCAAACGGCACAGCAACCCACCATGATCGGTCTTTCATTCATCAACACTGCTTATTAAAATTGTTAAAGCATTTAGAATGCAAGATACGCCAGCCACCGTAATGGAGACAGTGATTACGGTGAATTGTTAGGAAACCCATGAAAGCTGTAATTCTTAGATGAAACTGCTATTTCTCACGCAGCACTGAACCATCTACATAGCTTAGTATGAGTACATACTACATGGAAGATTTGTTCTACTCAGAGATAATGAGAAGAGAGATATGACTATGACCAACCTCGTGGCTTAGTGGGTAGTAGCTCTGCCTGCAAAGCCGAGCGTCGTGGGTTCGATCCCCACCCAGTGCAAATATTTCTGTCATGAATTCAAATACTTGCACTGTGTCTGGGTGTATGGTATGTATCATCATCAACAGCCTACTAAATATTCCCACTGCTGAGACTCGGGGTCTTCTCTCGCAAGGAGAGAGTTAAGGCCATAATCCACCACGCTGGCCCAGTGCGGGTTGATGGATGATACATGACTTCGAAAGATTCTAGGTAAGGTCACGATGCTTTCCTTCACCGTTTTAGGTTAGCGGCATTACGCACATGGGTTTCACGATTTTTTCCTCGGCAGGCGCCGTTCTCACTAGTTTTAAAGTTAGTTTTTATGGCATTACGCGCCATGGGTTCAAAAGACAGTGGTGCGTGCGGGTTTGAACCAGGGTCTCGGATCACAGGCGCCGTTCTCCTGACTAGCTGGACCGGAGAGGAAAAATGATTAAATTACTAAAATAAAAATAAGGGTTGATCTAGAAGGTGAAAATTGAGGGATTGTGTGTATTTTGTATAATATAAAAAATAGAAATTAAAAATTTTGTCTTGGACTACTCCTAACATTTAGGAGATGAAAAATAGATGTTGGCCGATTCTCATAGATACCGGATAAGCACAAAAATTATCAAATCAGCTATCTGACTGTGACGAGAATTTTATATATGTTTTGTAATAATTAAGTTTAATTATGTAGGTATTTACAACTATATAAGTATTATATCAGCTATCTGACTGACATATTACAAGCTTTGCTTAGTTTGGGATCGGATGGTGTTGTGTGCGAATTGTCCTTCAATATTTATTTATTTATTATAAATGAAATGGCCACACGTAACTATTAGCGTAACGTAACCAGTGCCGGATTAAGCCAGCGCAGGGCCTGTAGCAATTTCTGTCAAGGGGCCCTTGGTTTGCTCAGCTTTAAGAAGGGTAGGGTCAAGTTATGCAAGATATTTTCGCTACATATTTACAGTCAGACAGACGTCGGAGCGCGGGGCCCGTAGCATTTGCTACTCTTGCTATATGGCTAATCCGCCACTGAACGTAACTACTATTGGTGTAAAACTTCTAATTCACATTACTTCCTAGCAGCACCCCGCTGTTTTACCCGAGCAGTTCCCGTTCCCGTTATTTCCCCGTGAAAAAAGCAGCCTTTGTGTAACTTCAGACTATAACCTAACTGTGGTTTAAATTTCAACCCGATAGGTTCATAGGTTCCGGCGTGATTGAGTAACAAATATTCAAACAGCTTAACATATTATAAACTTTCACATTTATAATATTAGTAGGATTTTCCACTTGTTACTTTTTATGTGTACTATGTATCCTCTCCCATGCAGCTGTAGAATATGTAATACTTCCTCACACAATCTGCCATTAAGAATTTACTATTGGGATGCTTCGAAAAAAAAAACAAAATGTCTCTTTACAACGCACGGATTATATCCCTAGTCTTGTTACTGTTTCCCATTAGATAAATTATCAGCATGTTTAAAAAAAAACACGTAAAAATTCACACGCTAAGTCCTTATTTCTCGTCTAAAAGTTATTTTGTAACAAAACAGTAACATCGTACAAGAGCTTTGTAAAATTTTAATAGACTGATGTCGACCGTAATTTCTTCGCTCCAACAATACGTAATAGCTACGCCCTAGCTTGCCGTGCCTACGCCGTACGGCGCGGCTAATTCGGTCCGGCTAATTTCAGGATAACATCTTGCAGGCGCACAAGCTGCATTCTTGGGCGTCTAATAACTAATTAACTGTAGCCTACAATGCGCCCAGCTTCGTAGGTCCAACCCCTTCTACAAGATCAACACAGAGACGAACTTGAGACTAGATCAGAAACTTTGTGTATAAAAATGTTTGGAACCCCACATGAAAATATTTGTGATCTTATAAACATGCAAGAAAATGAACTCTAGAAAAATAGCACCCAAAATGTGCTTGCCATATTGCACTGGTTGCGTTGTATAGACGAAACTTCAACTTTAAACAAATATCTTTATCTTTGTCTCAGATTCAGCCTTGACGACTACCTATGTCCTAAGTCTACCCTATGGTATAGAGCGGATAGACTAAATCCATCTCAGATTCAGCCCTGAATAAGATGGCCTGCCAGCAGCTAGACTTACCGCCACATTGTATCATGTTGCAGTAGAATGTGAGAGCGGTCCTGCAATTCTGTCGCCAAGTCACTGCCGGAAAACCCAGTGAGAGTTTTAAAAGGGCATCACTCTAAATGGTGTCGAGCTCAACATACCCCGCCGATCTCCAAACAGCGAGCATGAATAAAAATATTTCTTCCGGAAAAAAAGCTTACCGTTTAACTGGCTCTAGCCTGAAACTGTTAGTTACATTATTGAGGAAAGCTATATCGATATATACTTTAGATAGAAAATAAGTAATTAGATCAGGTTTTTCCGTACGGCTCCTTTGTATTAATCGTAAGCAGATGACGTGCATACTTGCTATGGCAACAGAGTGATGTACCGCGACAAAAGTATGACACTTCCACAAGAGCGGCAAGGTAAGAGCGATCAAGCCCGTGCTTTCGGTGTAAAGCGTTTGTTCCAACTCTATGCGTAGTATATGTAAAACTCTTTGGTATATACACTGTTGTAGTATGACAAACGAACGCAAAGAAACAAATTTGAACTCAGTAAGTTTTGTAATGGGGCAAGTACATTTTTTTACTGCACCGTATACTCTAAATTTATTAAAACTATTGGGTAATTATCAAGCGATCACTGATCAATTCATACTTACGGTAACTTATGTATGTTACAGATAGAAAACTTACAAAAAAAATACAGATTGTATCCTCACTGCTGGGACTCAAGGTCTATTATTCTTTACCTTTTTTAAAGCCAGTGCTAATGAAATAATGATCAGATGTGAAGGAAAGATTAGAACCTACGACGACGTCTTGATTCTGAAATCAGACGTCTCCGCCATGAGTTTTTGGCTACTAGACCATGACGTAATTTTTGATTTGAATTAAATCATTGAAACGAGACAAGTCAGATAAATTTAGATTAATCTTGTCTAATATAATCTTAGGAACTAACCAATATAACCGTTAACTTTCTCCTAATCTCTAACAAATTGATACTTTCAAGGATGTGCATAATGAAGATTAAATATCAGCAAATTGAATTTTATAGACTCCGGATGATGTAGAAATTTGTTAAAGTGTAATCAAAGTCACGATTTAAATTAATTTAATACTTTTAAAACTCATAAACAAACAGTTATAAACGGCTCATTTTTTGATACTTCTACCGGATACGTTTAACTGTTGACATTGGCGTTTATAGTCAGGGAAATAAAATACATAGCAAAGATTACTCAGTAATGATAAAAATGGGAAGGTATGTGAAAAGGGAGTCTATACATTACAATTTCGAAGATCACGGGAAGTTACCTACGAAATAAAGTGAAGAAAGAAGATAACAATAAAATAAATAACAGTTCTCTCTCTGCAGCCCTAACCACCTGGTAGTTTAGCCCTGCCATGGCGGCACCTAGTTTTAAGTTTTTATAATGTTTGTATTTTTATATTTATTGTAAAAAACTTAAAAATTGAGAAAACGATTAAATGAGTAAATAAATACAAGGTATAAATATACAAGGTGTTGCAGAAAGGTGCCACAATATTTATGGTGGTTCATCTACATTAAGTTTTGAATCTTTTTGAAGTGAAAATTAGACATGAAAGCTCATTTTTTTTTTATAAAGAATATTTTTTTTTGTTATTTTATTTGACATACCCGAATGGCTAGATCTCAGCACGGATTTTAGTACGACATCGCAACGTCGGCGGCTAGGTCGTTTGTCAGTTGGACATGCGTTAGGGTTGAACCTGGGATTTGGTGGGAATTTTACGTGGTTGGTCTAACTTTGACTCGAATTATCTCGTGATCTACCATGCTGTGGGAAAAGAGACCTTTGTGATGAAGTCTACATCAATGTTAGAATGGACTGTAAAATATTGTTGGGGGTAAATCCACCACGTTCTATATATAATAAGATAAGAAAATTATAAAAAGTTAAATAGGAACTAGCGACCTTTACGCTAAGAGCTTTTCAGTCAACCGTCTGTTGGAAAAAAAGTTAAAATAAATACGGGAAAGTATATATTAGGAAGACACAGTTACTTTTAGCCCGGGCCTTTTTGTGAGGGTACGCAGTGGTCCCAAAGACCAGTACCTACCAGTAGCACACCGTGTTTTGCAATAAATTATAGACCATTTGCGAGAATTAGCGTGCCCCAAAAAAGAATTGACAAAAAAGGCCTGCTGAAAAATAGCTACGAAACCTAACGTATAATAGACGCGCCATATAACTATGTTGATCTCGTGATTGCTTATACTAGTATTGTTAACAACCAAAACAGGTTAAAAGAATAGTAGTTCCAGTTACCAGTTAAACATTATGAATAGCTTATGTGGCCTAAAACATTTTTAATGATTGGAAATATTTTAAAATCAATTGCATCATATTAAACATATTTTTTTTTAAATAAAGATTGACGAGACGAGCAGGACATAGGTGCCTGATAGTAAGCAACATGTCTGCTATATAACAGCACAGTGACACGCAGCTATTGGAACACGAAGAGTCCAAATCATTACCTAGCACTGCACTGCGCTCGTTGCCCAGAGATCTAAGATGTTATATCTCTAAGCCCTGTAATTTCTCTGGAAACATTGCCCTTCAAACTGGAACACAGTAATGTTTGCACATTACTGCTTGGTGGTAGATTAACTGGCAAAGGTGCGGTACTTCCCCAGGCGGACTCTGCCAAGATTCCTACCACTACTACCTTACTAACTTATTATCTTGATGTTAAGATTTTAACAAGATAAGAATAAGATAGTATTTTTATTATGTCTTATAGTAATAGTTTTATCAGGTTATAGCTTGTTCCAATAACTTTAAATATCACGAGTCTCTCGGATTTCCGTGATATATTTCGAACCATGTGCAGCTGCAGCTAATTTGCACGATCTAATATTACCTCGTGTCTTTCAACTGGGCTGCCCGTAGCTCGGTAAAGCGACATCATATCATGGTTGATGTTCCAACAGACTTGAACAGAGGTTTTACTCCACTTCCGTAGTACGAGCATCCAAACTGTAGAATCTGTTGCATGAGTGGGTTTTTATTGATAGATTTAAACTAGATGACTTCAGTTCGAAAGTGATTTTTCTTTTCTAGGAAGGGTCACCATAATGATCGCAATGCGACAGCATGATGGGAAATGGTAGTCAAGCGCATACCTATACCTAATCGATTTAAGTATATCTTATTATCTACTAAAGTTAAAGTAATATTTTTAAACAGTCCTCGATTATAGGTCACCGCCTCAAATCGTCGACCGCAATACAATTTCAGGACTCTTTTATTTGGTGTAAATTACGTTCTTGTCGAAAAATCTTTACCATAGTAGTTGTGTTTCTTTTTCAGTAATTTTTCGAAGCACAGGCTATAAATACGAATTGCCGTTACGCCCCCACTGGCAGGTTTGCAATTATTAAAAAAATATAAAAAACAAAAGAATAAATCCTTAATCCGCGGTAATGTGCATCGTAATAACAGAATAAGCAATTAAATAAAAGAAGAAATAAATCGATTATGTCGGTTGTCATTAAGCTGTTTATTATTTTAAACTTGAATTGCAATTTAAATATCTGTAGGTAGAAATTTTATGACGTTAATCTGAATTTATATTGTATTATACTCATCGATATAAACCATTGGATGTGCCTACCCAAACTTCAGGCGCACGGAATTATGTGTTCGTTGGGAAGAGTGAGCTCACTCTTTCCGTTCTAATGGCTGCAGGAAGTGAACGCCAGACGTTTTTACTTATCACTATTCGTTGTCAACAACCAAAATATGTAGGAAGAACCACAGGCACAGTATACATCGGCGCTAGCGATTCTAGGGGTCAAGTGAATTGGGGTGGGTAAATCACTTACGGTAGATACACAGACGCAGTTTATTACTGATTTCAAGGCGCTCAAGGCACATCCATGGTTTAAAAGCATAAGTCGATGATTATACTTGTCTTATCTATTTTTTTTTATACAATCATTTTTCACACAACACCATCTGGTAAATTAAAACTAAGCGAATATTGGACCATGGAAGCTATATTGCAGAAATAATACATACTCGTAAATAATGTTAAATACAGAACAAAAATGATAATTTTTCAAATTTAGAGAAAACACTAGCTGAACCTCCGGAGTCATCCTACATAGTATCTCGTGCTAAGCCACGTAGTCCTTTACCCATTATACTCGTATTGCTGGGGAAATAAAATTAGCCTAAGCTATCTGTTTCCTTCATAATTATCAGCCTATTTGTCCACTGCTGGACATAGGCCTTTCCCATAATACGCTATTCAGCCCGATTCTCAGTCTTACGTCTCCAACCGCCTCTATTCTGTTTCATTAGCACGTTTTGAAGTGAAAACTTTTTTTGCGCGATTGACACAGACAGATTTTTCGTGGACTGTGAATTGAATTCGATCGTCACGCTCGGGAATGATAAGAAATCATCGTCTAAACACAGGACCATGGCCATTGGTCATCTAGAAATGCGTCAGCTTTTCCCATTGGCCAACGCATTTCTACATGGCCATGCACATGGCCTCGCCCTCCGGTTTCACCCACGTAGTTTCCAAAGTAAGCTATGATATTCTGAATTATATTATGTTTTCACTTCTATAGATTTTTTTTTGAGTAACTATCTGATTTGACAAACTTTTAACCTACCAAACAAACATCAATCAAAAATGAATATTAAATCTGAATATTGTTCCTATAAAATATAATAGGTAAGTATGTGATTACGAAAATACTAAAATCAGGTTTAGAAAATGAGAGCTAGGACAGAAGATTAAGAACTACTACTTTACTATTATTAATTTCATACCACAGAATAAGTAGAGATACTTTTCATACTTAATTAATGATTAGTTAATCTGCATGCTAGTTTCTATAGGTATGTACTTACCTATATCTTTTCGAATAAGGCCAAATTGTTAAGAGAAAAAACACTTTATTAATACCTTTATACCTGACAAATATTTATACAGAAACATAAAAATCAATCGGTCCATCCGTTTTGAGGAATACAACCAAAATCTGTGACAACGAGATTTTTAAATGTTAGAAGATGATTAAATCATGAAAAACACACATATCTGGTAGTTACACACATAAGTAAAAACACATTATCATACACACCCTGACAAATATAAGTATGATGGTCTCAAGTCTCAAGTCGTTAATAGAGTAGGTAAAGCCGGTAGCGTGCAACGGAACGCGCCTCTAGGCTATTATTTTGACAGCAAAAACAACATGGCGGCTTGATTGCGCGCGAAATCGATCGTCACGAGCGCATTCCACTCGCTACACGCGTGCCGGAACAAAACTACAATATAAAAGTAATTTTCTTCTAGATAATTCACAAATGCGAAACAGGAACGCATTTGTAGGGGTACTTAGAAATAACTTATACAAAAGGACAGAGTTCAGTCAGGAAGAGAGATCTGTCAATATAGTGGCATACCAGCTTAGGTTTTAGTAGTTGGTAGTAGGCGTAGTTGGTAGAAAGTCTACCAGTGGATTTGAAGGTCGCTTCGAATCCCATCCAGGGAACTTTGTTCTGCGTTTGGATGTTGGCGAGGTGAATAATGACCTTGACCCTCTTCTTGTGAGAGAAGTTCCTGAGTCTCAGTGGTGCGAGGGAACATGAATCTGGACTCTCATATTATGTTTATACCTATCTATAGACTCCAGGCTCGTGAACAAAATGTATGGGTCAAATGAACCACCAGGAGACCTATGTAGGATGATAGAAGGGTATAAAATAAAAGATTCAGCACTAATCCCGTCACTTGAAAGCTGTCCAACTGAGTGCAGGTGAAGATAAGGGGTTGCAGTTCTCGATCATTTATCCTTGTCGCATGATTTTTGGGCCGAGTTGTGGAATAATGGATTAAAAGATGTATTGAAACTATAAAATTGTAAATTTGATTAAGTATTTTAACTGTTATTTTGTCGGAAAAATCAGTGTTATCCGAAGATTTCAGGGCAAATTTGGTCATTTGATTATGTACGGCATTGGTTCCATACAGTTCAATACCTCTTCTAATCCATTATTCCGCAATACCGTACAAAACCACATAGGTAACAAAGAGAAATGATCGAGAGTTGCAACCTCCTATCTTCACCTGCACTCAGTTGGGCAGCTTTCGAGTGACAGCATAGTGCTAAATCTTATTATTTTATACCCATCTATCATCCTACATAGGTCTCCTGGTGGTTCATTTGACCATGAATTTTGTTGACGGGCCTGTACTACTTTACCATCTGCTCGTACAACATGTCAATAATTTTTACGATAATTTATATTTTAGAAGATTCTATCACGAAAGATCAACAAGCACGTTAAGCAGAGGAAAGCACCAGGCTGATGATGATGATGTATTAAATTGGATTTCGTATTTACGTCTTTGTGATATGTACTTATTTAAATGTGCCCTAAAATAGAACACAATGGAAAATATGCATGGTTATATTACCCTTATGGCGGACAATCGCAGTCATTATGGTTCCCATTATTGAGTATTCTGTTCGGTTAAATCGAGTAGCTAACCAGATTTATTCAAACTAATTGGAATTGAAATTATTGAATGAGATTTTTTACTTAATTTTGCACTTAGTCTTTATTTTATTGGATCAGGTTTCTTTGCGTCTATGTAAAAAAAAAAGTTAAAACACATGTTCGTTTGATATGTGACATTTAACAGAAAAACTGACTAAGTTTGACAATTGAATGGTCGTTTTAAGAGTAAAAAAAAAAATGTTTTATGTCGTTCGGACATTACAAAATACTGATATTTTCACAAGGTATTCAAACCACTGTCAAAGGTCAAGTTTCCGTTGGGACCAGAAGGGACGAAGAGAGGAGCGAGGGGTTACTCACGAAATGGTAATTGTCGAGGAATGTCGGGAATCCTGCGGGCTTGTTTGAGATTTCGCAACAATAAACGAATATGCGAACAGTCCGGCCAACTTGCACCGACCATACGAGACCGGGGACTCCTCATCCAGGCCGGGTAATACAAATAAGTATAGGAGTCGTGATAAAACTGCGCCTCCGGCCGACCCGAACAGATGCGCGGAAGTCAGCGCAAACTTTTTCCTCAAACTTGTCCCTCGAAGGTTCAAGGAAACATCAAGCGTATCGTGTGCGCTGTCATTATTCATTATTAAAAGTAACATCCACAACGAATGACCGCGACTGGAACTTTGTCTGACGTCAATTCCCATAAAATGTATGAGCGTGTGTGAAAAACTATTGAGTAAACTATCAAAAAATTGCCCAAATCCGGTCTTAAATTATTGTGTGATTTGTCTCGGCACCGACACACGTTAATTGTTTCATTTCGAACAGGTAAGAATCAGGTAGAGCCTGTTCGGAAACTTAACAGACGGGGTCACAAGGATATTATGGTGATTATGTCTTCGCTATTTTAGTATATTCATTGCGGTATACTTCTAATACGCCCCATATTTAAAAAATATACTTGATTTGGATGTTTTCTGAAAATCGGTTTTATGGTTTTTTAGCCAAATGGAATAAAAACGGCACTATACAGAAAACTCATAAACAAGGTTCTGGGGGCTTGCGACGTATGCGCTAATCATTTTGGGTAGGTAGGTAGTAGTTGATAGCATCTGTGGCCAACTGATGTTTTCAATACAAGCTTATTGAAAAGAAAAATTTGTATACATACATACAGTATATGAAAAAAAACATACTTAGATGAAAAGGCACACAAACATGAAAACTGTTACTTCCGACTTTTCTACTGAAATTATATTAATATTGTAATTTGTTTTTTTCTCTATTATGCAATAGATGAAAACTGTTACAAACATGAAAACTGTTACCTCCGACTTAACAAATTACAATATTAATATATTTTCAATAGAAAAGTCGGAGGTAACAGTTTTCATGTTTGTGCCTTTTCATCTAAGTATGTTTTTTTTATAAAATTGCGTATTTATAAATTTTCAATTTGTATCATATTATCGTCTTATGATACATAAGTTTGAGCAACATTCCGTAAAAACTGAACTTAAAAAGTTAACTTTGAGTCGCGTCGGTCGACTTTGCGGACGCTCTATAATTACTCGAGGGATGCTCGAAGCCCCAAACAATAAGAAAATAGGCGGGAAAAATAGACAAAGGATGACCGACGACCGCTTTTTATTTCTTTTTAAAGTCCTTTATACCTGAGCTCGTAGGTCGAGCCCTTGAGTGCATATCGTTGTTTTACCTTTTATGGTCCTTATGAAATAAAATATTGTTTCTTAGATTGATGCAGTGGTTGTGCATAAATTACGTAGTAACAATTTACTCAAATCTACTTAAAACCTAAAATTATTTTATAGTATAGAAGAACGGGACGAGCAGGACACATGCGTGATGTTAATCTACACGCCAGCTTTTAACAGCACAGTTCCACGCAGCTATTGGAATATGAAGAGTCCAAATCATTACCTAACACTACACTGAGTTCGTCACCCAGAAATATAAAATGCTTTACCTCTATAGGCTTAAATTCTCTGGAAACAATGCCCTTCAAACCGCAGCACGGTGATGTCACATTACTGATTGACGGTAGAATAACTGGCAAAGATAGGGTACCTACTTCCCCACGTAGACTCGGCAAACATTCATACCACTACTATCTACAAGAGTAGGAAGATCGTATTTTAAAAATAAAATTCACTTTTCAAAAAAGCAATATATACGTAGAAATAAAACAATCCAACCCGTGTGTATCCATTAACAAGTGTCGCTTCTGTCGCAAAAACACAAAACATTCGAAAATTGCCGTATAGTAATGTCGCGGTTAAAAATTTTCGTCACAAGATTTGAGTTGCAAGTTGTTACTCTATGCGTGGATATGATCACGATCACGCATCTTGTCATAAAGTAGGAAGCAGAGAACGCGTACCGCATACACAATCGTTTCACGGAAAACGACACAGCCTACCGTCGTAACGATTGTAGTTTCTCAGAAATAGCATAACACTCTATAGCACTCGTAATCTGAGGTCGCCATTGTTACTGAATATACTGGATTACATTTATCGATTTAACACACATTTTTTGCTGAGTGGCGAACCTTGGGAAAGACCTATGTTTAGCAGTGGACTAAGTTATGCTGATGATGATAAAGACTTTTTGCAGTCCATGTAATCAAAGTATCACAACACCTTTGCCGGTTTTTCTGCCGCCAAACTAAGCTGCTAATTAAAATGGCGTAATTTTAGACTGCTGTAACATAATGTAGGCGAAAATATGTGTGTATGTTTGTTTTTAGATATATCTGAAATAGCCGAATGGATTGGAATGAATTTGGATATATGCTACGTATCACGTACACATTACCTACTTTTTATATTGCTAAAGTTAGTGGTTCTCGTGGCATTCTTAATAAAATAGATGAATAGCGAAAATAAATTATTGTGAAAAACTGTTAAGCCGAAAAATACACCATGGAACACAGCTAGTTTTAAATAAAGATTTCGTTACGAATTAAAGATATCTTAACCACAAAAATCTTCCCAGACTTGACGGTGCAAAAAAAATGGAAATCCCCAGAATAAAGTCCACGAAACGTTTCTGGGCGGTCCATTTCCAAAAGTAACGTTACAAGATAAATGAAAGATCGTTTCGAGAAAAAATAATTACCCAATCCGTCCGCACACGGTTATCAGGCGCCTCTTTAAACGAAATTTTAATAAACCGAATGAGCGATTACATTTTTCATAATTCAAAATGGCCGAAACAATCGACGGTCACTACGCGGCTGATAAGTTGCAGTTAGTTACTGGGGGGCTTTTGGCCAATTTCGATGATATTTAGCCCCTTTGTTTAAGAGAATATCAATTATTAAAATAAAAATCATGGTTGAACAGATCTAAACCAATATTTTTGTAATTAGGCCTTGCGAATAGACACTTTTTCTTTTCTCTGCTGGCTGATTGGAAATGTTGGTGGATAGATGTACAATTAATGTTGACACAGTAATAAAATAGGATACAGATAATAATTACAATAAATTACCCAATAAATAGTGGGGCAGTTGCCTGATTAGCTTATCGCTTTCAGCGATCTGTTCTAGGAAAACTGAGGATAGAAAATAATATGTGGACAAGTTTAAGTCTAAGAATAAGGTTAATTATTTTTAGGAATAGTATATCATACGTAGGTTTTAAAAAATTGTAAAATTGATGGCAGCTCAGGACCGGATACAGTGGAGGGAATTGGGGGAGACCTTTGCCCAGCAGTGGGACAGTTGAGGTTAAATAAAAAAAAAATTACCACATTAGAAACGAGATGTAACTTACGATCCGTTACCCAAATTCTCAAAACAGTGGTACCGAAAACAATGTGCTGTTATTTAATAAGCAATATTGTGCCTGGTGGTTGTCAAAACGCTGGTTCATAATAGCACAGTACCGTGCCATTATTTGAACACGAAGTGTCCAAAACACTGCTTATTTGATTGAGCAACAAATATTAGTAGGATGCTATAAAGTCATGCCTGTGAAATAGGTTGTCAGTTTTAGCAAGCAACACACTACAGCATCTCTTTTTTATGCGATATTCGCGGATCACCTAGTTCCAATTTACCCACAAAAACTGTGTACTTTTCCACACCATATATTATGTAGCATAAAATAAACATAACTACATCGTGTAATAACCCTCTTTTATAATGATCGTTTATCGAATATAACACGCACAACCAAATTAAATCGCGATGAAAGGAGGCAGCGAGGCAACTGATTTCAATCAAGCCCATCAATTTAACTAAATAATTATAAATTGAAATTTAAATATTTCGTAGTTGTAACCCAACGTTTATAAGTTGTAAATTATGTTAAACAACCCATAATGTCAGCGAACGTGATTCAAATGCTAATAAATCTTCCTACGAACATTATTAACCGTGCTTACAAAATAACAAACTCACCTTTCCATCATTGTATCACCCACAAGAACACTGGGGTCGCACTACACCACAGGTAAAGGGCACAACCTCAATATGAACAGTTATAAAATCGAATCAAACGGCTCATAATAACAGCAATGAATACATTACCCGTCGAAGCCATCTCAAATTATTTAAGTGCACTTTGTAACCAATAATGTGCGCGGTACAAAAAGGAATGTCGATTGGTTGTTAGTACATTACGCGCGTACGTGGAACGTACTCTCAAATTAAGCTGCACGGTGCAACAATGTACGCTATGTAAGGAAGAAAGTCGGGCGTTTGTGGTGTTGTTAGGGAATGCGGTTCGTGAGAAAAAAGAATACTCTCGCTTCCGATGCGTTCGGCTAGATAGCAGGTGGTGAACGCCTCACGCCGGGTTGCCCGTTTCACGTGATTTAAAATGCCTTTACATTTAAAATTTAGGGTTCTGTTTAAAATTAAATAAAAATTTGGCAGTCATAGAGTACACTGTCTTGTAGGTCAAACGCTGCTCCAGAGGAGGGGCTCCCATGTTACTGCTGGTCTAGTCGAGATAACTGTATTTTCGGAGTCACGTGCGTATTACCGCTAATTCAAAAACGGTAAAGGAAAACATCGTGAGAATACCGACATGTTCTAGAATCTTTCGAGGTCGTGTGTCATCTACCAACCTGCACTGCGTCAGCGTGGTATCTCTTTACGAGAGAAGGACCATTTAGTGGGCTGCTTATGCTGTAGAAACTACACTAGAAATAGATAAAAGTGAAAACTCTCCGAAAACGGTACAGCATTGGCAGGTCGGTGACGTGAATCCCCAAATTTTCCCCTCCCAAACAGACGTTATCACTTCAAAGATATTTTATTATTTATTACTAGCAGTGCTCGCGCTTTCTTTTTTAGATTTTCTTTTTTTCACGGAGCCCTAATTATTTTCTTCAAGTGAGAGTAGCTTATGGTATGTCTTAGAAAATCAGCTATCTGTCAGTGAAATTCCCGTCAAAATCAGTCCAGCCATTGCGGAGATTAGTCGGAACAAATAGACAGACGGAAATACAAAAAAAATATAAATTGTGTTTTAGAAATAGGCACCGTGCATACTATCATTTGAACTTAATAAAAAGCTGTTATTTGATATTACATTCTGACACTCCAATTTTATTTATTTGTATAGATATAAAATCTTGACGGAACACATTCCCCCAAAGCACCACGCTTCCCGATCAATAGGCGAAGGGTTAAGAATTCAGTAGCAGGTCGTCATTCTACGTTTTTTTCTCCCATTATGTCCGTGACGAAGAACTCCTTTGTATCTTTCTTTTGGGTGAAATATTTTGATTTATTCACGGATATGCTGCTTTGTTTCCGTAGAGTATCGACAAACAATGTAAGATAACACAAACGGTTCTTAATATAGGTTCAACATTTAAATTTACGATATCATCATCATGGCCTTATGGTAGTCCATTTTTGAACGTAGGCCTCTTTTCCTTTCTTTCACTTCTTCGGTCTTGTGCCCTACTTACCCACTCTTGGCCCCCGTGTCGTCTGAAGTCGTCCACTCAGTGTTGTGGTGGCCGCCCTCTTCCTCTCGTAGTATCTTTGAGTCTCCACTCAAGGAATCGTTTCGTCCATCGGCTTGCATCGGCGGTATCCATTCTGGCAATGTGGCCTGCCCAGGTCCAGGCCCAGGAATTTATTCTTAGCGCCTATGATCACCACGTCCCCAGCTTGGTTTTACTACACTTGCTATAATTGAAATTTACGATACAGTCATGGCTAATTATGGATACATTTCGTAGAGTGTTTAGTTGATATGTATGAGCTAATACTACTTTATGATTAGGCAAACGTAGCGTAGGACTTCCTGAGACCCTGCAAAACGCTGCAGACAGTAGTTGGGGAAGAAAAGCCGAGGATATGTTTGAGTGTCGTATCAAGGGAGACGCCTAAATCCAGCCGTGGACTAGGGTGGGCTTATGATGATGAATATCAACTTGCTCTTATTTTATCTGACAGTTTGTAGCTCTAGAAAGCGACTTTGTTTCATGTTTGATTTTAAAAAGAATTGAACGAGGAGGCTTAGGTTGACTTTCGTAATAAGACGTCTAGGCTGTGACATGCGTTGTGTGAGTGGGGTTTTACCGATTGATACAAGGATACTATATTGGTGTCGTCAATGTACAAGTATGAAATTACAGGGCTTAGAGATATAATATCTTACATCTCTGGGTGACGAGCGCATGGCAGTGCTGCAGGTAATGATTTGGACTCTTCATGTTCCAATAGCTGCGTGTCACTGTGCTGTTATGTGGCAGGCTTGTTGGCGCAGGTCCTGCTCTTCTCGTCACTCTTCACTATAAAAAAAAAACTGGTTTCTTTTAGGTACGAGTAAGCACGCTTTATAATGAACGCAACGTTGGTTAAAATCTGGCGAAATGGAAGTCAAATGCAAACCTATTATGGCCTAAAAACATGCTTTAGTCGTCACCTTAACGTTAACGTTCACGTTGATACTGAGTGTAGTACAATAAGAATAAGGACATGTCAGTACTAACGAGAAGTTATTAGTTAAAAATTAATTCAGCTTTTGGAACGTTCGACAAATTGTTATTTCACTGATACCTGACCATATCCATTCATATCCCAATAAGTTTCGGGATTAAGAAACACGATGTGAAAGGTTCTCATTACGTGCTATAGTTATAAAAAATAATGTGGCTTCAAATCACAGGGTTAAACGGCGAAAGCGATTTTCGATTTTTTCGATTTTTTTTAATATTATATTTTTGAAGTGAAAACTGCCTTACTCGCTTTTAGCACTTGTAAAAGGAAAATCTTAGGAATTAGCATCACTAATACAAATGTAACGGCTATTAGTAAAGCTATTATTTTAGTATTAGCCACCGGCCGGGAAGTACTAGCCACTACCTTGACATGAAAATAAATCACAACTTTATTAAGTGGTTTAAAATTTAGGTAGGTATTTTTTTGTAGTTGTAGGACTATCTGCAGTTATTCACTATTTTGCCAGTTATTCTACCGCCAATACTTGTCCTGAGTGGGAATCGAAGTCACGACCTATTGCTCTGCAGGTACTCTTACTACTAATTAAGCCACAAGGCCAGCCATTATAATAGAAGTGTTTTGTAATTTTGTTTGCCAATCAATAAATTTGTAATAAAATTTATTTCACTTCTCTCTGGTTTGCAGTGATCTGCAAATTACTAGCTCTGTGATTACGTAATTGCTCCCATAAAAACTGTTGAACTTGCTCCACAATACTGGATTATGAGGCATCCAGAGATGAACTTTCAATAGAATTGTTAACATGGGCCATAAAACCGTTCCCATAGACTTCATTTCTGCTATAATAATGCTTTTGAAACTAAAAAGATAAGAAAGAAATTACACGATAATTGTGGCTTTATCTTTGCATCGTTCCATAAGCTCTTCTAACCCTAACGTGTTTTTAAGTATCCTAAAACATTTTTAAATAATCACTTTTAGCATGCGTAATTTTTAGTGTGGACAATAAAAATTACGTTCTTTCATTTTTGCAGCTTATAAGACACTTATTTTCTCCGGTGCCTACAACGGGTACTACAATTTTCATGGGGTGTCAAAAGTGCGTTTTGGATTTTGTGTTGTTACAAGTAGTTTGATTCAACGTTTGTCTTTAGTCATAAATTAAAATAAAATTGATCATTGATGATAAGTAATTTAAAAATGTCATAAGGATTCAAATTCAATGCTTCGCAATTTTTTTCTTGAGAACAGTTTTGTTATTGACTGATAATTTTATTTGTGTTGTTCGCAGGTGGAACCGACTGGGTCCGCGTCGCTGGGGGCAGCGTCGCGGGCGCTGTTTGTGGAGAAAGTCCGGGCTTCCAATGCGGCATGCCAAGCAGGAGACTTCGCCACTGCCGTCGCACTCTACACCGACGCACTAACCTTAGATCCTGCTAATCACATACTGTACAGCAACAGGTGAGTTTGACTAAAGGGATTACGAGGAGTAGCGTCACACGTTGAGAATATTGAGATATTCTAGGATCTCGATATGCCTAGGTCCAAATTGTCATCTTTTCCGAGTCTGACAAGACTCACAGCTGATCGTACCGACAACCTCAGTTTCAATCATGCCATTGCAATTTTGCACTAATACACATTGCAAATAAAGCATTTAATAAGGTATATGAAGACGGTAAAAAATGGACGCTACGATTAGAGATGACTATGG
Source organism: Ectropis grisescens (assembly GCA_017562165.1). Taxonomy (NCBI): domain Eukaryota; kingdom Metazoa; phylum Arthropoda; class Insecta; order Lepidoptera; family Geometridae; genus Ectropis; species Ectropis grisescens. Next base: position 14,554,467 of record CM029782.1, on the reverse strand, counting down.
CAAGGCACAATTTTTACAGTATATCAAACATTTGTAAAATGGTTTACGCGACCTAAAAACTCATAAAATGTAATGCAGTCAAATACATAGGGATAGACATTATCGACATTTCTGAACTTAAACGCACCCAATGAAATAACAGTCAGGTCTTTTGATATGGAGGATAATGTGTGCTTTTGAAGTTTTAGTTAGTGACTGCCGAAAACTTTTTAGAATTTCGTTTCACAGAAGAGTATTACTCCTGCTACTTTCCACACGTGTAACCGTAAAAAATAAGTTTTCACATTTGCTTTTTATGAAAATTATTTTAATTTTATCATTCGGGAAAGCGAGGCACAGCTCCGCCCTATGATGAGTGATAGACCCACGATACGCCCTAAAATAATTAAGTGAACTTTTACACAGCTATAGGTAATACATATATGTGTTCGCATTCTTAATAACATTTGTCTTGAGAGGTTTTCTAATTGTTGGAATTAAAACTGCTCATAAACAATTTACCTGGTACACATTAACCAGATGTATCCGCCCACTATAGCTTGGCTACATTGTAAATCAAGATTAGGTATTCAAAACCACCTTTAAATGTCTTATTATATTAATCATACTTGCTGCCAGGGCCGTGCTTTGCCATGCAATACTTTTTTACCCGAGCTTCCTTACCTTTTGGTAGGAAAAAAATCTATGAGTTCGCATCACCGACATGCTAATGTCAGGAGGCTGCGGCTGTACTGTTGGAGTGGCGACGGACCATTGCAGTGAGACATGCGTGTTAGACACTTATAGTATGGGTGAAATCTAGTGCGTCTACGTCACCGAAACGCGTAATAACATTTTTGTTCTAATCACTAATTATAACAAAATATTACCGTATCACAAATATACCGACGTTGCAATAGAACTAAAAACCCAGTGGAATGTAGAAACTGTGAAAACACTACAAATAGTTATATCATCAACTGAGTCATTCCTTACACACACACTTCACTCAGACACCCTGTTGATCGACGATGATACGAATTTCGCCTGTCATAACTCACCAGCGGGGGCGCAGGACGAGGTACAATACCGCACTTATGATTAGCGAACATCCGTGTGACGTGCATTACTTTCCACACGAATGATCGGACAAATCGAGATAGAGTTATACAAACTTCAAAAGATAGAACAGGATTCAATGAAAGACATCGCCGGGTTCCCACTGTGCTGAACTGAGCAATTGTGCTACTAAACGGCGAAGGAATGGAAGTCGTACGATCAGTCAAGTGGGTGTCTTTGATTTTAATAGTGCTTTTCTTTTTTGCTCAGGTCAGCGGCGAGGTTAAAACAAGGGCAGTTCGCAGCCGCTCTTCAAGATGCGACGAGAGCGCGAGAGCTGTGCCCTAACTGGCCAAAAGCCTACTACAGGCAAGGTATGAAATTTTTTTTTTTTGATAAATATTGATTTTCTCCCTACGTTTTGTTATTTTTCTGGGATAGAAGCAGAAATGGTTGAGAAACTTTGTTCTTCTCCTAACTCCTTGAGTAAGTACATAGTAGCTAGTTCGTCGTAGAGAATAGTTAATTGTTATACAAGAGTGCAAAGTGGATTTTTAACCGCGTGCTCAATTTCGATGCCCGATCAAACGAAGGATACTAAAATTGAACCACGAGCGCAGCGAGTGATTCAAAAGAATCCTGAGCGTAGCAAGGGAATCAAAAGAGCACAAGGTGAAAAATCTTTGCACTCGAGTGCAACACGCCAACACGTAACTTTTCATTCCACCTCAACGAGCAACGCGACTAAACGCAAATTAAATGTTTTCGCGCTAAGCAAATTAAAAAAAAGTAAGTACACCAAGGAGGTTCCGAGTCTAAGTTTTTAACATATTAATAAAAATGGATGATGCATTCGGCACCAAGGAGGTAGAAATAAATAGGTTGAATTATGTTTTGAATTCAAAACCTCAGTACACACGATGTTCTAAATTCAAATTTACTTTAACCTCTAAAGGGTAAAAACGACTTTTGCGCCCTGATATCGAGGAGCAAAAGTACTCTTTCCGAGCTAGTGGGATGAAAAATAATTTCTGACGGCAATTTCTTGCCAGTACTATGCATTTTATTTTACTATTAATATACAGGGTGTTCTGTAGAGGGTTAGACAAACTTAAAGGTTGTGTTCAGGGACCCATTTGGAAAATACAAGTTAGCTAAAAAAAATCCCTGACCTCCTACTTTTTTTAAATATTTTTTTTGTGATTTTCGCTGTTTTCGCCGAAATTTTAGCTATTAACCACCATACATTTTGTATAATCTGTTTTAGACCGGAGATTTTTATTTGAATTTGGTATTTGATACATCTACAGGTTATGCAAATCAGAGTTAGATACACATCAGGGCTAAATAACTGATTTGGAGCTCATGAAGTGACAAAATGAAAGGAATTTTACATGAAAGGTCAACTTTCACAATAAATTAAAAAAAACACTTAACATTTTTGTAAGTAATATTCTTTTAAAAAAAAAAACAAAAAAAAAATAGGAGGTCAGGGATTTTTTTTAGCCAACTTGTATTCTCCAAATGTGTCCCTGAACACAACCATTAAGTTTGTCTAACCCTCTACAGAACAACCTGTATATTTTCTTTACCCAATCTATTAATGCTGTGTCGTTTTAATTAGTTGAACGGTTAAATTAGGCAGTTCCGATGTAATATGATAGGTAAATCTTCAGAAAAAATATCTCTACAATTGAATTGAGTAAATCTAGAAACGAAATATAACATTGATACTTATGTAGCGAATCTAAACACAATTTAGATTTGAATAAAATGTGCCAATTCAGGTTGTATCAATGCAATTTCCAAAGAAAACATTCAAGGTAGAATCAGAACTAGTTCTGTAACAATGCGCTATTGCTTATCTTCATCCTATAAAACAGGCCTTATCTTAACGACAGGGTTCGAGATGTTAGCCCGATTCCTACATTGTATTATCTAATCAGTGATTCCTCCTGTACGCTAACTTAGTATACAAGATGTTATCATAGCTCAACTAGGTGTTCCTAACAGATCACCCTTGATAAGGGATAGACATCGCGAGCAGTCTCTAGATGGGTGAGACGAGTAATTGGATGCTATTGGTATGGACCGTGTGTCAGAGTATTAAAGTCAAATACCTGACGTAAAATTTATCTAGTGACCGTCTTCGTGGTTTAGAAAATAACTAGTCAGCCTACAGAGCCGGAGATCGTGGGTTCGATTCACACGAAAGACAAACATTTTTGTGATGATAAATCAGCTTTCTATAGGGCTAGATAGCTATGTGTGAAAAACAAATTAGACCAATATTAATACCAAAGATTGTAGAACTCAATAGCCCTGAACATCTTGACATTGGTCGGTAACAAACTGCGTCTGTGATCTGTGACATCTGTCTCTATCGAAGACATCTCTGTCTCTGTCTAAAACGTCTATTTCACTCGCGCTAGTTATAATTGGTAATATTCTCTGTATGTCACACTGATGGCAGCCATTTTACATTTGAATGGGTATGTAATTAGAAAATATTTAAAGTAATTTTAAATGCAGTACTTACGCATGAAATGTATTAATTTGAGTTTCTAGAATTATTGGAACACTTTTTGAACGCACAGGAAGGCAAATATAGTTATGCCTTTATTGCAAATATGTTCAAAATTATCAAAATCAGTGATAGGTAAAAACGACCGGCGTCCCCCACTTCCTACAACCAGACTAGATTTAGACTAGACTAGAACGGAAAGAGTGAGCTCACTTTTCCCAACGTTAACAACGTTAAAATTGCATTGCATGCACTTTATGCGTATTCTGCATGGATCAAAACGTTTTGCGGGTGTTATACCCGTTATGAAAGCTTAAATTGGACTCTATAAGATTTAAGAATACAGTACAATTTTCGTAATTCCATTGTTCTGCGCTTATTAAGCAGACCGGTGCATTGATATCGGTACTTGTATCGATGCATCGTTTTACTGTTGCGTGCGAAGGAAACATTATGAGATGCAATATTGTTTGTATTAGCTATTGTGTTGAATTACACTTTCGCTGTTCATTCGATTGCGTTTACAAAATATCTATTAGTCAACTGGTTGTGTATACTGGATATAGCTATTGAGTCAATAAATGGTCTGGCTGACGCTGACAATATACCTAGTTTGTTATAATTATAACCTCTATTACTGGTGAATTCTAACATATCCTGCTAGTATCAAATTTAATTTCATACTGGGCCTAAATAGAGATCCTCTTTAATGGCATCCTTCCATGAACACCATAAAAGTCCATTTCGTACTATCACTACTGTATAAATAAATAATAAATATTGGTGGACTATTCACACACAGCAACATCTGACCCCAAACTAAGCAAAGCTTGTAATATGGCGGCCAGATAGCTGATATATAATACTTATATAGTTGTAAATACATACTTATTATACATAGAAACACCCAGACACAGTGCAAACATTTGAATTCATCACACAAATATTTGCACTGGGTGGGGATCGAACCCACGACCCTCGGCTTCGCAGGCAGAGCTACTACCCACTAAGCCACAAGGCCAGTCAAGTATGATATTCACTATGGTATTCAAAGCTAATCCGCCACACTGGTCAAGTACTGGCTAGCGACTGCCGTAGACCATCGAAAGATGTTTTTCTTGGAGCCTGCCGGTTTCTTCACAATATTTTCTTTCCCCGTTGAAGCCAGTAGTGATAACACTTGTATTTTGTATTAGAAAAAATACTCTGAACTACTGAGATACGAATTTCGTCCGTATCACCCCATAGACATAGATTCCTTACTGCTTGGACTCTGCGCTCCTCCAAACTAAATAGGGTATTAATTAGAACCTATGACGCGACGTCGCGATTGTGAATTCTGATGTTCACGTCACCTTGGGTTCTATGAACAGATTTGTACAAATAACAGCTGGATCTCTACATTTATCTATCTGTTTCACCAGGTGTGGCTCTCCAATGCCTTGGCCGCCACGGCGAGGCTTTGGCGGCTTTCAGCTCTGGACTGGGGGTGGAGCCATCATCACGACAGCTTCTGGCAGCGCTCGTGGAGGCCTCTCTCAAGTCTCCACTACGAACAACTCTAGAACCCACTTTCCGTCAGCTGGAGGCTATGAAACTGGATCAATCTCCATTTGTCCTGATATCAGTAAGTAAAACAAGAATCATTTGAGGTATTTTACAAAATATAGGCATAACTTAAGAAATTGGATCCCTGCCCAAAGTAAAACAATTCCTGGGATGGAGTCATAATGTTGTCACATCGTTTCATTAAATAGTGAAACTAACTGTACAAGATAAAAGCGTAATAGTTTCGTGAATTCTCCTGAGGAACTTGAGTCTCAAGGTGAATCATTTTCTTTGATCAATCTACCCTTGAGCTCACCGTTCGAATAACGTCAAGTTTCTTTTTAATCGCGCTGCTTTAATAGCAAGAGATGGTGGAGGTGAAGATGACACTCTGTGATCTAAAATAACCCTATCACTCACCTTTAAAAAACTTTGCACAGCTCAATCCACCACCGTTTTTGATGACGTTTAGTAGTTAAGAGAAAGGGAAATAATTAAATCTTTCAGATAGAATTAAAAATAAAGGTTCAAAAGACGATGAATCGGTCAGTTAAGCACCTGCCCGTGCCACCACTAAATCTAGAGGTCATTAAATTTCAGTTTGTACTCATCAAGTACTTACAATGAGCGAAAACACGAGTCTCTTTAGGATCTTTTAAAAAAATAAGGTGGCAAGATGAAAATCAAAAATCGTGTGATAAATCTGAAGAACTAAATTTCATGAAGGTAATACTCGTATAACAAAAATCTTGAGATTGCAACAGTGTAAACACACATTTTTGTATTCAACATTCAGTTATGTTATAAAATAACGTAAGAATTTCTGCCTCAAGATTGTAAATAAAATACGTAAATTGCAAGGCAAAACTCATTTATGATTAGCAAAATGTAGATATTTCGTACAAAATTACCACAAACAGTCATTTCGACGTCCAATTAGGACCTTGTTCGTATCTTACGCTGTCATCAGCTTCTCATTTCCAACTCTCACGAAAACAAATAACGGCTTCTTCAATGAGAGTACTTTGTACGTTATATTTATAAATGGAGTCGTTATTTTGCTGAAAAAGGCCAAATGATTAGACAGTAAAGATGGTAAAATATTGCGCAAATTAAGCTCGGTATTTTATGTAGAGCAAGCGAAAAAGTCAAATTTAAATAAATACTAATTTCAAAACTTGTTTCATCTTTTTTTAATTATGTACCTACTCAAAATATAAATGTATAATTACTATTGAGATTCAATCACATCAAAAGTGATGTTCATTTTCATACTTTGACAATTGTATATAGAGGGAACCTCGTGGGAACAATAAGTAGGCTTTTGCTCTTGCGTCCTGTATAAATGTTTGTCTCGATTCGCAACTCGTAATTGAAGTTTTCATACTCATCGTACACATTTAATAAAATAATGAGGGAATTTGAATGAAACATTGTATAAAGTAATTTTACATTCGACCTCGTCCGTATGCACGGTAGCTTATTATGTTAATGATCAAAGCTGTCCCATAAGCTCTTATTGCGATCATTTTTCGATTCAATTCAAGCTCAATATTTTATGCTGCTATAAATTTACATTGTGTTGCTACCTTATATCTGTGGGTGTGTGGGTAACCTGTACCAATGGGTGGGTGCAGTGATAGGCAGTAATTTTAACTTTTCGTATTAAAATACCTGCTTTATATAGGTAGTGTTGTTATGGACAGATGTTACTTACCATCAGACGCACGTCTTGTTTATTTCATCTCTGTATATTATCAAAAAAAGAAGAAGAAAATCCCAAAATAATCGGAATGGAATCCCTTGTAGGAACGCGGGAATCATGCAGACGAAGTAACACGTATTTTCGTAAAAATCGGAAAAATGTCGCGGCCAGTACTCCAGCATTTACCCTGTCAGTTGCGGTGTTGCTGGCTAGTATTAAGGTGTCTTCTTTTTAGGAGTAATGAATGGAATTATCGTCGACTTGCAATTGGTAGCGGACATGAACATATTTTGTTTGTTTACATAACGGTAGTTGCGGTCACGTATGGGGTTGAAATGCGTACATATTCATTCTGATAATCATAATTTTACTATTAAATCATGAGCAAGTTTTGGTTTTAAATCAACTTCAAAAGAGGTGGTTATCATTCGGCTATACCTAACATGTGTTTTTTGTTGTTAACCGTTGGCCCCGCTATTTGTGAATCGATTTTGATAATTATATTTATTTTAAAGTGAAACTTTATATAATCGCCTCAAATTTTTTCGTCCGTCTATTGCATGTCGTGTGACGGTCGGCCGCGGAGAAGGGGTAAAGTGAATGACGCTCGATAGAGCAGCCGAGGCCAACATGGTTATTAAATTACTTATTTACTTAAATGGAATATTTTTTAGAGCAAAAATTTTTAATTAAATGTCTACAATAAAAAAAGTTTCACTTTGACCATGGATGGTTTCATAAAACCACATAATATCTTTTTATTTAGTAGATAGTTGCATATAAATTTTACGAAATCGACTCATTGTTGAAATATCAACAAAAATATAAAATTGGCATACGATATAATTTCATTTATTCCGAAACCTGTCTCATTGCAACAGTGTGTTTAAGTTGGTTTCACAAAATTTATGCATTTTCTTCGAGCTTCTGACTAAATTGAAGTCGGTGTTTGTATCTTCGGTGAAAATTACTGTGTTCCGGTTTGAAGGGCAATGTTTCCAGAGAAATTACAGGGCTTAGAGATATAAGATCTTAGATCTTTGGGTGACGAGCGCAGTGCAGTGCTAGGTAATGATTTGGACTCTTCATGTTCGAATAGCTGCATGTTGCTTACCATCAGGCACATGTCCGGATCGTCTCGTTACCATTTATGTATAAAAAAAAAGTTAAACTGCGTTGCCACATTAAGACTATTAAACATAACAAAAAATCTTTGTTTCTAGAAAATCAGAACTCAAGGGTATTTACGTCAAACTCGGCCGTACTGAATCAGCAAGCTAAAAAGAGAAATCCTGAAACGGGCAGCATTTAAGGGTTTCGGAGTCAGCAAGCGTACCATTTGCATACATTCCTCGACGCAGTAGTCTGGCGACGTTTTACCGTATAAATACAGTATGGACACGGAACTTTTGAAATCAAAACAAAAGAAGAAAGATTGCTAAAGACTACAGTCTTTCAAGAATTGCACGCGACACTGTGGTTATTTCTATATACAGATATACTACATTGCTACAGAGAAAAAAGTATCAAAAAAATCCATTGAATAAAGTTTTCACTGGTTTTTTTATGGGGCTATCGAATGAAAGATTTAAAAAACTCATAAAAAACCGGGAACCAGGATAGTGAATGAGTTGAATGGGATCTCGCAATTTCACACCATAAACACCAGTTCTATATAAACACCAGTTCTGTAACTATAAGAAACCAAAGCAACAAATTTTATCATCCAAGCAGAGAAAAATAGTAAAATTTGGAACCACAAATTTTTCATCATATAGCTAAGATTCATGCGGTCTACGATGGAGCGCGTTTAACTAAAAAAAAGCAAATTCTAAAGATTGTACTCGTATTCATCGGGATAAGCCCACTAAGGCCACGCATTTCTAGTACGGTATAATCCACAATCTAGCTGGCCGATAACGAAAATGATATCAACCTCTTCTTTCAGGTTTTAGGAACGTCAACCATGTAAGTTCCATCTTCTGATAATTATTCCAAGCAGTTCGTTAGGAAAAAGGCTTTTTTGTCTATAGAATGAGGGTTAAAAAAACTAGTTCTAATTGTGGTTTCTATATTACTGATAAACGGCGCTGAATCCATTGGTAGCTAATTAGAAAAAGGACATTTGTAAATTATAAATACTTTTATTTTGGGTAATGATTATATTAGCAAAACTATATTACAACACTTTATTGGCTAGGTACGTATACTGAGCACTTTAGTTTCCTTCAAATTGGCTTGTTTCTATTGTTTTAAAAAGCTATCAGTTTGCTAAAACATAATACTTACTCCAAATTAGTGTACATATGCGCTTATACGTTGATACCTACATTATTCAAATTGTATGGATTAACTTCGAGATACTGTTTAAAATGTAGCGTGTGTTGACATTGAGCATTTTCGGGGGCATTTACGGCAGACAATGGAGCTGAGTGATCAAAGGGCCATAAATACGCAGCCAAACGCGGATTTACATACAATCCGTGGACGGTTGATCGGCAGGCCTTGGAGCCTTGGACAGGCCAAATGGCGTCGCCCGCCAAAACGGTCGCCGAAACTGTTCGATATTTAAAAAATAATTTTACATTTCGTAATTTTATTTCATTACTGGGCTCCATGCAGTTGTATCCTACTTAGGTACTTAGTCAAACTTTAGTTCATAAAAATACATTGTTTTCACTATCACAATACCCAAGTCTTATACCTCAATACTAAAAAGTTGTTACATCGTTCCGAGTCCTAGCAAAAACACTTAGGTACCTAACTATTTACACTGAGCACAGACCGATGCAGTTAGTTCTACACATAATCAAAACGTTGATCATTTCTACCAGTCGGAAGATTACCCAAGTTGCTGATGGTATTACCACGCTGAACGGCATTGGATTTACATTGTGCCAGCCAAATAAACGTCAGCGTTTCGGTTTCACGTGTCGTCTAACTTTCTCGTATATACACGTAGGTGTATATGTGATGAAACACAAAATTTGAAATTTAAAAACACAGGAGACATCACGAAATTGATAGTAGTATAATAATGCCCTAGACTAGAGTAAGTGCTAAATAAAGTCACGATATTATCAACTGAGTCTTTCCGAAGCTTACTATGGCCTTAATATCTGAAATCATAAAAAACAATTACCCACTTAATGAATCCCTATGGCTATCGAAATAAGATCAATGCCTGCGCGGGAATTTGAAGCAGCTACTGCGGTATAAAATGTCGAGACAAGTGGCGCCATTGACATTCTAGCACCCAATAAAACAACAAACGCTTCGTGGGTGTTCCACTAACAACAGCACAGCTTTAAATCGAGAGTACCCAAATCTTTGAGTAAACGAGTCGCCGCTATGTCAAGATGTGGACACACCATGTTTAAGTATTACGTAGTTTCTTAAGTTTTTTAGGTACTCTAAAAATAATTATCAAAAGAAATTGTTTTAAACACTACTCCAAATTAGCATTATTATTCATTTGGTGTTATTTTGTGCACTTATGAGTGTTCATTTCATTTTCAAAGACCTTTCCAAGCGCTTAGTCGACACGGCCGGCGGGTGGACCAAAATGTCAGTATAGGTATATAATTCGGTGAGATTTTTTTGGTGAGGATAAAAATCTGCCTAAACGTCATCTCACTCATAGTCCCACATAATATTGAAGAAAATAGTTTAATTTCTGTCCAGTGCTCAGGAAACATTCGTAATTCGCTTAGATAAGGTAACTGTGTATTATTTTTGGAGAGATGCTTAAAAATTAATTAGGGTGAATGGTTAACCTCTGCTTTTTTGTGTAAGGTGCTTAAAATAACTGCCTCATGGCAAAACAATGGCCTAAATTTCCAAAAAGTTATTTTTTAATAAATTTACAAAAGTTTTAAATAAATACACGGGTAACTCACGTTTAATGTATTCAGTCCTGTCCGACTCACTGACTAAATTAAACGTGAGTTACCCGTGTATTTTTTTAAAATGTGTATTAACTACGTTAGTTTACAAAAGTTGTTGCAAAAAAACACGTTGAAGTCAGTAGTACAATAATTATCAAATTTATAATACATATTACGCTAAGACTACCTTAATATTGGAATACTTTCTGTTTGGACGCATCTTTATATGAACTTATTTTCCGTCATAAAAAGTCCCTCGCAGTTTGACTTAGTTCGTATTAAATCGGGAAATCCTCATTTTGTGGATTATTCTATGATTATTCACTGCGGATGTGACATAAATAATTTAATAGTGTCCACTTCGATATCGGTAAGAATACTATAAAGTTCATTTATCCGACAAAATAAAGTTCAATTAAGTGACGCTTTCATCTACCAAACTGCACTTGGCTGGCTTGGTGGATTATAACCTTGCCCCTCTCCTCATAAAAGAAGATCCTAGCTGAATCCTAGCTGTGTGGTTAGTAGTTGAGTTCTGGACACGAGGTCGCTTTTTAACAAATCGTAGCGTAAAACAGCCTGCAGCTAGATTGAATGACGATCAAAATAAAGTAGCCATAAATGATGAGATGAAACTAGCGGGTGGTATAGTCCAGTGGCATTAGGATAGGCTCACATTGAAGCTAAGAGTTGATGATGCTGATGATAGAAGTCATAACAGTGATGAAGAAATATAAGACAGTCAATTGACTGTTCTTTGCCTGCTCTATGTTTATGTCTGACGCTTGATGTGGTTGGTCCATTTGCAAATTTATATAAAACTAGATGTCCGCCCCGGCTTCGCCCGTGGTACATTATATCGGGGTCCCGTACATATCCAACGGTGAAAGAATGACTAAAGTCGGTTCAGTCATTCCTGATAATATCGCTTTGAAACAAAAAAACCTCTTCAGCTACCTGCTACTCCACCTGTCGGAAATCGGCCTTACCAACTCAGATTTAGAAACAAATTTGATTAGCAAAGGTTTATATTAAATGACGCAATCTTGGCCATTAGCGAAATTACCGAATGGAAGCCAAAAGAAAAAGTTGAAGTTGACGCAATCTTAGACACATGCTGTCATGTCAAAGAACGCTACGAAAACTTTTTGTTTTTGTTACATTCTTGATTCATGCTCCGCTTCTATTGATAGTATCGTTATGTTCTATAGCCTATATATAGCCTTCCTTGATAAATGGACTATCTAATAGAAAAATAATCTTTCAATTCGGACCAGTACTTCCCGAGATCCTAGCGTTCAAACAAACTCTTCAGCTTTATAATATTAGTATAGATAAATATAGATGCACTATCGGTAAGATAAACGCTTACCATCATCCATTTTATCCATCTTATGGGTGACTGTCTTCATGGTCTTATTACCCACAGAGGAAGTAATCACTACGTTATATAATTACCTTTCTTCATGTTCTTGTAGTGGTACCTACAGAGTTCATCTCATAAAATTACTCTTTTTAAGGTTCCGTACCTCGAAAGGAAAAACGGAACCCTTTGTTGTCCGTCCGTCTGTCCATCCGTATGTCTGTCAAGATCCTTTGTCTCAGGAACACATGGAGGTATCAAACTAAAATTGGTATTCAATAATCATGTCTACTGTACTTTAGAGCTGTAAAAAAAATTAAACTTCGAAACCTACGCAATCAAAAGATACAGCCGTTTATGCTGCAAATTTTCGACATTTGCAAGAGAATCAAAACAGGGTGGATACTTCCCGTGATCTTTTTAAATTTGGTACCAAGCCATTTCAGTACAGATAAAGAAAAAAATACGAAACGCGTAAATTTTTATATATCTCATAAAATATAAATAATTTTAATAATCGATGCGCGAGTCCGACTCGCAGTTGGCTGGTTATTTGTTTAGTTTTTTTTTTTTTTTTTATATAGTTCACAGCTCGTTTTTATAATGCTTCTTTTGATTTTGCTTCACAGGTTGTCGGGCAAGAGCTTTTGGCAGCGGGACATTACCAGGCAGCTGTGACGGTGCTGGAAGCAGCATTGAGGATAGGCTCCTGCTCACTCAAGTTGAGGTAAGACGTTGTTTTTAATTTTTAGCTATTAAAGCCTTGCAAAGATAGGTATCATGTTAAACTTCCAAAGCAAGGACGTCAGCTATAAGGCTAACATGTCACTGTGTGCAAGGTCACATGTAGGTGAGTTTCATCAAAATCGGTTCAGCCGTTTCAAAGTTATTAGATCTTTAGTTAGCTGCGGTAGACGCATGATGGGTATTTGCTTTACTTGCAAACGTGTGGCATCATACAATTTGAAACAATTGCGTTGGGTTTTTTTTAAATTTAATGTATAGGTACTTGTTTGCAAAAAATCAGGGTGTATTCGAATTTAAATTATTTTACACAAAAATGTATTCCAGGCGACTGAACTCCTTAGATACTCCTTATTGTTCACACCAAATGAAAAACAGACTTATAAACAAAAAAAACAATAACTAGTGCTACAACAGGTGGCCTTATCGCTGAAAGCGACTTCTTCCAGGCAACCTTTGGGTGGAAATTGTTTTTGATAGTTTTAAAAGCGCGGTGTGCCATTCCAGACTACATCAGTAAAATACAAATTACATCAGTAAACAACGTATTTATTGCGAAAGGTTTTTAGTTTTTACGCGTCGAACTCTGGGGGATTAAGGGGCTTGCGAAGACTTTTTTTTTATACTTTATTAAAAAAATTAAGTCATTTAAATTAAAAAATACAAAAGTTCTTCTATTTTTCTTTTCTAAGTTTTAACTATTAACTTTTAACTATTACAATAGTTTTCTATAAATTCTCTCATAAATTCATACAGAAGGCTTCTATGCAGTCATACAAGTTGCGTGATAACTATTTTAAGCAGATGGATAGAAGTCACAGCTTCATTTTACTTCTCCCTTTTTAAGGAGCCTTTTCCTAAGACGTTTAGTGCAGACAGTGTTCAGAAGATAACTATTGGAAATTCATGAGCGCAGAATTGTTAATGGGAGTCATAGTTTTAGTAAATTGTTATTAATTTAAACTAACAGTCGTCGTTCAATATCCGTCTACTAATCCAATATAATATTTTGTCTCATATATTTGATTTGAAAACAATGTGAAAACCATTTATTTGCAGCAGTACATTACGACTCTGAATAGCCTTCCAAAATCAATAAGCTCGAGTAAAGTTAAATCGGTAAATATATTTTTGACGTAAAAATAATTGAAACAGACAAAATTATCGTTATAGTAGGAGATCCCTTTATACAACGACCTTCACCGAGCTGTTATTATGTTACATAGTTTTTTCTAAAATTCAATCAATTTAAGTGAAATATTTAGTAAAATAATGTTTAATTGTTAATTAATCATATTCTGGACTGAAATTTTTTAGGCAAGCCATTTGCACTATATTTGTTGACATATTAACATACATTATGACATATTGACATATTACAAATAAAACACTTTTCATCCAATAAACAGCTCGGTGAAGGTCCTTATATAGCGGGATCTTAGAATATTAGCAATATTTTGGAAGACAAGGAAATCATTAGGCCTGGAGTTACGCGTCTTTAGAAAGCCTCTATATAAAACTGGTTGTCTTGCAGCGATTAAATCAATAAGGTAATTACTAGGTACTAAATACATGTAAGTGGTCAAACTGTCCGCACAAATCGCGGGATATCGAACGAAATTACAATCACATGAACGTATACTATAGTATACTATATATATAACTACTACTACTAACTGGCTACAATTATTAATCATGTGTAAGATTATTACATTTGCAAAAATGAGTGTCAATAATAATATAAGGGTTCTAATAAGTGACGTTAGATGAGAAGGTATAGTGTAATGCATACGAAAGAGCTTTACATGTAGGCTAAATCAGATTCTTCATTTTCGCTACATCATCACTTTATATTATAAAAAATTGGCAGTCAAAAGAACTGCCAATAGAAGTGAAAACTTATAACTCAGAATTTGATAGCTTACTTTGGAAACTACGGGTGAAACCGGAGGGGGTGGCCATGAGCATGGTCATCTAGAAATGCTGACGCATGTCTAGATGGCCAATGGTCATGGTCCCGAGTTCATCCGAATATTTCTTATCATTCCCGAGCGTGACGCTAGAATTTAATTCACAGCCCACAAAAAATCTGTCTGTACGCGTCAAAAGAAGTTTCCATTTCAAAAAATCTAATATTCCAAGATTTTGGCGAAAGAGCGACAAGATCTATCCATCTCACAAATATTCATGTTTATACCCATTAGTATGATTAGGATCACACCAAGTTAAAATATGCCCGTAAACAGCTAAAGAGCCGCACTTGGGCCGAGTTGTTTTGAGTGTCATTTGTCCAAAGGTTAATTGCGATATATTCCGCGATATTACACGACATTAACACCTCCCGGCCGGCGCGGCGCTCTTAATGAGGACAAGACAAATTACTTCGGTCCCAAATACGACCAAAAGCTTCCTATACACCGACGAGCAAAGTTCGGTTGGCTACTGTCCTTTATGTGGTTATCTTTATTTTAGCTATACATATTATATCTATAAAGTTAACTCCGGCGTTGCATTCCACATCCTACATGTTATTATGTATTTATCAAATAAAAATTACTTTTGATTGAAGTGTGAGTTGTTTGAATATTTTTTCAAATAAACAAAACTTTGGGGTTAAGAAGTACCTAATATATGGCCAAAAATCAATCTGATTCTTATGGATAAGGAATAGACGTAGGCTTGTCATTTCTTTATCAGGTACAAAGTCAAAAACAGACTTTATTAAATAGGCATAGAGTACGTCACTAGGAAATTGTGGTCTTGATGCATTCACCACTTCTGTATGTGTTTTACAAAACATGGCCTAAGTTCAATTTTTGCTCACTGAGTTCGCTTGAATTCATAAACGTCGAATATTTCGTCACCGAGTTGACTTTGCTCGATGAGCTTTTGATTTGCGAGGGTTTTGAGACTTCAAATTTTTGCTGTTTATTAAATTCCGTACTAATTTATTTGGATTTTTATAAATTTAGTTACGTTATAAAATAATTCTATACAATAATATAAAAGAAACCTAACAATATGATACTGGATAGAGAAACTATTAAAACAAAAGTAGGTATTTGGTATAATATTTTGTTCGCTAACTTTGCTCGCGCGTGTGTTCCCGCCGTAATATATTTTACAACAAAATTTTAATCTCGAACCATACGTAACATCTTGACGTTGAAATAATTTATATGTGCGTAAACTAAACTGGTATCTTTCGCGGAATCCGGAGTGATTTATTCATTAAACGAATTTGGAGAATGGAAATGTTCTGAAGATATTTCTGAGCCCAGCTTTAATCTTGTTTCTGTTGAGAGTACGTGGAATTACAAACCTTTTATAAATTTCACATTTTTTTATGTAGTATAAAGTGACCGGACGAGCAGGACATGGGCGTGATAGTAGGCAACACACCTACAAACACAACAGAACAAACTCACGCAGGTATTGGACCATGAAGAGTCCAAATCATTACCTAGCACTGCAGTGCGCCCGCCCCCAGAGATATAAGATATTTTATCTCCATGACCTGTAATTTCTCTGAAAATACTGCCCTTGAAACCAAAACACAGTGTTGTTTGCGAAACGCAGCAATGTAGGATAACTAATAAAGTTGTGGTACTTCCCAGGCGGAGTCTGCAAAGACACCTACCACTACAGTAAAATCTAATACATCTATCAACGTGACACTGTTCTGTTTTGCCAGGAGTGTATATTTTCGTATATTCGCTGGCAGCGGTTAAAAACGTAAGACTAAGGATCGTGCTGAGTGGCATATTATGGAAGAGGCCCATGTCCAGCAGTGGACGAATACAGGCTGCAACAGGTAATAGCGGCAACAGAAATACATCATATTTTTATTAATTGAGTTAACGGGAAACTCAATTAAATATGTGTAATAATTAACAACCACGTTAATTTTAATACTAAAAACATACATCATCTGCTAAAATTTCAACTATGATTCGTAAGATACTGCCTGGTGATAGGCCCAGTCCGTTCTGCTGACGGACATATAATGTAGTCTTAGCAATAGGATCTCGTTTTACCCTTTGGGTACGGAACCCTAAAAATAAATATCACAAACTAGTTCGATATGAATACTTGAACAGCTATCAGAGCGGCCCATCGGCTCTAGTAGCTGCGTATCCAGTATATTATAAAGTGTCAGGGTATAATTGCAACGCCTAATTAATGGACACGGTTCAACGCAGTTTCAGAATAATTCATCTTCGTTGCAATAAAATTGATTTGCGTTTATTTATGGGCGAGATTCCGAGGAAAGGAAAGGTGCTAGTCTCAGAGGAAGAAATGTATTCAGACGTAAACATATATTTTATGGCAAAAATCGTCAGCAAAGATAATCTGCATTTATAAAAAACACGTACGTATTAGCAAGTATCGATAGAAGTGAAAACTTATAGCTTAGGTTTCTAGCATTTATCATCATCATCATCATCATAGAGGTCCACTGCTGAACATAGGAATCGACGTTACTTTTTTTTCTTATTTCGGCGTTGCATTATTAACACACTTTTTTATTCCGATTGCTATCTAAAACCCATCATACTGATTAAGTGTGGCTTAGAAGATGCCGTATGCCCCCAAAAGATATATTATTAGGAACTGCCAATTTCCTCGTGATGTTTTCTTACACCTTTTAAATTAATCCACGTGATCAACGCATGTAGCGTGCACTCTCCTTAACAAGAACAAAATTAATAATTTTGATTAACCCCCGATTACTTCGGATCTCGGATTATCTGAATAACGTTCTACTAGTGAAGCCCTTTCATTTGATACCCATATTAAGAGAGCTGTGAAAAAATAAATATATTTCGCCATTTTGTGGTAGCGGCCATCTCAGATTCAAATTTGTCATAGTGCAAAGTAATCTACTAGTCAAGCCCTTTCATTTGATACCCATATTTAGGTAGTAGTGAAAAAAATAATGTAATTCGTCATTTTGTGTTGGCGGCCATCTTGAATTTGAAATTTGTTATAGTGTATAGTATTCTACTAATCAAGCCATTTCTTTGATATACATATTGAGGTAGGCTGTGAAGAAATATTTTATCGGCCATTTTGTAGAAGCAGCCATCTTGAATCGAAATTAACCAATAACCAAACATAGTATTAGTAAGTATTTGTATTTGTATAGCTAAGAACATCCGCACGAATATTAACCTTCAAATAAAAAACCATCGATGTCGCATCTACTGTGCCATAGACAGACACACAGACATCAACGTCAAACTTATAACACCCCTTTTTTAGTTCGGGGGTTAAAAAAGGCCGCTGGATGCGGCCGAAATTTTAGCCGGACTAGTCTAACTATATATCTCGTCAGTTACCCGTGTATTCATTTAAAATGGATAATTACCACGTTAGTTTTCATGCTAAAATTTTCTTTCACCGTTATAGCTAGTGATCAAAATTCGTACCTACATTTGAACTTGTAGCATCACACAGAGGTGCAGGTGGGATTCCAACATATTTATTATGATCTCACTACTGTGAGTCAAACGTTTTCGCCACTTCGCCACTACGGCTTACCACAGCGTCCTTCCGTAGTAGCAGTGAAATATGCAAATATTTTTGTAGATCTTCGTGTGTTCTGTGGAGTAAGCTCGTTATGTATACATCCTTATTATTTCATAACTAGAATTATTTTAAATTATCCCGCTATATAACTTCAATTAAATATAATAAAAAGATCGTAAAATTTTTACTCGAATGTTTTAATTAATAGTATTTGTCGCGTAGTAAAACTGCAAATATGAAAGTTACTCGTAAAATTACTTAGCCTGAGCAGTAATTTTATTAATAACTTGGATAAATTCCGACAACACAGAATTGATAGGGGTATCAAAGTGGCTCATATTTTATTTTTATCGTAAACCACGTAATTACCGAGATTTAAAATTAACTTTAAGTAGTAATTAATTTTAATAAACTATGCAATTTACGGTCAGAAAAACTTAAATCGACAATTCTGGAATGCCAATAGTTACATAGATTGTATGTGGTGAAAACTTAGTCCACATTAAATTCTATACCTATGTATATAATAAATAACACCCCCGAGGTTTTACCCGCGTAGTTCCCGTTCTGACGTGATTGAGCAACAAACATCCAAACTTTGGCATTTATGGTATTAGTAGGATAGGACAAATAAAATCATGCTCATAAAAATAATTATATCAAAGAATATCATTTAAAATAATGTATTGATTATAATTATTCTACCCACTTAAGTGCATAAATAAAGTTGGTAAATTCTAGACAATAAGGCTCTAGGATTCAGCGCTAGGCTAATGTTTTGTTGATGGTAAAGGCAGTCTGAGACCAATTGTTCTTTTAAATCTCTTGGTGGATTAAGTAGCAAGTGATGACCGCATACTTATTCATTTCGGAGGCGTTAACTGATTCCCGTACCTAAAGTGTCACTTTAACTGGCCGAGTGTCAGATACAGGTCGAAACCCACACCTCGTGTGATCTTATCTGGGACTTGATGGATCGATCACTGAATAAGGCCCTATTCTGTTCACTTAACGATAAAAACTCACGACGATATAAATGGGGTAGTATCTGATCTTAATCGGGGCGATCTCTGTTGACAGATGATGAGATTAAAATGGTATAATAACGATTGTGGTAAGATATGATGAAATCTGTGTTTTGGCCTCAACTGTATGTCTTCATGTATGTGATATACATGTATATATATTTTGATATACAACCGCCGTATTTCAAACTTAGGGCTTACATTAGGAGGACGACAAAAGAATCCATTCTCAGAGATTGCGAAAATACCATGCAGAGCTAACTTGGTCTAAAGTTTCCTGCAAAATATTTAATTTCGCTTAAACATAAATATAAACTCTGACAAAGAGTACGGATCTCACATTATTAGTGTCTGTAGTGGCTAAAATCTTAAAAAGTAAACAAAACTTTAAACAACCTTCGTGTTCCCCAAAAAATGCTTAGTTTTGTAATACCAAGGTCAGAAGGGAGCAGTAATAGTTTAATTTTTAATAAATCATTTTTTTTTTTGAGTGGTTACTCACTTAAACACGCACCCGTCTGTTGGTAAGTAATGGTGTGGTTATAGATTTATGTACACTGAACACTGAATATTTCAATAAAATGATATACTTATTTGCTGGTAAAGGCTCTAACGTTGTCGCTATATTGCTAGTTTATCGTTTTTTTTACCGGATACACCCTTCTATCTCTTTTAGGCAACCGTTGGAAAATAATGTATGGACAAGTAAGAAAACAGGGTATGTAAACAGGATAAAACGAATAATAGAGATAAATGTAGTATACAGAAATATTTTGTACACATCACATTAAACCGGATAAGGATAGATGTAACAGTTGTTAAGAATCTATTAGCAGCTGGTTTTTGTTTCAAATACGTACTTTTATGCAAAAAAATCAATCTCAAAGATCCAGATTCAAAATCGTTGTTATTCACATGAGGTCTATCTTTCTTCAGTATTTTTACAAAAAACTTTAATTATCTTCATTAGGATCGACTTCTTTCTGTTATCTTATCTGTCCTGGGATCTCCAGAATAAGCGATGACACTGGAGGTGTAAACCCGATGTCAAATTACATAGCCCCGTGATACATTGCTCCGGTCACGAATTAAAATATTTATCTCAGATATATCGGATTATTTTAATCGGTTTCACACGAGATATTTAATGGTTATAGTCCACCCCAAGCTATGTCAAGATGTTCAACTAAAGCTATGCTAAAATATGTACACTGCATCGTGCCTCTACTACGAAACCAGGCTTAAATTTGCATTTTTTTTATTTGAGTTCGTTTGACGTCAGAAACGCCGGTTTTCTTTCTGTTTCGGTCTACAGATGAAACTCGGGCCTTCGACAAGGCCAACAGGCTAGACCATAATCCACCTCGCTTGCACTCTGCTCAACGCAACTTTGGCCTTGCTCGAGTAGGCCGATATTGTTTGTCTCCGAAACAGATTAGGTGTTTCCTAATTTGTGGTCTCCGTAATATCTGTCTAGAAATATGACGGGTTTCTCAAAATATAATACAAAACAAAAAAAAACACTTCATTGGCGTCACCAACAAATCTGCCAATAACTAACAAATAAAACAACAACACATCATGGGCACAAAAGGCAATCTTATCGCTTCACGCGATCTCTTCCAGAAAACCTTTTGATTGACGATGTTTTCTATCCGGCAATCCATTTTTGAAGTGAAAACTTCTTTTGACGCGCCACAACAGATTTTTCGTGGGCTGTGAACTGTATTCTAGCGTGGCGCTAGGGAATGATATGAAATCTTCTGGTAAACTCTGGACCATGACCATTGGCTATCTGGAAATGCGTCAACATTTCCTATTGGCTGACGCATTTCTATATAACCATCCTCATAGCCACACTCTCCAGTTTCACCCACGTAGTTTTTAAAGTAAGCTATTAAATTTTAAGTTACAAGTCATCCGCCATCTTCCCTGATGTTAAGCGACAATGCGGTCTACGATGGACCGTGTTTACCTACAAGAAACCGATGTTTGAGAGTTCAGCATGTCCACTAGTGGACTAGGATAGGTTGGCGATGATTGTGACAAAGCTTTGTACAATTGTACATGTGAACCTGAAAATATAGTAAAATGTGAGATACAGGTTGAGATTTGAACCCGTCTTTAAATGGGAAGGCGCAGAGACTAAACCTCATTGCTGGACTGCTTGTTGTGGACATGAAGCTTAAGACAAAACCGGATCGATCCAGAAATATGAAGGTTCGGTGTTGATTTATCGAGCGCTTTCTATTTTTTACGGCTCAGCGTAGGGTCTTTATTTGTAGGTAATGTTACGGTTATGATGTGCACAAACCAACATAACATTTTTATATAAAAAAGGTATCTCTATATAATAAAAATGTTATGTTGGTTTGTGTACGCTTCAAAAACTCAAAAAGTTCTGCACCGATCGAGCTGAAATTTTACAATGATATATAATCCGCATCAATGATTGTTTTTATCTTATTTTTGCATCACAATGTGGCACAGCGAAGCGTGGCAGGGTACAGCTAGTAAACTACAAATGTATTAGCTTATAAAAATATAATGCGTAAAAAGGGGTGCAAAGTTTTTGCTGCAAGTACCTATTAATAAGCTAGTAGAGAATATGTGCAGAACGCTAATTATTTTTCTAAAATAACATTATTACAATGAAAAACATTAAATCGATAAAAAATTTCACACACACCACCATATATAATCTGAGTTCCAATTTTCAACCCGATTCGTTCTGACGTTCGCGCGGTAGGTACTCAAGCGCGGTCCGTAGGGGAGGCTCACAAGTGATATGACAGTTTCTTTCGTATCATTTCGTATTTATATTTTCCTTAACAGGTGAAGTTAAGCAGCATATTCTCAATAGACTAGTACACGTAGATAATTGCCTAATAAACACTTTCGTAGCACCATTCAGGTTCCCATCCAAAGTCACAAATAAATTAATTCGAATTAACGTACGTCCGTCCGCGCCGATTTACAAGATTAAGACCGACGCAGGAAATGTTCATTACGTACTTAGCTAAGAACAACCGCAGTTAGAATTATTTGAAGCGCATCAGGGTATGCGGGTCTCTGCAAGCGACCGATCACTATCGAGAATATATACTTCTTCTATTAGATTGAAAGCTAAAAATTAAAAGAAGAATAAGAAGACTTTTACAAGAATAGAAGAGGTCAGTTTGTATGGGTCAACTTTAACATTTCTTGTAATGTCTTATCTTACCTCCAAACAGCAATAAAAAATATATATATGTATTATGTATATTTAGCAAATACCTATCAAATCTTCAGTTTTGAACATCGTCGCAAAGTAGCATGTTTTCTATCGGATGCTTTTTGGAGAGATACTGATTGGCGAACGTGGTGTAGGGCGCCCTGAGACTAGACGGAGTGACAACTTACGAACCTTAGTGGCGGTTGGAAACGTGAAGCCGATAATTGGGCTAGAATGTCGGATTATAGGAGAGGTTTATAGGTCCAGCTGTAAGTAAGGGTACAAGTAAAGTAAGGGTAAGGTAAGTACAAGGAAAGGCTGAATAATATAATGATGTATGAAAACTAACGTGGTTATTACACATTTTACATAAATACACGGGTAACTCACGTTTAATATAGTCAGTCCAGTCCGACTCAAGTTTCCAGTGCTAAAACGAGCTGCGAACCCGCGCGCGCACTCTCCCTGAAAAAGATCGCCGGACGCAATCGAAACTTGAGTCAGACTGGACTGACTATATTAAACGTGAGTTACCCGTGTATTTATGTAAAATATAATGATGATGTGCAGCTGATATGGTTGATCTAATAACTATTGTGCCTATTTTTCTATCAAACTGCTCGTTGCACCAAAATTCTATACCTAACCTAATAAAATAAAGCAACTTTTTTCTTGGTTGAATATGCTACGCAACTGGAACTACTTGACCGATTTCAAAAAATCTTTCACAATTTGATCTGTTCGGGATTCCTGAGTGCTATAAACTATATTATATGTACCACGAGCGAACCCGGGGCGGACCGCTAGTAGTCAGTATATGTTTAAGTAGCCAAGCTACATTCAATTAATTTTTTGCTAGCTCTGACATTAGTTTTACTCAAAACTCACATAACACAGAGAAGCTCGAGTCCCAAGCATCATGGAACCTATGTTCTATGTAAATGATATGACTCGTTTTGAATTTACGCAAGTCCCTGTGCTATTCCTTTAGCGGTTGTCACTTGAATCTAACCGGTATCGGATAATATCAATGTGGAATTTTTGAATTGCAAAAATGTGTCCAGCTACCTATTTTACTCATGGCTTACTGGTTTCTCGGATTCTCCTTTTCCAGCCAGTTCTGCATTCTATGTTCTATTTTAGATGTAGGATAGGTGGCGATTAGATTAAGCACCTAGAGGGCTTGAGAAGGTATAAGTAAGTATATAAGTGTGAATAAACCTGTGATACAACATGTCTATTGATATCATTTAAATCTATTACAAATCCAGGTAAATAATGATTGATTAACAACGTGTATATCTATATGTCTGGAAAAAGTGACATCGTTTCATGGTTGATGTTCCAAAGACACGAACGAAGAGATTTGACTCTGCGTTTATGATAAGAACGTCTAGGCTGTGGAATACGTTGCCTGAGTGGGTTTTCCCCGATGGTTACAATCTTTGATTCTTCAAATCGAGAGTGATTCGGTTTCTTCTAGGTAAACACGCTCCATCGTAGACCGCATCGTCACTTAACATCAGGGGAGACGGCGGTCAAGTGTGAGCTTATTGGAGCTTATAAAAGGAAAAAAAAATGTTTCATCGTAAAATTGCAATCTGAAATAAAATAATAAATTAAAATGTTAAAAATACAAAATACTCGTATAATATATATTTAAATTAAACAAGTAAAATTCATTAAATTTATCTAGTCTACTTAATTAACCTTGTGTTTACTAAGAAATTGGTTTTAGTACGGTCATGGCAGCGATATGAGTAATATGTGTCCCTAGCTCCCACACACACACTACAATTTCCTGTGTCTGTGGGAGCTACTCCTCTTCCGGGGTGTTTGTTCAAAGTCGTTAGTTAGGTAGGTATATTGCTACCGGTACAGTCTTATAAATGTTTTTTTTTTTAATAAAGAGTGAAGAGACGATCAGGACATGTGCCTGATGGTAAGCAACATGCCTGACACATAACAGCACAATGACACGCAGCTATTGGAACATAAAGAGTCCAAATCCTTACCTAGCACTGCACTGCGCTCGTCTCCCAGAGATCTAAGATCTTATATCTCTAAGCCCTGTCATTTCTCTGGAAACATTGCCCTTCAAACCGAAACACAGTAATGTTTGCACATTACTGCTTGGCGGTAGAATAACTGGCAAAGGTGTGGTACTTCCCCAGGCGGACCCTAAAGTTATTATAATGCAACGCGTCATATTATAATCTGACGGTTTTTACAAATCATGTATCTTGCTTTTTCTGGTTGTATGCCTCGGAAACGTATCGACGTATTTTAACATTTTTTTTTAATAGCTGTTATCACAAATTTGGCTAAGAACGGAACAGGGGGAACAGATCTGAGAATAAAGAATTAAATATCTTATCTGAGTGCTCATCAAGTTTTTTTCTCGTATCTATAACACAGCCAATGTTAGTATGTGAGTTCATTCATAATTTAAGAGCGACGCTCTTGTCGGTGGAGTTCTTTCCATGTACTTCTACACTCCGCCTTCTCCTTGACTTCCTGATACGACACTACATTTATCTTCTCCTTCACTTGGTTCATGTAACTTCTCCTAGGTCTACCTCTCTTCCTCCTCCCTTCTAATTAACCTTCCATTATTGTTCTAATGAAGTTGTCGTGTCGTATCAGATGTCCCAACATCTTCCCTCTTCTGTTTTCTATTGTTTCCATTAACCCTTTGAGTCATGGTCCACGTTTCGCTGCCATACAATACAATACTCCAGATATAATTCTTAATCAGCCTCTTGCGAACATTCTTTGATATTCGGGCTTTAATGTGAGTATGATACGTGAAAAAAAAAAAAACAGTTTCTAATTGGTTGAATTTGTTCGCAGGGGTTCGGTATTCAGCGCTTTATCGTCAGCCCATTGGGCGTTAAGCCAACTGGATGCAGCTATCAACTACATGCAGCAAGACCTAGCCGTTGCCAAGTCACTCGGAGACACGGCTGGAGAGTGTAGGGCTCATGGAAACCTGGGCGCTGCGTATTTCAGCCAGGGGTCCTACAAGGATGCCTTGACAGCGCATCGGTATCAATTAGTGCTGGCCATGAAATGCAAGGTGAGTAAATTAGACGATGCTTTTATATTGGCACTAAAAGTATGGATAGTAAAAAGGCTGACTGGTAAAAGTATAGTTTAAAAGGCTGGATGCACGTGATTTGACGAGAATATGTGTCGTTGTTCCTCTTGTTCTTAAATAACTTCCAAGTCTTGAACATCCGTATACACTTCGGATAGTTTGCAACTGATCTACATGATCTAACCATGATCCACCTTGAAATCCGATAGAAGAAAGCTTCTGCACACACACAAATACGTTATTTGTAAAGTTACAGACCTACATAGATCAAGAATATGTAAATAAATCAGGTTTTTCCGCACGTTTCCTTTGTACCAATCGTAAGCAGATGAGTTGTATGTTAGCTATGGCAACAAATCGATCTGCCGCGACAGAAGTATGACACTTCCACAAGAGCGATCAGATCCGTGCTTTCGGTGTAAAGCGTGTGTTCTAACTCTATACTACGTAGTATATATGTAAACTCTTTGGCTACCGATATACTCCTATTATGCTTATAGGTGACGCGAACTGACATGGATGATTTCACTTACGAGTATTCTGCTCTACCGCCACTCCAACGCCGCTACATTATCATATCGATGACGTAAACCCATAAGTTTTTAAAACCAATAGAAGTTGACGCGGCCAAAGAAGATATTGAGCTCAAAAATTTTCGACAGTTCGCAAAAGCTTAGATAAAGTATAAATCTAAAGCAACTAAAACATAAACTAAAATCATTATTATAAGCGCTACTCACTCATCTATTTGAAGTCGGTGCCAGCTAAATCTAACAGGTACAGGATAGAAACTACTTACCTGTGCCTACATAGCATCAATCTACTAACTTTTTGACCTGACTGGCACCGACTTCAAATAGATGAGTGAGTAGCGCTTATAATAATGATTTTAGTTTATTTTTCGCTTTTGAGTGCCTATTTGTGGTTTTGAAGTCGGTTTAATTTTTTGTACGAAAATAGTTTATTTTACTCTTTTTAGTGTACAAGAACAAAATTAAAAATTTAGATTAAACCCCGACTACCTTGGATTTGTTATCTGTACAACATTCTACTAGTCAAGCTCTTTCGTTTGATACCCAAATTGAGGTAGTAATGAAAAATATAATATAATTCGCCATTTTGTCGTGGCGGCCATTTTGGATTTGAAATTTGTTATAGTACATAGTACTCTACTAGTCAAGCCCTTTCATTTGATACCCAAATTGAGGTAGGTTGTGAAGAAATATTTTGTCCGCCATTTTGTGGAGGCGGCCATCTTAAATCGACATTAACCACACATAGCTAAGAACATTTGTTATGGTATTAACCTTGAAATAAAAGAAACCGCATCGAAATCGGCCCATCTGTTTGAGTTCTACTACGGTGCCACAGCAGATAGACAGACATCGACGTCACTTATAACACCCCTTTTTTTGGTCGGGGGTTAAAAACAAGTTTTAATTAAAGCATTTACACAATTTTGTATTGACAGGGTCGAGATTCATAACTTTTGTGAAATCTACAACTACGTCATCCAGATAATTGTACGCAATTTTTCAGTTTTGGGTTCATATTTCAAAAACTACTTGAGCGATTTCGAAAAGATTTATATGGGACCATTCGGGAAGCATACCCATCCGAACACAAAAATAAATTTTAAAATCAGTTCAGAGGTTCTCGAGAAATCAGGTAACATACATAAAAAAAAAAAAAAAAACATAGGGTTCGAATTGATAACCTCCTCCTTTTTTTGGAAGTCGGTTAAAACACTCTAGCCTACTAGCGTCACATCAAAGAACAGCTTACTAATATCCTACTTAGGTATAATGAACGCGAAAGTAACTTTGTTTATAACTACTTAACTAAACCATGAACCTAGTAGTATATTGGAGGTATTAAAGGAAAAAGGGTACTTTTTATTCCGGGAAAATTACCGGATCGGGTATTACGCGGGTGAAACCGTGCGGAACTGCTAGTCGTTGATAAAGCCATATCAACTGGCACAAATCGCATTGAAGGTGCAACTGCCAACTCCATATACGGCGTTTCGACGACTTGTCCATTCGTAGCTTCTAAAGAATTGCCCGCATTTTGCATATTTCTGTAAGCGAACACCGCTACACCATTACAAATCCTTCAAATAAACTGACCGACTCACGCGTAGAACTAGTTCACACAATGGGAATATTTACATAAAGAATGGTAGTAAACCATTTGATTTCTTTTACAAAATGAAATAACAAATGTTTGTAGGCTCTTATTTGCTATAATAACTTGTGCAGTTTACGGTCGGCGTTGTAAAAAGTTAATTTAATTTTAGAATTGCGCCCGCGGCTCGACAATGTTCTTCTTTTGTTTCGGTCCTTTGTTGAAGTTTTATTGAACTCATGAAACATGCAATGACAGATACTGAATGGTGGAGCTATACTGGTAGTGGAATTACTCTTTGCAGAGTCCACCTGGAGAAGTGTTTTTGCCAGTTATTCTACCGCCAAACAGTAATGTGCAAACAAAACTGTGTTCCATTTTGAAGGGCAATATTTCCATATAACGTATAGAGCATAGATATAAATTATCTTTTATCTCTGGGTGACAATTATTGTAGTGCAGTACTAGGCAATGATTTAAACTCTTCATGTTCCAATACGTTCTGTGTTCGTGCGTGGTACTGTATTGTTATGGGCAGAAGTATTACTAACTATCAGGCACATGTCCTGTGTTATAGTCTTGCGCATTATTTACTTCCTCATCATCATCATCAGTCGCAAGACGTCCTGCGACGACTGCTGACCATAGGCCTCCCCCCTAGATTTCCACAACGTACGGTCCTGCGAAACCTGCAAACAGCAGTTTCCAGCGACCTTTGTGAGGTCATCTGTCCATCTAGTGGAACGTCGTCCAACACTGTGCCTTCGTTCTGTCAGTTCTGCGAGCGATGTGGCCGGCCCATTACCATTTCAGCTTGCTTACTCTTTGAGCTAGGGCGGCCACTTTCGTATTTATTTACTTCTTATCACATGAAAATTACAGGAATAGGATCTAAGCCGGTGGTATACCGGCTTAGATCCCATTCCTGCTCCTAGTCTTACTACTAAATCTCGAAACTACAACAGCTTTAAACAAAACACTTCCTATAGTACTACAGATTTACTCCTAACAAAACTTAGAACAGAAAACTTAAATACTGCAACATAGTTCTCCCAAATATTGTAGTTATCAACTTTGGTACAGTACAAATAGATCTCACAATCCACTGTGTTCACAGCACTTTACCTTTAGCTTATCTTCGGCACATTGTAATAAATTCCCGGCCACAAAGAATGCTCAAAGAAACGAGAGTAAAATTGAAATTGTTCACAAAGCAGAAAGCTCGCTCAGCCATTAACTGAATCGCATCTTATAAATGCCAGGACCGGTGCCCGTATTACGCTAAAAGAAGACTACGAATAGTAAACTGCAGTTTTTATGAACCCTTTTGATGAGCACCGACGGACTCACACAGAGACCTAGAATATCTTAGGGCTCCATATCCAAGAAGCAAAAACGGGTATCTGTTATTAAATCTCCCTTGTTTGTTCATCTAGCTATACTAGACAGTAAGTAGGTACTAGTAGGTACCTAGGAACTTTTTACAGAGTACGCTTGGAAAATTAACTTTAGACCGCCATGTCAAGTAGTGTGGCCTCCATTACAATGTTCCGTTTTGAAGGATAATGTTTGTGTATAAATTACAGGAGAAATTGATAAGTCTTCTTAAATCTTCGGACGTAACAACGTCTTAACAAAACAATGATAGAAGCGGCGCAAGCGTACAATGAGCATAACGGGACATTTCGGGGCACTTTTTCGTGCACGCAGCCGGCGTTCATCGATTTCTTAGACGTTGTCACGTCAAAAAATATTATACATTTTAATTACGTGCAGCTTACTTAAGCAACGCTTAACCTAACTACGCTAGAAAACCTACTAATAATTGTAATAAATGCCAAAGTTTGAGAGGATGGATGGCTTTATTACTCTTTCACGCAAAAACTACTAAAGAGATCTGGATGAAATTTGATACTTAGATAAATAATAGTCTGAAATAGCACAGACTAATTTTATCCCGAAAAACCAAGTACATCATGAGTGTGAATCATAATATAGCTATGTCATATAAATGTCCACATATTATGTCGTACAAAGCTTCCAAATTAGAAATAATTGATAAATAAATAGGAAGTTATAACTTCGATCCAACAAAAGTCGCAATTCAAAACAAAATTTTGATAGTACGAAACCCTCAACGTGTTTCACACTCACTTGCTCGAATTTATTTCTAGACACTAATTTGCTGTAAGCGAGAAACGAGGGCTGATAAAATAAGTGCAAATTAGTCCTTATGCAAGTGGAATACAATAACAATTTTATTATAGCCATGCGAAAAATATCACTCGTATACACGAATGTAAGACTGTCGGCACATGCGTTAAGAGTTAATGGCAATCTCTGTAGTAATTATTTTTAATATCGAAAGTTAATGTGGGTAACTTTTGTAATTACTAGATGGGCCCTTCGGGTACACTCACGGCTCTGAACAGATTTTTCTAATTTTAAGACGAACAAGCTTTACGTAAATGAAATGACATGTCATTGACAAAGATTCGGTTACCGCTAACGATAAATTTCATCTTCTTCATTAGGTCAAAGGATTAACTATCATGGAAACCGCTTATTCCCCACGGCACACAAACATGTTTCGGTTACTTCAGAATTAAGAAAAATGTACGGGTTAATTTATGAACACTGATTTCTTGTTAAATCTTAGCTTAGTCAAAATACAAAGTTTCAAAAAGGTCTAGCACGATTCTAGACATACGTACTTAGTTACTTAGATAGAACATTTTATTCATTCCTCACATGTGTGTTCATAAAATAAAGAATGTGCGTTGTAAATTAATTCATTACAATTTTAAAATTACTGCGTGCAATGAATGCTTTGAAAGTATTGTTGCGTGCTTCGCATGCCTGCGTAATTGTTGTACATTTTCTATACGTAAAAGCTTGAGCTCAGGCCCACGGGTCAAGCAATCATCGCTTGCAATTGCGAAACAATCTGACGAACAAATAGTCGTAAAAAATTATTTACTTTGCCCGTTCTGCGCCGATGGATTCCCACAAAAACTCGACGGTCGATTTAAAATAACCGCAAAATGCTGGCAACACTAACCTTAAGGCCAGAGTACACGACGCGACAACGTGACAATTTGTTTATATACTATACCGTATTGTGTGCAACTTATAAAATATCATTACACACGTAACAACGTAGTATACCAGTTTGAAGGGCAATGTTTCCATAAAATTCTACAGTAATATTTTTTTTTAATTATGGAAAATAATGTACAGGTCTAGTAAATTCTGTTCGCAACTGAATGAAATAAAAGCTATATTAAAACACAGGTAACTTTAATATTACGTGGTTAAAACGTTTAATTAAAATTACAAATTTAGTCCGTAACATAATTCAAATAATAAATACTTATTGAGGCTTAAATTGCTAATTTATTAATAACTGTAATAATTATTGTGTTTTTGAAATTAATGAAAAAAGGGTATAAACATATTTATGAATTACAATACAAAAACGCAACTAAAGTAGCCATAGCGTGGCTTCCAGAACACTGGCATCGTTGCCCATTTGGATTGCCAGACGCAACTTTTGTGAAAAGGTTCAAGCGTTTTGATTTTCCAAGGAAACTTAGGGCTAGTAAAAAAGAGTTTGCACTACACGACATTACATCGTGGCAGGATGTGGCATCAATAGCACTTTGAAGCATCGTAATTTATGTATGTGTTCTGGCTTTACTCTAGTACTCTGAGAATTCCTCTGAATCTTATCTACTGTATAGGCTTGCGACGAAAATTCCCTCTTACATCTATACTCTATACTAATATTATAAAGCTGAAGAAGAGGTTTTTTGATTGAACGTGCAGATCATAAAATAGCAAATAAACGCGCAAAAAATATTGACCGTTGGATATGTGCGCGATCCTTCAGAGCCACAGGCGAAACCGGGTTGGACCGGAGGGTCTACCGCCTAACTTAAACTGTCTTAGCTTTGATATTGCTCTCTCTTTTCTTTCCGTTTGAAATGATAGAGACACCAATAGCAAAACCATAGCCGATTTAGATAGGCGATAGAAGAACGGTAGTGAAGACATCAATATATGCATAGTTTTTAGCGTTAGCTTTGTTTAGTTTGGGGCAATATGGTGTTTTGTGTGCCGTGTCCACCAATATGTAAATGACTTTTATATTCATATTTTCCTCTGTCTGCGTGCTTGTTAGATCACCTATGCAAAAATTTAATTCATTGTTTATTTAATTCATTGTTTAAATACCTCGACGTTTCGGAAGCTTGCAATGAATTAAATCGTGATTAAGTCCTGTACATTATAAACATTACGTGTTCAAATCGTGAAAGTTTAATAACAATATTCCCTCTAGGCCACGTGGTTCGACTGCGTAGTTCGATCAAACGGACCACGTGAACCTTTTTTTCCAGTTGGTTCGATTTTAGAATCGCACCACGTGAACTACTAATTCTTGGGACCTCGTGGTTCGACTCCATTGTCGAACCACTATGACAAGTTCATCTGGTTCGATTCATCGAAGTACACTCACAGGCACAATTAACTCGGACTAAGAAAACTTGGGATTAAGTATGTGGTTTTGAAGACGGTTTAATTTTTTGTACAAAAAGAGTTTATTAATGTTAGTTACTGTATATAAAGTTATAATGTCCTTGGAAACGTTACGAAGTAAAGTAAAAATGTAACATGGCTAAATGAAGATTAAAATATGCTTATTGTGTTGTTGTATTCATCTAAGTTTAGCAATTTTACAAGGGTTGACTAAGTTCGATTAACCAAATCTATTGAAAAAAGTCCACATAATCAAATAAATGGAACTATCAGGAGTCTTAAAAACACTTCTAATGGAACTTCTAATGGAACAAACTTCTATTGGAAATCCGTTTTTATCTCAATAAATAAAATACAAGAACAAAATTAAAATTTTTGATTAACCCCCGACTACCTTAGATTTGTTATCTGTAGAACATTCTACTAGTCAAGCCCTTTCATTTGATACCCATATTAAGGGAATTGTGAAAAGGAAATGTAATTCGCCATTTTGTGGTAGCGGCCATCTTGGATTTGAAATTTGTCATAGTGCAAAGTATTCTACTAATCAAGCCCTTTCATTTGATACCCATATTGAGGCAGTAGTGAAAATATTATATAATTCGCCATTTTGTGGTGGCGGCCATCTTGGATTTGAAATTTGTTATAGCGTTTAGTACTCTACTAGTCAAGCCCTTTCATTTGATACCCATATTGAGGTAGGTTGTGAAGAAATATTTTGTCCGCCATTTTGTGGAGGCGGCCATTTTGAATCGATATTAACCAAACATAGCTAAGAACACCCGCACGGATATTAACTTTCAAATAAAAAAAACCGCATCGAAATCGGCCCATCCGTTTGAGCTCTACGGTGCCACAGACAGACACACACAGACAGACAGACAGACAGACAGACAGACCGACAGACAGACAGACATCGACGTCAAACTTATAACACCCCTTTTTTTTGTCGGGGGTTAAAAATAAATAAAAATAAAATAAAATTGATCGAACCTGCTGGAAAAAAAGTTCACGTGGTTCGATTGATCGAACTATCAGGAATCTCAAAAGCACACGGTTCGATTGATCGAACCAAGAGGAAAAAAAAGTTCACGTGGTCCGATTGATCGAACTACGCAGTCAAACCACGTGGCCTGGAGGCAATATTCACCAATGCAAACCTAAAGTTGTTCGTTGTAGTGACGGTGGACATGACAAACTGAACGCTTCTCTCGTCTCACGAGATAAGATTTATTCCAAAGGTATTTATTACTGGCGTGTAAAAAGCTTATGAAGTATTATTCCACGCCAGCGGTGTTTGTAAATAAACTAAAACATATTAATCTGTTACGCAGATTCTTATAAAATAAGCTTCTTTCATCTGCCCTAGTGGCTTAGTTGGTAGTAGCTCTGCCTGCAAAGCCGAGGGTCGTGGGTTCGATCCCCACCCAGTGCAAATATTTGTGTGATGAATTCAAATGTTTGCACTGTGTCTGAAGTGTTTCTATGTATAATAAGTATGTATTTAAAACTATATAATTATTATATCAGCTATCTGGCTGCCATCACACAAGCTTTGCTTAGTTTGGGGTCAGATGGTGTTGTGTGTGAATTGTCCACCAATATTTATTTACCAATGTAGCTTATGATCTATTCCTGGTTATATTCTAATTGTTTTACAAATTTTAACCTGATCCATTCAGCCGTTCCGACGTAACTGAGCAACAACCATCCAAACTTTCGCATTTGTAATCTTAATAGCAGAATTACCTATTTATCTTCTACTCGTATCCTATCTATCTTCTTATCTATTTATTTTCTTTTAAAATCAAAGAGAGTGGCAAAGCTGTAGCATACAGAATTTTTATACAAAAGCATTTGACGTACTCCGTCCATCCCCTCATCATTAAGTTTTCGTTTTATTCAAATTTTTTCGTTGTCAGCTACTTCCTCAGTCAAAATGATGCGTCGCATTCGATGCATGTTTTATTTTAATTCTCTTATTTGTTATGTCTCAGACGTTCATTGTAATGAAGTTTTTATTATTTAAAAAGCATTCATATAATTGGTACGTGTCAAAAATGCGTAAGTTTTGAATGCGAGTCTGGAATTTAATTGTGAAATTTTTCGTTGGACTTGTGTGTTGTGAACAAAGAACAATAATCGTACTTTAACCGTATGTATTTAAATCAATTTTAAATATGTAAGCCATATAATGTTTATAATGTACAGGACTTAATCACGATTTAATTCATTGTTCACTGTCAGGAATTATGTGAACTCACATTACAAAATGTCGTTTAAAATTACATGACCTCTAATTGCTAGCAACATCAATCCTATTATTTAAACTAAATTTAAACTTTATGTTTAAAAATTCACCCTTTTCAAAAATAAACATGAAACGTGGTCCGTCGTTTCCTCCTGATGTTTTCCTTCCCCATTAAAGCCAGTGGTGATAATAAACTTTTACATCTGAACTTGGGAAAATACTTATTGAAAGTGCAGGCGGGAATCGTGAGGTCGAATGTAAAAAAAACGAAATCTATGGGTCGTACATTATCCCACCACAGCTTTGTACACGGTAATTATGTGAGGTTTTTGAATTATTGTCACCCCAAATTGTCCCAATGCTCTCTGCACTTCTTCTAGATATACCGATCCATAGCTGAACTTGGTAACCATGCTTCTAAGAATAGACTAGTCAAAAATAACGATGGCCACTTCGAGTAATAAAAATACTATCAAATGTTCTGAATAATGACTCGAACATTTGTTAATTAGAAGCTTAGTCACGACAGAGGCCGCTATTACCGATCTGGGAATCGTAATTGGTTTTAAGCCAAATGTACGGCAGGTCGACATTACGAGTCACTATCTACGTACACTGTGATTACCCATCTACACGAACTTCAAGGAATTAATTCCACTCTACTTGCACTAAAGATGCGCTTTATATTATTAAGTTGAATCTGAGAAAGACTACGACTAAGGGCTACTTTCATGACGCTAGCTTACAAGAACAAAATTAAAAATTTTGATTAACCCCCGACTGCCTCGGATTTGTTATCCGTACAACATTCTACGAGTCAAGCCCTTTCATTTCATACCCATATTAAGGGAGTTATGAAATAAGAAATGTTTTTCGCCATTTTGTAGTAGCGGCCATCTTGGATATGAAATTTGTCATAGTGCAAAATATTCTACTAGTCAAGCCCTTTCGTTTGATACCCATATTGAGGTAGTAGTGAAAAATAATAATATTATTCGCCATTTTGAGATGGCGGCCATCTTGGATTTGAATTTTTTTATAGTGTTTGGTATTGTACTTGTCAAGCCCTTTCGTTTGAAACCCATATTGAGGTAGGTTGTGAAGAAATATTTTGTCCGCCATTTTGTTGAGGCGGCCATCTTGAATCGATATTAACCAAACATAGCTAAGAACATCCGCACGGATATTAACCTTCAAATAAAAAAACCGCATTGAAATCGGCCTATCCGTTATAGCTCTACGGTGCCACAGACAGACACACACACAGACAGACAGACAGACAGACACACACACAGACAGACAGACAGTCAGACATCGACGTCAAACTCGAGGGTCAAACTGAAAGTTCTTAGAACTGGTCAATTATAAACAATATAATAAAAAAATAATTCTATAATTTGAAAATAGAACTCTTTGCCAATATTACTGAGTATATACTTCATTCATTTGTCATTTGTTTTACGATTTGGCGGCAAATTGAAAATTGTCTGTGTCACGTCAACATGAATTTAACACGAGAAAATTTTCGTGCAATGATTTTTTATGACTTTCGATGTCATTTAAGTCAACAAGAAAGTTATGATAGACTACGATTGGCCTTTCACGATGAAGCCCCATCTCGTGCGACTGTTTACAACTGGTTTAATGAGTTTAAACGTGGTCGCACTAATCTCACTGATGATTTACGTGAGGACGGCCATCTACGGCGACGACTGAAGATAACATCTGTGTTGTGCGGCGTATGATAGAGACTGACAAAGAGTGACCTATCAGCAGATTCGGACAAGCTTAGGCATCGGTATGAGTCAAGTGCACAAAATCCTACACGAACATTTAGCGGTCAGGAAGCTTTGCGCCCGGTGGATACCTCATAATTTGACTGAGGCTCAAAAACTCCATCGTGTGGATTGGTGCCGTAAAATGATTGAAAGATTTAACGGAGGTGACTCAAATGCTGTGTTCGACATACTAACAGGTGACGAAAGCTGGATTTACTGTTATGATCCTGAAACCAAAAGACAATCTGCTCAGTGGGTGTTTTCTTTCGAGGAGTTGCCAACTAAAGTGAAGAGAGATCGAAGTGCGGGGAAAAAAATGGTTTCTTCTAAAAACGTTCTTTGGAAGGATAGGTCATTTCGCAACAATTGTGTTAGAGGATCAAAAAACAGTTTCTGCAGAATGGTACACTACCAATTGTTTGCCACTTGTCTTGGAAAAAGTTCGAGAGAAACGACCTCACAGTAGGATCCTCCTTCACCACGACAACGCCTCATCGCACACCGCCAAGCGAACGATCGACTATTTGGCGACATCAAACGTTGAATTACTGGGTCACCCGCCGTATAGCCCCGACCTCGAGCCTTGTGATTTTTATTTATTTTCAAAAATTAAAGAAAAACTTAAAGGAAAGCGGTTTATGAATGCTGAAGAAGCGGTGGCTGCGTATCGCGATGCCATTGAAGAGACCCCTAAGGACGAGTGGGCAAAGTGCTTTTCCCAGTGGTTCCATCGCATGCAGCGGTGTATTGACGTGAATGGACAATATTTTGAAAAGATATAATAAAACTAATAACTGGCTAATGTAATCAGTTTTTGATTTTCTAAGAACTTTCAGTTTGACCCTCGTAACACCCCTTTTTTTGGTCGGGGGTTAAAAACTAAGATGCGATTCAAACCACGTTACTGCTTGGCGGTAGAATCACAGGCAAAAGTGCGGTCCCCAGCCGATCGCTGCAAAGGGACTCTACATGCTTTCTGGAATACCACATAGGCATTATATCCCGAGAAAACAATGTGAACCAGAAACCGCAAGGTACTGCTAGTAGATTTATTCATTAAAACTCAATATTGGGATGTTGCTGGTTATCATATTTTTAAGTATTATATACGTAGCGGAAGTATTCCCAACATTACTGAAATGGATACAAAAACTCGTTAGACGTAATTGATTCTACTCTCAGCTCAAAGGGATATAGGTGCGAGTTTCATCGAAAGCATTAAGTATTATAAAGATGTAAATCATGTCAAAAGAACCTATAAACTTGTGTGCATTGAATTCGACGCATGAGAACGGGCGTTATTCAGCTGTGGACATGTAACGTCGATTCATGCAGATAGCAATGCGCTAAGCGTCTCCCAACTATTTACGATATAGCGCTGCACATTCAGTTCGGAGTATGCCTATAAAAAGTTATTCCACGTATGGTTCAATATAAAAGGAGCAAATGGCGATCAAGACATCGCCTTCGCTAGGCGTAGGCTGTAATTGGCTGGATAGAACGATAATTTAAAGAAAAATATACCCTCAAAAAGGACTAGCACGAAGAGAGAGAGTATTATAAACTAGTAGAAGCGTGTATTTACCTTGTACGTCACGGAAAGATTCACCGCCATTCACACGTCTATGTGTCGAAGTCAAATCACCCAATTATAGGACTGGGTTTTATCCTAAGATCTACATAGTGGGTAGTGCAATTACTGGCAAGTTTGGCCCGCTGTGATACTCAAGCACACTTCACAACCTGTCGTTTAGACAGGACTATAAGATAGACAGGCGTAGACTCTAAATGATACTGCGATGTGGAAAAACTTTTTTTAAAGTATGCATATTACTCGTTTACCATTACATCACAGACTAAGTAGAGAGACACTACTTTTACGTCATTTCCTCTGATTTTAGGGCTCGTGTGTTGAGGGTTTTATTACGCATAGAGCGCGATGTGTCTGTTTGATCACAACGACAATAAAACTGGTGTTTTAGAAGGTATACATGTTTAAGTAAGATTGACATAAAATAGAGTTCAGTGGAACAAAGAGGAAGCTATATAGCCAATCTCATCAATGGATCGATACAAACTGACTATGATAATGAAGTGGATTAGGGGCCCACCAAATATTCCCACTGCTGGGACTCAGGGCCTTCTCGCGGAAGGAGAGAGTCAATGCCATAATACACCACGCTAGCATATTGCGGGTTGGTGGATGACCCGATATCCGTGGTGGATGACGCATGACTTTGAAAGATTCTAGTTACATGTTGGTTTTCTCACGATGTTTTCCTTCGCCATTCTTAAGTTAGTGGCATTACGCACATGATGTAAAAAAAACAGTATGGATAATAATGTGCAGTCCCGAAAAATATTTTACTAGGGCGCATTTTCTGCGAAGAAAATAAGACATAACTGACTAATATTAAAAGTTACGACACAAAACAAATGAAGCACTAAAAAATCACAATTTTTAGTAATTTTTGAACAATAATTCGTAATAAATAGATATTTAAATCTTCATAATAAACGCGTGTATGCTCATGATATGGTGAACATATCAGAGAGAGCGCCGATGACATAATTATCAGGTTTACGACATTCCCTTCGATAGTTATCTGGGCAATTGCCCGTCGGCCATGCTTCCGTTCTCGATATCCGAGTGGATAACTTATCCACCAGTATTAAACATCGTAATAACAAGTTGCGAACTGGACAGAGAATCGGACGGAAAGCGGCCGAGTGAGAATGCGAGATTGTAACTGTACTTATGGATTAGACATTATATCATACGCGGTACTAGAGTCTAGATCTATTTGTAACTGACTCATGCCGCCGAGTTATAAAACTGGACTTAAGCTCAATTTTGTGTCTTTGAGTAAGAATTCATAAGGATCGAAAAGTTTGATACTGATTTGTCTTTGATCGTAAATAATAGAGATGTCAAGCTTGCGTAACCATTGAGTTAATGTCTGGTATTCGGCGGTTAGTGATAAATGTTAAAAACCCCTTAGTGTTAGTTATTGAAGATAACCTGAATCAATATCTTGATATCAAATTTGTAAATTCAAAGTTTGTTCGCATTACTATATAAAATTACTATACGTATCGACAATACCCATGTTAAGGACTGTAGTATCTTCAATCAAAATGAATCGCATTGGAGCAAACTTTTTTTAATCTTATCTAAGTAAACACATTAAAACGTGATTTGCCCGAAGTTGGGTAATATCACGGCCTACGATGACACGCAGCAAACACGCTTTCCTTTACACGCTATAAGATATTACTTTATGTTTGAAAACAACCAGGATAGGGACCTATCGGGAAACACAGACTCGGGTGTTCTTTAGTTCTTAAGATAAACGTAGATTCGACTTGAGAACGTCTACCATGTACTTAAATTATGTACATAAATGAATAGGTACAAAAATAATAGTGTTTTTGTCCCATGAATTAATGTTTGTTCTCTTTCAGGATACTCAAGCAGCGGCTGCAGCGCTAACATCTTTAGGCCACGTGTACACTGCCATAGGAGACTACCCCAACGCACTAGCAAGTCACAAGCAATGCGTCCAACTCGTTAAACAGATGGGCGATCGGCTACAAGAGGCCAGGGAGATCGGGAACGTCGGAGCAGTGTACCTGGCTATGGGGGAATTCGACTCTGCTGTTGATTGTCACACGCAGCATTTGAGGCTGGCGCGAAGGCTTGGAGACCAGGTTAGTCGTTTTACTCTTAACAATATTATTTTGTATAAACACAAACGTTGTGACATCGTTTCATATTTGACGTCCAAAAACTTATACGAAAAGGTTTTTTTATATTTTTTTTGTTTGTTGCTGAGCTTTGTAAAACAATATTACAAAAACCACACTTCAATTATTTATTAACTATAACAGATAATCTTTTTAGGCCCAAATTTATGCGTGGGTACATATTTCGTAACCTTCTTATTCTTAACACCACTGTCCTAATAGAAACAACTATGGCATACATTGCCTGACCGAATATTCCTTGATGAATATAATCTGCGTTTGTTTTTCTAAATCGTTGGATGTTTGCATTCTGACGTCATCTTTTGTATATAAGGTTATCGGTTTACAGAAGGTTTTCTTTTTAGGTGGAAGAAGCAAGAGCGTATTCAAATCTGGGATCTTCCTACCACTACCGGCGGAACTTCTCTCAAGCAATCGCGTATCATGAGAATGTGCTTAGAATAGCGCAGAGCCTCGGAGACCGGGCCATTGAGGCCAGGGCTTACGCTGGGTTAGGGCATGCGGCACGGTAAATTCTTTTTATGTTAATTGTAATTTATAACATGGAGTGACAAGACGAGCAGGACATAGCGTGCCTAATGATGAGCAACACGTCTGCCCATAGTAACAAAGTGTCACGCTACTATGGGAACATAAGGGTCCAAATTAATTAAATAATATCTAGCTCTCCACTATGCTTGTCGCCAAGAGATTTGAGATGGTTTAACCCTGTGATCAGGACTTGTGATCTGTGCTTGCTTTCAAGCTTCATTTTCACTACCAAAAACCTTGAAACTGAAAAGAAACGCTGAAAGATCCCAAATATTTTCCAATGCCAATTATTTCCAAGAACAGAAAATAACACATTTCAATCTAATTTTATAGACCCTCCAATAGAATAAGACACAATTAAAATAACTCTATATTAACCTTCAGATGTGCTGGGGATTACGCCCAAGCGAAGAAATGGCACGAAAGACAGCTGGATGTGGCGTTAGCAGCTAGAGATAAAGTAAGTTATATGGCAATAGGTGTAAGTCTATCTTGACTGGCAATATAAATGTCCAATGATGAAGTTACCATGCGATAAAATATCGTATAGTAATTGGTAAAATACAATTTCATTTTAACATTTTGAAAGTTTAAGTTAAAGTTAAAGTTTAGAAAACATTATGTACAGAGTATAGCGTTACAATCTTTAATATAATAAAAAAGAAGGGGATTCTGACATTTTATTCTAGTTTAGGATGAACACTAAGCTGTGATTGGCCAGGCACGTTCCTAGTTGACTCA
Organism: Ectropis grisescens; assembly: GCA_017562165.1. Taxonomy (NCBI): domain Eukaryota; kingdom Metazoa; phylum Arthropoda; class Insecta; order Lepidoptera; family Geometridae; genus Ectropis; species Ectropis grisescens. Next base: position 14,513,052 of record CM029782.1, on the reverse strand, counting down.
GCATAATATAAGTATTATAAAATAAGTCGTAGCTTAAGACAGGCATTTAATATCATTTAAGATCTGTTGAAATACATCGTTTTCGAGTTTAAGTAGACACAAGGTAGAACTTTGGCGAGAATACGAGTCAAATCACTTAGCTGTTTGACACAGTCCACTAATTCGCCAACAATATATTTCAATGTTTACTGTGGTTTCAGGTGGGCGAAGGAAGAGCGTGTTCTAATCTAGGCATTGTCTACCAACTGCTTGGAGAACACGACGCTGCTCTGAAACTACATCAGGCTCATCTTTCTATTGCTAGACAGTTACAGGTACGTCCAATTGTTGCATAATTTATTCACTTGCCTTGGTGGTCTGGTCTAGTAACTAGAACGTCAAATTTTACAACTGTCAGAAAACGGAAAAAACGGTGCGATATCTGTTAAAGACATGTTGCTTTCGCTATTCACACTGGGCGTGGTGAACTGTGGGCTTGACTCTCGAGAGAGAAACAACCGCAAGTCCTAAAAGGGGAAACATCCAGTGAAAAAAAATAAAATGGACGGTAGTGACAACTTACCATAGGATTTTCAGTAAAGTTATGAACATTATAAATTAATGTCATACTCGTTATACCGCGCCAGAGTAAAAAAACATACTATACTCATTATGAACTACAAACCGTGTAACTTTTCTATTCGAAAATTAGTAACAAAATAATACCCGTAGAAGTGAAGCGTACAAAAGTAAATTTTGTTATAAATACATAGATTGGTACAGTAAGTACTACCTATGTATTTATATTTTAAAATTACTCATACTGACGAGGCGTATTTAGAATGTCTCGAAAAAAGTTCTCAAATACGCTACAACAAAAACAACAACAACATAAACAACCCACAAACCCACATAAATGTTCCCACTGTTGGGCCTTCTCTCGCTCTCGCAAGGAGAGAGTCAAAGCCATAATCAATCAAGCTGGCCCAGTGTGGGTTGGCGGATACTACAGGTGGATATCATGCGTTATTTGACAATCATGCGTCAATATTAATAATTTCCCATGTTTTCAGTCACCTTTTGTAGCTGACATGCCAAAAACTGCTCATAGAGTTTTTGAGAATGACAGCAGATTCAGTACCTACATTGTTTTTTTTTGTTCAGTTCTTGCCCAAGTTCCTTGTCCCAAGATTGTCTAGCTTGTCACTATCAGTCTGATTTGCATAGATTATTGTAAAGTCTAACCAGTGGGAATTGCATATCTTCCTGGGTTTCACCGATTATATTACAATTATGAGTTCTCATCGCGTGTCACTGTGGAGAAGACGCGGCGGCCAAGCGTGAAATCACGCGACCAGACGCTTGACTTACGAAGAAAATAGCATTTAATCTGTGTGATGGTGATAGTAACTCTTTGGTAATCTGTGACGTTATGCAACAGATTACAATCTTTAGCAAATATCAAGATACCATTCAGAAGATATTGCAATGTCGTGAGACGGTTGCAGCGCCACGGAATTATTTTGAAATCTATTTCCATGGTTATTTTATCCTATTTTATGAACATCTTAAGACCGTATGCAATTGTTTTTAAGAATCCAATTCTTTCAATCAAAAAAAAAGTTCACAAAGTTTGTAATAGATGGCACCTATCTGATGACCACTGAGCTACTTTTTTCTATCGGACTGTTCGTAGCTCGAAAATGCGACTTCGTTCATGGTTGACATTCCAAAGACTCGATCGAAGAGCTTTGACTCTGATTTTGTAATAAGCACATCTAGGCTGTGGAGTGCGTTGCTTGAGTGGGTTTTATCCAAAATGTTGCAATCTTGGTGTCTTCAAGTCGAGAGTAAATCGGTTTCTTCTATGTAACCATGATTTATCATAGACCTCATCGTCGCTTAGCATCAGGCGAGACAGCGGTCAAGTGTAAGCCTATAATAGTTATAATAAATAAATCATTTATTATTTACACTTCAGGACAAAGCCGGAATGGGTCGAGCGTACGGTAACATCGGTAACGCGTATTCCGCTGCCGGTTTTACGAGCAAGCCATCAAGTATCACAAGCAGGAGCTGACGATCTCCAAAGAGGTGCATGACCGGGTTCAGAAGCCTCTACCCATGGGAACTTGGCGGTGGCGTACCAAGCTTTGGGGCGCATGATATGGCGTTGTTCCATTATAGAGCACATTTAGGTAAGCTTGTACAGAAAAATAAACTAGTAGATTTTTTAACTGAAAATTTCTTTAGGCGCGTCGAGCACGTTTAAAAATCATGGAACCCTCGTCATCGTCGCCTAACGCTTTCCGAATTTTTTTTTTCTATTATCACAGCGCTCTCTGTGGTTTCAGCAAAGAACTACGTTAAGTAAGCTATCAAACTTTAATCTAAAAGTTTATTTTCTATCAGCAGTTCCCATGACTGCCATTTTTTAAGCATAAAGTGGGACGAAAAGGACATGTTCCTGATGGTAGACTATATGCCAGCCCATAACAGCACAACGTCACGCAATTGTTGAAACATGAGTCCAAATCGCTATGTAGCACTGCACGCGCTCGTTACTCAAATATTTAAGATGAAACGAGTATATTCAAAAGCTAAATTGCTCATTACAGAAATAGCCCGAGAACTGAAAGACGCGGCGGGTGAAGCGTGTGCGCTCCTAAACCTCGGCAACTGTCTATCATCACGAGGAGAATTTGCACAAGCCGTTACCTACTATGTGCAGCATCTCATGCTATCGCAGGAACTAGGAGATGTGAACGCAGAAGCCAAGGCTTGCCACTTCCTGGGATATGCCCATTATTGTTTGGGGAACTACAGGGAGGCGGTCAGGTAAGGACTTAAATAAGTAGCTATGTGAGCAACCTGACATCAAACTGAAACTTTTGTGTCTCTGGCGTGCTACAGGGATGGACGCTAGGACTGGTGTTTTTTGTCATTTACTTAACAAACTGTTCTGTACTAAATTATCGAGTCTCCTCTCACGATCCTTTGGATATCACAAAGCGGTACTTATCAGTTCACAATAATGTACTAAAATACCTTCACATATATGTATTACAAAATATCACGTGAAATATACAAAATATCCCGTACGTACGTAATAAAACTTTAATGAATCTACACACACATAAGTATAATACATTCATACACAGATGCCTTAGGCGAAATCTCATATTTATACACACGGATATACATCCACTTTAACGCTCAAAGACAAACGCACACGATATCCACTCACATACATGCACTCTCTCATTCGCGTACACACATATCCACACTTTCACTCAGACCGACAGACACACATGGAGAATGAAAGAGAGAGAGACATTAAATAAGCAAAAACAACTGAACCGTCAGCAGTATAGGCCATGTCGTGTATGACAGTTAAGTATGCTTTATGATTATTGAAATATTGTTGTCTTATTCCTTTTCCTTATTCAGATACTACGACCAAGACCTCTCGCTAGCCAAAGACCTCCAAGACAAGATGAACATGGGACGAGCGTACTGCAACTTGGGTCTGGCTCACTTGGCCCTTGGCAATCTGGAGACGGCACTGGAGTGCCAGAAGTGCTTCTTGACCATCGCACATATGACACAGCACTTGCAGGGCAAGTTCAGGGCTCTGGGGAACATTGGAGACGTCTTGATTAAGATGGGAGATGTAGAGGAGGCTGTGAAGATGTATCAGCGGCAGTTGGGGTTCGCTAGACAGGTAAATGAATAAGCTTTTCTGAAAACTTAACTTATTGGAGGTCATACATTTTTTAAATAACTAAAATCTGCGCTCTCATGTTACATGTTGTTTTTTAATATTTATAAGGCGGATCATAAGTGTTTTTAATTCTCACATACATAATTTTTAGGCCCGAGATCGTTCTTTAGAAGCTGCAGCGTGTGGTGCTTTGGGTCTGGCCAGACGACTGCAAAGAAGACTTGACGCTGCTTTAGGACATCATACTCAGGTACTTTGTAATTTACTTATATCTTAAAAAAATGGTTGCCGTTAAATCAGTTTATTAGTTTAGGCGTGATAGCGTAACAGATAAACATACTGAGTTACATACGCAAAAAAAAAATGTTTTTTTTTTGTAGATTGTCCACTTTGAAAAACATTTGTTTGTGAAATCGGAATTATTAAGGTTGATAATGAGCATGCATGAGTAAGAGAGGGACTTCCCTTTTGGGAACTCTTTCTCCCATACGAATTATCTGTATCGTGGGAAATTATAAAATATTTTATCTATCACTTAAATCGTTTTTCAGGAATTAACTCTCCGTCAAGAGGCAGGGGATGCGGCGGGCGAGGCGAGAGCACACTCTCATCTTGGAGCTGTGCATATGGCTTTGGGCCACTACTCCCATGCTGCCAGGTGTTACAGGGTAACATACAAATCTAAACAATATTTTAAAAATTATCCATGACTTTTTTCCTATAAGACCCTATTTGACCTGAGTTCCTACTATTTAAGATTATAAAGCAGGACGCAGACATGGTCAATTTTTGTGGCCTATATCCTATATAAGTTACCGATGAATTTTTTTAAACTAGTATCTACTCCCAGCACAAGCACAAATATTTTCCTGATATAAAAATACTCATTGACGATCAAAAAGTGTTCGGTGTCGGTAACAGGAAACTAAAAGTGTCTATGGATGCGCAGCGCGTTAGAGGGATCTTACCAGCTTACCGTCATCTACTAAGACTTGACTCATTGACTTGGCTTCATTTTTTGTTTGAATTCTTTTTGTTTATGTAGGTATATGTCGCACACGTCGAAAGTTTTTAAAGTCATATGAAAATGATCTCATTTTTATCAACAATTTGACAGCTTCTTGACTCACGTTAGTCTTGAGTAAATGTTTGGGATACGGTAGTTAGTGTTTTTGGCCATAAATTAAGATGATTTATGAAATACTTTTCATTTTAGGAGCAATTAGAACGAGCACAGGAACTTCAAGATTGTGCCTTGGAAGCGCAAGCATATGGCAATTTGGGTATCGCTAAACTCAACATGGGACATTACGAGGATGCAATTGGATATCTGGAACAGGTTCGTAGACATTTATTAGACATCATAGTCTCAAGCTAATTAAATCTTGTTATGGGCAAAAGGCAATTGGCCATAGACCATACATATAATTGTAAATACCTAAATAAATGATGAGACGGTCTTCTTAGCATTCCATGGATTCACCGTGCCGTCTATCGTGGCAGAGAGAGAAATGCCGAGTAGATCCCGAGACTTGTGACACTGGCGTAGGCTTAAGGGGGCCCTTTAATGACGTACATCAACACTCACTTTCACTACTCGTGTTTCTCTCCCTGCCCTGCAAAATCTGGCATGATCTGATATGCCTACTAGTGCAGCTTTAGATACTCGTTCTAGTATAGAACTTACTGCACTTCTGCACAAGCTAAGCCAACAAAACAAATGTCCGTATCCTGGGTGGTAACCAAACCCAAGATCTATGATTCTGTAGGCAGAGTCATTGCCAATTAACTAAGCCACGCCTTCAGTAGGTTTGATAATGATTTTTTTGAGTGATGAGTATTTTTGTTATATTCCAATAAAGTAGAACATAGAACATAGATGAAGTAACAAATACCCATATTTTTAAGAAATTACATAATGTCAGATTATTTCATGTCAATAGCACAGATTACTGAAACAAAAGCGGTCAATAGTAATAATATAACTAAAATGTGCAACTGATTTGCATGATCTAATTCCACCTTGCCCTTTCTTCTATCGGATTTCTCGTCCCAAAAAAGGGCAACATCGTTCCATGGTTGATGTTCCAAAAACGCGAACGAAGAGATTTGACTCCACGTTTGTGATAAGAACGTCTAGGTTGTGGAATGCGTTGCCTGAGTGGGTTTTCCCCGATGGTTACAATCTTGGTGTCTTCAAATCGAGAGTGAATCGGTTTCTTCTAGGTAAGCACGATCCATCGTAGATCGCATCATCGCTTAACATCCGGCGAAATGGTGGTCAAGCGTGAACCTATTATAGTTAAAAAAACAACTTTCAAACTAAAAATAAAAAAAAAATTAACTAAAAAATTTAACAAATTTTTAATCCCTAAAGTTTATTTAATCTGTGGGATTTCAGCAATTAGCCATCCTAGAACGCGTGAACACCCCAACGTGTCAACTCGACAAGGCCCGAGCACTGGGTTCCCTAGGAGACTGCTACGACGCCCTGGGAGACCCTGACGAGGCTGTGAAGTACCACGAACAGCATCTCGCTTCCGCCTTGAAGCTGGACAATGCGAGGGAGCAAGAACGAGCGTACAGAGGATTGGGACTTAGCCACAAGTTAGTATCAATCTATATAGTTAGTTCGCTAAACTAGAGGTCTACAGAGAAAATGAGATATTGATTCACTTTTAATTCCCGCCTGGAGAAGTACCACACCTTTGCCAGTTATTCTACCGCCATGCAGTAAAGTGCAAACATGTTCCGGTTTGAAGGGCAATGTTTCCAGAGAAATTACATGGCTTAGAGATATAACATCTTAGATCTTTGGGTGACGAGCGCAGTGCAGTGCTAGGCAATGATTTGGTTGTTTTATGTTCCAATAGCTGCGTGTCACTGTACTGTTATGTGGCAGGTATGTTGCGTACCATCAGGTAAGTACATGCCCAGCTCGTCTCGTCACTCTTTATTCAAAAAAAAATTCAACAAAACAGAATAATTAATTTCGAATTACGTCAACATTTTTTGGTATAAGAAGTAATGTAAATGTGATTTGCCAGACTAAAATCTATTTTAGGTTCCTTTTTTTTTATTTAACCCCCGACCAAAAAAAGGGGCGTTATAAGTTTGACGTCGATGTCTGTCTGTCTGTCTCTCTGTCTGTCTGTCTGTCTGTCTGTCTGTCTATGTGTCTGTCTGTGGCACCGTAGAGCTCAAACGGATGGGCCGATTTCGACGTGACAACGTCTTATAAATTGGTTTGCCGGGTGACACTTCAAGAAACTGCGTTACGCTCCGCTCACGTTATGCGCTCACAACGAGAGCGAGTGAGAGGCACGCGTCCCTTCCACTCGGGCATGGTTAGCCCGCCTAAGAGCGAGAGAGACAGACATAAAAAGTGAAAGGCACGCGTCCCTTCCGTAAAATTATTTTACCACTCAAAGTCGTTGTCACGTAAAACTTTCGCCCGTATACCGACTTTACAGGCAACCAATTTTTTTTATTTGAAAGTTAATATCCGTGCGGATGTTCTTAGCTATGTTTGGTTAAAACCGATTCTAGATGGCCGCCGCCACAAAATAGCGGACAAAATATTTCTTCACAACCTACCTTAATATGGGTATCAAATGAAAGGGCTTGACTAGTAAAATACTATACACTATAAAACAAATCAAATCCAAGATGGCCGCCACCACAAAATGGCGAAATACATTTATTTTTTCACAACTCCCCTAATATGGGTATCAAATGACTAGTAGAATGTTGTACAGATAACAAATCTGAGGTAGTCGGGGGTTAATCAAACTTTTTAATTTTGTTCTTGTTAAGACTGATCTATTCAGTTCTTAGTAAACAAAGGTTGACCAACAACTGTCCAAACATTTAACGTTTCAAATGCATAGATAATATTTATCACCATCATCATCCACAGCTTTTCTTACCCCACTGCTTGTTTTATTCACAATCACAATGCATTGTGTGTGATTTTAAGAAAGGAGACGGCTCATTTCTGCCCCAAGTCGTTTCAAGTTTAGGTACGTAATTAGCCCCGGAGACCTAAAAAAGTTATTTACTTAAAATAACATATAATTAAATAATGACAACTGTACATTTCATATTAACGTGCGAAGCGGGGATTGCAAATTGATGTTATTAAAAATTACTATGATTGTACTTAAAGTCAGCCATGTTTTGGCGCCAACATTAAAAAACATGTCACCTCATTGCATTATTTTCTTTAACGTGGTGTATTTTTGCTTGGTAATATGTAATATAAATGGTGGATTATTAAAAATTATTTGATGTTCATGAACGTGTTTCTTTGACGATTTTTAGTAAAACTTGAAAATATTTAAATACGTAATATGGGAAAACACAAAAGACGTGCGACGCCAAAATACTCTCAGTTAAAAAAGAAGTGAATAAAATTGACACAACATCCGATTCGCAAAGAGAATGTAAATTACTACGTATACCGATTCGATCACTAAACTTACACAACACAAGGAATTTCGTTATTTTTTCAAAGGTTTCGTAATGTTCTTGTGATTTTTCTTGTCCTGCGTCGAGTCGACATTATTTTGAGGATAGTAAGTCGCAAATTAATGAATTTACTACACCTTCTTTTAGTAGTGTGCAAATAATCACATACTTGATTACCTACTTGGGGCGATATTTTTTCAACGTTTTAGTTGATATCTATTAAACCCCGCTATGCAGAATAAAAACATTAACGGTTCCTTAATAGACATTAAAAATCCTATACAATGGTCCAATTTTGGTCGAGTCTCTTGCACTTTTGCTGTGGGGCAAATGCCCATGGAAAATGGGCCGTCTCCTTTTGTTTTAAATGTTAAAACTGTATGAATGTATTCTGGTTAATAAAAGATTTTTGATTTTGATTTGATTTGACAGCTGGGTATAGACCCCTCTTTTTTTCATGCCATCTTCCTCGGTCCTGTGCCAATCGTGTCCAGGTTCGACCCGATAATATTAGTACGATTAATTCCAGAACATTACGTTCACATAACTACCTTGATTGATAAATGAAAAGTATTTATAATTCAACGTATTAATGTTTCAGATCCGTGGGTAGTTTGCAGCAAGCTTTGGTCTGTCTCGAGAAGCGGTTAGTGGTATCTCACGAGTTGGGAGTACCGGAAGCCAAGGCACAAGCGTACGGTGAATTAGGGGCATTGCACATCGCACTCAACAACTTGGAGCAGGCTGTTCTGTGCTTGGATCATCAGAAAAATATTGCAAAGTGAGTATTTCAACATTCACTCAACATGTCATTCTTCTTCTCTACTCTCTCTGTTAGGGACATACAAAATACGTAGGTAGTATTTTGTATGTACCTAACAGAGAGACGGGACGACCAAAGAGAATGTTAAATAAGACAATGAAAATGTAAGACTAAGTAAGAAATATATGTACTAACGGAAGTGACGCGTAAAAACTGCCCGGAACCAGTATTGCCTACGTTATTTTTCAGATAATCGTACCATAAATATTTTTTTGCAAATCGTGTAGTTTCTACATTATCGGAAGAAACTTCGTTCATACCACAGACTAAGTAGACGTAAGTAAGTAGGCCGTGTATTCCAATTTCTTTGAAGTAGACCTATGACATGATATGTTTTTTATTTTCGAATGAATGGACGGCCAGGACATGTGCCTGAATGTAAATAACATACCTCATTCTAGCAGCACCGTGTCACGCAACTATTGGAACATGAAGAGTCCAAATAATTACCTAGCACTGCGCTGTACTCGTCTCCCAGAGACAAAATAATTTATCTCTGTGCCCTATAATTTCTCTGAAAACATTACCTTCAAACCGGAACACAGTAATATTTCCACGTTACTGCTTGGCGGTTGAATAACTGACAAAGGTATGGTACTTGTCCAGTAGTACTTTTGCTACTAATTCGTACCATTTCTTGTGAGAAAAGTCCCCAAGTCCTAGCATTTGGAACATAAAGTGTGGTGTGTTTGTATAGTTTATTATGTATTTCTTTGTTCCAGGGAACTCAATAACCAAATTATGGAAGCAGAAGCGTGTCATTCCCTGGGAGTAGCTCAGCACGCGTTGGGAGACCACGCAGCTGCGATTAGACATCATCGCGCAGAGTTGGAATTAGCTCATCGATTGGGACTAACACATTTACAGGTAAATTCCTCATGAAAAATAAATGTATAATATGATAGATATATAGGTAGTATAGGAGCGGCGCGGCGGTGGGGCAGTATAACGGAACGTGCGCTTTAGATGCTTTTGTTGATGGGTGAAAGCTTGTGATTTCAAATGACCGACATGTGTAATAAGTAAGAATAGCTAGGGCGATTTAGGTGCAGAATTAATACAGAATAGTACGACAATTTTAAGCTATAAGTTTTCACTTTTATCGGCAGTCCCTTTTACTGTCATTCTTTTTTACATTATATGGAGTTACGAAACGAGCAAGACATGCGCCTGCTAATCCGCAACACGTCCATGACAGCTACTTTGTCATGGCGCTTTATGGTACAGTCCAAAATACTGCACTATGCTCATCGCCCATCTATCTTACTATATATAAATCTCCTGTCACGATGTTTGTCCGCGATGGATTCCTAAATATACTTAACCGATTTTAAATAGAGATAAAGAGCGAGTGAGAGGCGCGCGTCCCTTCCACTCGGGCATGGTTAGCCCGCCTAAGAGCGAGAGAGACAGACATAAAAAGTGAAAGGCACGCGTCCCTTCCGTAAAATTATTTTACCACTCAAAGTCGTTGTCACGTAAAACTTTCGCCCGTATACCGACTTTACAGGCAACCAATTTTTTATGACAACATCCGAGCGAAGCCGGAACGGGACGCTAGTTATCTTATATGTTTTTGAGAACTATACAAACCTAAATATTATAAATGTTTTATCTATGTGTTAATTAAATAATTTAAAATTGCAGGCCCGCGCTTGTGGCGGACTCGGGGCTGCGCATGCTTCCATGGGAGCGCAGGCCGAAGCCGCGCGCTGGCATGAGTCTCGTCTGCGGCACGCCACTGCAGCAGGTACTGTATCTCATATTATAGCCATTGCTTTCAAGCATCGATATAAACCATTTGGATATAATTTTGGAATTGTAATGACAAAGGTCACGGACTCCAGAGTCTGTGGAGCGGCAAAATAATAACAAAAAAAAACATTTGGATGTGCCCTCCCAAACTTATGCGCACGGAATTATGTCATCGTTAGTGTAAAGCTATAAAAGATTTAAAAAAAACGCGCTGTGAATGGGTGCGTGACCTTCAGGGTCCTCTCAGGACCCCCCGAATTATGTGAGACGTGAGTCAATTACGTACTGATGGTATTTGTTTTCAGGCACACATAGTTTTTACCGTGTATTTACACTTTGTCGTCACAAGTAAGACGCGCGTCGCTTTATGACATAATACTACCACAGTATATTAAATCATACAGTCTTACAACCAAGCCGTCTATCTGAATAGAAAGGGCAATCGTGCGAGGCGTGCGGTGTGAGACGCGGGAAGCGCACTCCCACCATTGCCAACATTACAACGTTAGTATTTCGTGAGCGTGGTTCAGTTATCGGTTTTGCTACCCGTCGGTACATTATCAGAGTTTCTTCTAAGATCAAAGGCGATGAACTACTGGTAGTAATTCATGATACTTTAACACTACTAATCGCTATCCTTGGTACCAGGGGACGCCCGCGGGCGAGCTCAGGCGCTAGCGGAGCTAGGTCACGCGCACCTCGCAATGGGCGCTTGTGGGAGCGCCGTCTCTTACCTACGACAGGCGCTCGCTGCGACCGAGTCCCTGGCTGATGCTGACGAAGAGGTAACTATGACGCGATTTTAAAAAGCCGATATCCTGATATAATACACTAGCGGTCTGCCCCGGCTTCGCTCGTGGTACATATATAGCATATAGCACTTACCCTGAGTGGATCACAAAAACTACTGGATCGATTAGTACTTGATCCCTATCAAGTACTAATCGATCCAGTAGTTTTAGAGTAACGTGTTCAAGGAAATAAACTCTTCCGCTTAAATTTGGAATAGTAATTCCGTACAGCGAAACGGTCAAAAATCTTTGCGTGATTTTCGATCGCACGTTAATCTGGGAACATCACCTGAAAGCAGTCAGTAGTAAATTATTTGCTTCTGGTGTATCGTTGAGACGACTACGAAACTTTTTACCCACTGCTACTAAAATTGCGCTTGCACAATCTCTCCTTCTTCCCATTTTAGACTACGCAGATATCTGCTATCTTGACCTTAATGAAGACCAGCTAAATAAACTTGAGCGTCTCCAAAATTATTGCATAAGATTCATATTTGGCTTGCGCAAATATGATCACGTATCTCAGTTCCGTATGCAGCTCAAGTGGCTCCCCGTTCGCCTTCGTCGGAATGCTCATATTTTGTCTCTACCCTATAATATTTTATTTAACCCCTCATCACCGCGTTATTTGAAAGATGTTTTTTCCTTCTGGAGCGATGCGCACTCCTTGCCTCTAAGGTCTAAGAACAACTTGTCACTCCAATCGCCTTTGGCACGCAGCGAAAATTTCTACGGCAAGCCTTTCGCTTTTCGGGCCGTTGAGGTGTGGAACGCTTTGCCTGTAACTACTAGACAAGCTCCATCTGTTGCTGTTTTCAAACAACTGGTAAATCAGATTTATCTGTCTACGTGATATATATTTATCAGCTCAAAGTCACACAGCGAGCTATGGAGAGAGCTATGCTCGGAGTCTCTTTGCGCGACAGAATCCGTAATGAGGATATTCGCAAAAGAACGAAAGTGGCCGACATAGCTCAAAGAGTAAGCAAGCTGAAGTGGCAATGGGCAGGCCACATCGCTCGCAGAACTGACAACCGATGGGGAAGAAAGGTTCTCGAGTGGCGACCACGAACCGGAAGACGCCGTGTTGGACGGCCTCCCACTAGATGGACAGATGACCTCACAAAGGTCGCTGGAAACCGCTGGTTGCAGGTTGGACAGGACCGATCGTTGTGGAAATCTAGGGGGGAGGCCTATGTTCAGCAGTGGACGTCTTGCGGCTGATGATGATGGTGGTGGTGGATATATATTAGTTGAAGTCGTTGCTCTTATTTAAATCGTACCTAAATAATTTATATTACTTATCTCCATTAGTAAAATAATATAATATAATGATATTTATATATTAGTTTATGTCATATTCGTATTTATGTATTAGGATGTACAGTTATTAATATGTAGGTGTATGCTTAATAGTATTGTAGTATATTTATATTAGTATACCTGTAAGTTAATTTTCATATTTACAGACTTGAAATATAACATTAACTTATTGTTTGTACTTCCCCGTCTTCTTATTCTTCATTTCTCCTGTTCTATCCAGCGGTTGCCTGGAAGAGATCGCTTTTAGCGATAAGGTCGCCAATTGTTACTTTGTTTTTTTAAAGTTTTATATATTTTTGTAATTTTGTTTACTTGTTAAGTGCAATTAAGAGTTTATCTATCTATCTATAAATGTATAATTTTAAATAGGTACATAGAAACACCAGATACTGTTTTCTGGTTTTGAAGGCGAAGTTTCAAGAGAAATTGCAGGGTATCTCATCTTTAGGGGGCAAACACAGTGCGCAGCTACGTGATCATATGGACGCTTCATGTTCCTAATTATTAATGCATTTTCTTAACTCATTCAATGCTGTTCGTGCAATTCCTAGTGTGTTCTTACTAATCTTAATCTTGATTTTTGTTTTTTTTTTGTATTAGGCTTTAGGTTTGTATTAGGCGTCATCGCTGGGAACTATTAGAAAATAATGGTGGCACTGAATGAGCCAAAGTCACAATTGTCCACGATATTTTTTGTCAAGTAATAGCAATGTACTACAACATACTGTTGCACTTTAATTTCCACAGATAATTTGATAATAATATACCTAAATATACCTATCATTGTCTCGCAGGCCCGAGTGCGACACCGATTGGGCTTCGCTCTGTGGGCATCCGGCGAGTTAGAGGAAGCTAAGGACCAGCTGCAAGCCGCGCTCACAGTACTGGAGTCTACCACGGACAAGCACCGAGACAAGAAGACCATTGCGTTGTATACTTCCACTCAGCATGCCTTGCAGAGAGTACTTGTCGGTGAGTTACTCTGCAAACTGAACTGTATTTTTTAATGTGTTTTTTTGATAATGTAAACGCTTTACAGGAGTTAGGCCTCATTTGCACGGGATCTTAAAAAGCGTTCGTATCAACAGTAATTACGAAAACTTTATAATAGTGCTAACGCTGAGATTTAACGCAACGTTTTTTATGCTCCCGTGCAAATGACGCCTTAATCACGATCAGAACTATCATATAAATTACCTCGACGTTTCGGCAGCGTTAAACCGCCATGGTCACGAGCAGACTTAAGAAGTTTGAGAGTTTAAATCGTGATTGAAAAGTCCTGTAAAGTGTTTATATTGTGATCCAATCGAACAATATACGCTTTATTTAGGTTGGCATGTATGTATATGAATATACGTATTGTAACGGTATCTTTGACCGGGATTTACACCGCTTTCAAAACAAGAGATTGAGGTTTTCAAACTGGTGAAAGCGTGTGCTAAACAACAAAATGTTTTTTAACAGTTTATAATAAAACGCGTGAGATTATAAACCTACAAGTAGATTATGTTATTTTACAATGTAGCGACATAATTGTCGATATTTACAACTTTACGGTGACATATTCATCACACGAATATTTGTCTCGGGTGGGAATAGTACTCGCAATCTCGGGCTCCGCAGTTCTTATATAAGAAGGAAATATTATATTTAAAATGTTTACGGTCTTTTCCAGAACTGGGTCGTCACCCCGAAGCACTGGTGGTAGCGGAGAGAGGACGCTGTCGGTCTCTAGACGCCGTCACCGACAAATCATTGTCTGGAATTCTGAACCAGACCAATTTGGAACTCCACGCTGCTCAAAGGTAAGGATCGTTGAGGATTCCAGTGCAGTATGGTTTTTTTTTTCAACTGGCTTTTACGGTGTATGACAACAGCGTGAGGTAATAAGCAGGTTGCAGGAAAGACATCTCTCAAGAATGTATGTCATTCGTCAACGCGCACGGGGCCACCTTGATGGATTTTGGCCATGACTCTCTGCTAGCGAGGATATTCCCTAAATCCCAGTGGTGGGAAAATAACGTAGGCTGATTATGCTAATAAAATTTACATCATAGTAGTCGCTGTTGTTGTGTAGTAGGTCCGGTACCTATATACAAATAATAATTAATAATACTCGCACATCTGTTGGTGGCATAGATGATAAAAGTCTACTTAACTAATATTATATTTATTCTATGGCTTGTAACATACTCATTTGGACTCTGCAAAATCACGACGTTTACTCAAATACACTTATAAAAAAGATGAACTTGATATCTAGGAACCCCGAAGAGCCTCAGAAAGAGCGACCAGAACCGTGGACCCCTGTGAACGTGGATCAAGTCTTGGAAGTTGTGAACAAGCAGAAAGCGCCTGTTCTCTACTACAGTCTAGCCGCAGGACGGCTATGCGTGGCTACTGCAGCCACATAAAGGTACACAGTTTTTTAAGGCTTTTTTCTCAAATTATTCAATTCCATTCGATTATATACATATTATATATTGACTGCCCTAGGCTTAGTTGGTAGTAGCTCTGCCTGCGAAGCCGAGGGTCGTGGGTTCGATCCCCGCCCAGTGTAAATATTTGTGTGATGAATTCAAATGTTTGCACTGTGTCTGGGTGTTTCTATGTTTAATAAGTATGTATTTAAAACTATATAAGTATTATATCAGCTATCTGGCTGCCATCACACAAGCTTTGCTTAGTTTGGGGTCAGATGGTGTTGTGTGTGAATTGTCCACCAATTTTTATTTATTTATATATGGCTTGCCCTGGTGTCCGGGCGTAGAATGTGGCACCGGTCCCCCCTGGCTGTGGTAAGAGCCCACAAATGGGGAACCGACCGATGGCGGTTAATCCATCCAAACTACGGCGCAATTTAAATCCCAGCCGCTGACGGGCAGCAGCGTCACTGGTATAAGAAGTTGCGCCCCCTGCGGTCGCCAACCCGCATGCCCAGCGTGGCGACTTTGGGCAAAACCCTCTAATGATAGGCACACCGAATCAAAGGCCCCTAGTTCCCGGCCGCCCTGCTATTCCTGGCCAAGGCGGCGGTCATGGTAACGGCAAGGCAGGGGGTGCGAAGAATCCCCGGGCTACCGTAGGCCGCCAATCCAAACTGACCCTGCCTACCAGTCATGACCTACGGTGCTGAAACGTGGACACTAACAGTAAAAGCAGTCCGAAAATTCAAAGTCGCTTAGCGAGCTATGGAAAGAGCTATGCTTGGAGTTTCTCTGAGAGATTGTATTCGTAATGAAGTCATCCGTCAGAGAACCAAAGTCACCGACATAGCTCAGCGCATCAGCAAGCTGAAATGGCAGTGGGCTGGTCATATCTGTCGCAGAACCGATAACCGTTGGGGTAGACGAGTTCTGGAGTGGAGACCACGAATCGGCAAACGTAGTGTAGGACGCCCTGAGACTAGGTGGAGTGACGATATACGTAAGGAAGCTGGTAGCGGTTGGAAACGTAAAGCCGAAGATCGGGCTGAGTGGCGTATTATTGGAGAGGCCTATGTCCAGCAGTGGACGAATGTGGGCTGATTATGATGATGGTGATGATGATTTATGGCAAATAAAAGATAACATATTTATGTCAATTTATAAACGACCAGTGTTTAGTCAAAGGTCTGGTATAAGCTCACAGATAACTCAGTCAAGTCTATTGAAAGTAAAACACGGGCATCAGATGATTCAGAATAATTCCGAAAGAAAACGCCAAGTTATCTCGCCAAGAACGTTTATTGTGCAGATTGGAAAATACTTTTGTTCTTGGTCAAAGTTTTAATTGAGAAACAAATGAAATCCAAAGAAAGGGTTGTATTTTTACTTCTAACACTTTATTTTGTTCCAGGCATCTTAAGATTCCACCAGATATCTCTCGTGGATGAAGCTGAAGATAGTGACAACAGTTTACCAGACATCGGCCCTGATGACTTACAACCCAGCAGCGGTCAGTATCAGTAATATAAATAAAAAACGTATTAACTTCCAACCCCCAGAGTTCACATAAAAATGTTACAATTTATTGTTGATATTTGGAATTATGTACAGTATGTATGTTACATTTTAAACAAGGTAAGTTAAAATATTCACCGAACTTTTGACATTAGCGATATTACACATTATCACTCTGGATTTAATATAATCTCGATTGATTACATCACAATTTAATGTGTTTTAAAATATTTATAGTGCAAATGAGTCAATCTATGTACAACAGCAAAGTAGAAAAGAGAACATGGTTTTTTCATTAATGTCAGATGTAACACAATACATAATGGTTTTTCAGTACTTTCATAAAAAATAATGTTTGCTTTTAACTTTATTTACAATCTTCAACTTTGAAATACTTAGTAAAATCAGCTATTATAAACTTAATTCCAACGTCAAATGACTTCCGTATGAAACAAGCCATTCTTTGCGGTATTAAAAATTTGATTTGATTTTTGATTAAAAATAAATGGCCTGTGATTGAGATTGTAATGTTGAAGAGTGAAGTAAATTTGCTGATTTACCGTTAATTTCAGATGGCCTTGGTAAATTGGAACGTTCCATTGGAGAATGGGCCGCGTGGTTAAAATCTGCTGCAGAGAGAAGAGAGGAAGATACCTGGGATCCTGATGAGAGACCCAGCACTGGGCTTGCTCGTATGGTAAGTTTAGAACTATTTCTTAAAACCCAAACTATATAGTAACCTCACCCTAAAGAGAGTTTAGCAAAGAATTTGCCACTTTTGTGTAAATACGAGTAGATACAGACTACGTATGTATCTTGCGCAATCTTGCTCAGTCAAGAGCTTCTTCTTGCTAAAGCATCATGTTACCGGGTCGCCTTTTTACTCAAATATAGTGGATGGGTCACGTGAACAGGGGGTCTACCGCCTAACGCAAACTGTCTTAGGTTTTATCTCGCTCTCTCTTTTCTTTTCGCTTAAATAGATAGAGACAGCAATACAATTAAATAGATAGAGACAGAAATAGAGGCGGTAGAAGGGCAGTTCCTGCTTACGTGAGTGGTACTGTTTATGACGGACATGCTGAAGTTGCTGGACAAGAGTTAGAACTTGAATCTAAAGTTTCCCCCAATATCTACATTGTCATTTATGTTAGGATCCTAATTGGCAGACTAAAGTGGACTGTAACACGAGTATTTTAAGCCAGTTAGTTGCACCTACGTAATAATGTTGTGGAATGTTTTCAGGTGAGCCGCAACCACTTGTTGAATTCTTCCAACTATTCCCTGAGCTCTCTCTTCAGCGTCGGTTCTGTCGGGGGGTCTGTCGCCGGCTCCGTGGCCAGTTTTCAGGGATCCACCAGGTAGATATGCAATCTTGTTTCCTATTCCATCCATTTTTATTTTAAACTTGCTGACTCGTCGAACTTCCACCATTTCATTTTTTCGTAATTAACCCGTTTAACTACCCAATCAATAACTGGCCGTCTATTTATCAATTTCTATTCAATCTAATGAAGATCTTATTCACTCTTCTTGTTTTGAAATGATAAAAGAAGGCCGCGAGTCCCAGCTTTAGGAATATAAAGTAAGCTGCTAATGACACCTAAAACATGATAACATTACACATGACTAAATACGCATTTTGTTACTCTCAGGTCAAGTGTGCATATCCCTCGGAAGAAACAGCCATCATGGCAAGGTCCTCCATGTCTGAATACATTCTATCAAATGTTGCTCGCTCCGTTTGAAGATCTATTGCCTGCTTCGTGTAACAACAATCATGGTGAGTGATTATATTAAGTATTTTTTAATTTAATTAACTTAGTTAAACGAACGAAAATAGAAGGTAACTCGCTCACAACTCACAAGGTCACTGTAATCGTTTGTTCATATTTGTACCTAAAATGTTTTTTTTTTATTAAGAAACTTTTGTAACTTTAATCTCGTCTCATACATAGGCACAAATAATTAAGAATTATTCGAACTCAAAAGGAACCCTCAAAATGTATTCTCTTAAAAAAGTTTTAGGTAAACCAATTGCAAAATTGAGACTGGCCACAATTCGTACGATTTAAGTTCAGTTCAGTACACTACAGTTCAGGAGAATAAAATATCCTTAGATAAAGAATAACTATAATAATAGATAGAATACTTATACCTAAGTAGAATAGATCAGGGTTTTCCGGTTTACGGTTCTTTTGTACCAATCGTTAGCAGGTGAGGTGTATGTTAGCTATGGCAAAAAGTAATGTGTCGCGACAGAAGTATGACACTTCCACAAGAGCAATGAGACCCGTGCTTTCGGTGTAAAGCGTGTGTTCTAACTCTATACGCAGTATATGTAAACTCCTTGAAAGTACCCAATTGGTTACTTTATTCCAGCGTCGCACGGTCGCCGCGGGTGCGGAGGTCGCCGAGAGCTGATCGTGGTGGTGGAGGGCGCACTGTACGCGTGTCCCTGGGGCGCTCTCCGCGGGGGCGCGGAGACGGAGCCCCTGTGCGAGCGGTACGCACTCCTGGCCGCGCCCGCACTTCGCCCTCTGAGGCACACGAGACACAAGCCGAAACCGCAACAAGACGTCGGTAATTGTCATGGATTTTGAAAAAAATATCATTTTTATTGTTAGCTAAGCAGATAACCTTTGGTTTTTGGTGACTTTAGGTTCTTAAACAAATCCTAATCCTGGTGCAGACGTGGTAGCTAAGTGGTAAAAATGTATATGATTTCACAAGCAATTTGAATCCGAGTTTACCGTAACAGAGACGGGAAACATCCGACGTATTCATTGCAGGAAGTCGTTGATGCCAAAAGTTCGCCAAAACTACCTGCAGTATTTTTCAAAGTACAAGTTTGTTGTTACCACTGTTTTTCATTCTGAAGGAAAGCATCGCAAGGAAATTGTCATCTTCCAATAATCCTATCTTCCGATGTGTTGTTCACCAACCCATTAGCTGAACGTGCTTGATTATGGACTGGATTCTTTCCTTCTTCCATGAGACGAGGTGGTGGTGCCAGTGGTGGCATGCCATGACTCAGATGTTAATATAATTTAGTTTTCAACAGTAATGTGTTTCAACAGTAAACTATGTGTCAACTTTACCTAAAAGAATCAGGTATTAAATGGTCACAAGTGATATTTTTGTA
This sequence comes from Ectropis grisescens, assembly GCA_017562165.1. Classification (NCBI taxonomy): domain Eukaryota; kingdom Metazoa; phylum Arthropoda; class Insecta; order Lepidoptera; family Geometridae; genus Ectropis; species Ectropis grisescens. The sequence continues at coordinate 14,493,101 of CM029782.1, read as the reverse complement.
AACATAGCTCACAACATCATATTTACAAGAAGATTTCACAAATTTTATTAATATTATTTTGTTTAGCTGCTGGTCCATCATCGCCAGCCAACAACAATGCGGAGACGGGAATGCGCTGTCTGGTGGTTGGCGCCCCGAGGGTCGGCTCGAAGTGGGCCGGTGCGCATACGCAACTCAAAGAGGCGGAGCTCGTGGCAGACATGTTGCGGGTCACCCCTTTGACTGATTATCAGGTACAAATATATATCAATGCGGGTAATGTGTAATTTAAAAAATGTGAAGTTATAAAACTAGATTTCAGAACTTGTTAGACGTAACAAGTTCTTTATTGTCAAACCTCAAAAGTATTTTCCCACTAACGTATTCAGTTGGCAAATATAAATACCTACACCTGTGTTTTGTGCGTTTTTTGTTTTAAACAATATGGTATCCCAGCATACCTGTATGATTATTTTGTTGTAAAATATATTTCAAAGATCATCACTTATCATAGATATTTAAAATCAAGAATTTGTTATGTACCCAATTCGTTTTTTTCTTCCCAGGCCTCAAAGGAAGCAGTATTATCCCAGCTACCGCAAGCTGAATGCATACACTTCGCTACACATATCTGCTGGAGGACTCCTGCCATCGTGCTCAGTCCTGGTGAAGTGGTAAGAGACTTATCTTATTATTTTTTTGATAGTATACATAAATACCTAACTACGTCATCATCAAAATACCTACTGAGCATTTTATGAGAAATCTAGGTTACTCCGCAAACATTGTTCTGCCTTTTAATATTAACACAATGAATGTCAAAATGACATATCATTTTATCTGCCGTTAATGACAGGCGGTAAAATTATTTAAATTGTTTTATTTTATAGAGTGACGAGACGAGCAGGACATGTATGGTAAGCAAGATGGCTGCCCGTAACATCAACAGGATCTCGTAGCAATTGGACCATGAAGAGTCCAAATCATTACCTAGCACTGCACTGCCCTCGTCACCCAGAGATAATAAAAGGCTTTATCTCTATGCTACATAATATCATAGAAAAAAAAACTCAAATCGCGATAAATAATGAAAAGTTTGGGAAGGGGGAGTGAAAAATACGTTGTACATATTTGGAACATAGATTCAAAATTTATACGAGTAAAAATAGATCGAGCCGTTTCAGAGTACCACAAATACACATAACGAGATTTCTAAGTTCGTGTTGTATTTTAATATAAATAATGTTTCCAGGTGGATTCGCAAGCTAAACGACTTCTCAACACGAGTGTAGGAAGCAACGCGGCCGACGTTTCTACAGAAAACGAAGAAGAGAGTAAGTTGAAGAACCGACATGTATTAATTTAATTTTAAGTAATCAGTTGATAGAGATTTACTACGATAACATGGCCCGCCCCTCCAAATTACTGTTTTAATGTGTGCTGTTTTAATCACATCCTTACGAAAGAGTTTGTATGTAGTTGTAATTATTCGTCTGCAGTAGCAGTACGCACACATGCGTGGTGGTGCGTTGTATATTCTTTAACAAATACATTCAAACGTTTTGAATTCTGGAGGGGCGGGTCATGTTATCGTGGTAAATCTTTACTTCGTGACGTCCACAATTCTACGGGGAAATAAAACCGATATTTTTTCGTAATATTGTTTATTCATTGGACAAATCCGATTTATAAAACTGTACAATTTAACCAATTTTTAACGGACTCAGAAAATATATTTCTTTGTAAGGATTTCGTATCTCTTTACAAGTACTTTCTTCGTAAAATTGGAAATGCAGACAATTTGTAATAGAACACATGGGATTATCATTATAATATCATCAGATTATAAGCCTACATAGGTGAAGTTAGTTTATGATCGACGCGTCGCCGTCGTTAGATTATCAACTAAATTACCTACTTGGTATTTACAATTTCGTGTAACATACGTTTATCGAGTACTGAAGTACAAATAAACCTATTTGAGATACATACATATATTACAGTAGAATGACTACATGCGCCTGTTATAATATGATTTATAGGGTCTTTAAATAAAAAAAATCGATTGTTTTATTTTTGACGATGATAATAATAAATGTAAATGTATTATTTCGACCTTGCCCCGCTGCGCTGCTGTCGGCACCCTAGTTTTTAAGTTTTTCATAAAGCTTATATTTTATGCCTGTTTGTAAAAAACTCTTGAAATAAATAAACGTATTAACTTTATTCTCAGATGCAGAATTATCTCAAAGCAACGAAGAACTGCCGCCCGCGTCAGAGTTCATGCTTACTGCGGCTGAAATCATGAGCATGAAGATAACTGCCCGATTGGTAATATTTTATAAAACTGAAAATTTTAATGTATACCCATATTAATGTGTATAACACTGAATGACAAAACAAGCAGTGCATGTCTGATGGTAAGTAACGCGCCTACGCATAACAGTAGGTATAGAAGATGAGTAAACTTTGTTTTTTAATCTCTTCAGAATCATTGTCTTTCAAACTACAACTCAATGTATCTTGACCCTCTCTGGACCGTATGGATCTTAGTAATACGAGTACCTATGTATATAAACTTAAAAAAAAAACATCCGCCAATGATACCTGGCCGGAGTGATGGAACATTAGCTTGAGTCTTTATTTGTGAGAAAGAGCCCAAGTCCAAGCGATTGAATCATAAAATGGGTTGCTTATCTTAATGGGTGAACCATTCCTGTGGGACAAGACAAAAAAATATTTATTAAAAGCCACAACACAGAATTAAAGGGTAACAAAGTAAAGTTACATTTTAATTTGCGGTTTTTTCAATAGAGATCTCTTTCTGGAAAGCGTGCTCGGTATGTTGAGTGTTATTGTATGGTCAAAAAGTTCTGAAATCGATCGTTTTTAAACATAGGTGGTGATATCTTGTGCACCAACGAGCGCAGCCCTGCACGGTTCCTCAGGCGACGAGTCAGAGGACATCGGCCTGGCTGGTGAAGGCGTCTCGAAGCTATGTCGCGCCCTGCTAGCCGCGGGGGCCCAAGCCATTCTACTGACCCTGTGGCCTGCTCCTCAAGACACGGCCACGAAGATCTTGTACCGAGCGCTGTATTCGGCGTTATTACAAGGAAGCAGAGTGGCTAAGTAAGTATTTGATACAAGTATTCTGATTAACGTTTCAATACGCGTATTGTTTTGTAGTATAGTGGGACGAACAACACATATGCCTGATGCATCGGTATAATTAAAGAAACGAAGATGAGGTATGCCATAATCTAAAGCCAACATAACGTGGCGAAAATTAGTTTGAAAAATTTGAAAATTGAATTGTCAGCGAACGTACACAATTGTCAGCGAACGTACACAACTCCTTGTTGCAACTGAGACTAAATCAGGAGACCTCACCTGATTTTGCATCGCCATAGTAGAAGCGCGTTTGCCGCTTCTGCGTTTTTAAGAGTTCGATGGCCTGATGCAACGCACCTGCTATGCACAGTGTAATTCAGCTATTGGAACATGACAGTCTAAATGCTATCTATATACCTAACACTGTAATGCGTCACCTTTAGATAACAATTAGAGGTATTTTTGAACAAAAAGACTTCTTTTGGCGCACTGCACACAAATTTTTCCGTAACCTGTGAATGAGGCTCATCGTTACGCTCCGGAATGAAAGGCTCAATCAGGTGAATTCCGGACCGTCGACTCTATCCGAGCGAGTAAGATACAGTCAGCTGCTGCTCTTCACTGTCGTGCCACTGTGTTTCATCATATCATCATAGACACTTAAGATCATAGACACATAACACATAGATCTTAATGTTGCAACTGCTGAACTCGGGGCCTTCTTTCACAAAGAGAAAGTCAAGGCCATAATCCACCATGCTGGCTCAGTGCGGGTTGGTGGATGGCACATGACTTCGAAAGATTCTAGGTACATGTCGGTTTCCTCACGATGTTTCCTTCATCGTTTTAAGTTAGAGGCATTAGGTCATTGTGTTTACTATATTCAATTGATTAAATAATTCAATAGTTATTTCTTATTTTAGTTTCCACCTCTGTCGTGTAATCTTCAGCACATTTTTTTGTCCGTTAGTTAGGTATAGCAGTATGAAGTTAGTCAAGTCAGCTAGTAAGTAATCTAATTCATTAATTTGTGTTTTGTCAGGGCGTTGGGAGATGCGATGCAGACAGTTCGCCACACGAAACACTTCGCTCACCCGGCGCATTGGTCCGGCCTACTCTTGTTGGGAGCGAACGTCAGACTCAGCAACAAAGTCGCGTTGATGGGACAGGCTCTGTGCGAGCTCCTAGGTGCTCCTGATAAATGCCGGTACGTAAAGAACCTTAAACAAACACTAGGGATATTAGAATGAAAACTAACGTGGTTAATACACATATTTCTTTGAGTCACATGTAACTCTAGTGGTTAACTATTATTATAGAAAGGCTCTATACAAACAATTACATACTAAATAAAAACTTTAAAAGGGCTCGACATTTTTAATTACTTAATTAAATTCATTCAAAATACCATTTTCATTCATATTATTCATTTACCGCGGTTAGGTAAATGGTGGTGCTAACTCCCAGTAAATGTCATTGGTATTAAAGTGATGTAATTATTTCAGGGATGCTTTGCGAGTATGCCTGCACTTGGTGGAGAAGTCGCTACAGAGGATAGTACGAGGACAAAAGAACGCGATGTACACTACTCAGAAAAGCATTGAGAACAAGGCCGGGAACGCCGCGGGCTGGAGGGAGTTACTCATGAGTGTTGGGTTTAGGTAAGACTAGCTGATACCCGCGGTGTAGATACTTGTTTTTTATAGGTCTACTCTTGACCATCATCTCGCCTGATGTTAAGCAATGATGCGGTCTACGGTGGAACGTGATTACCTAGATGTAACGGATTCACTTTCGACTAGGAAACACCAAGATTGAGAACACCATTGCAGAAAACGTAGACGTTCTCATCACAAAATTGGATTCAAACCTCCTCTTTCGAGTCACCATGTAAAGATGTTGCTTTTTCGAGATATGAGAAGTCAGAAAGAAAGATAAAGATAAAAGAATAAAAGGACGAGCAGGACATGTGCCTGATAGTAAGCATGCCTGCCCATAACAGTCCAGTCTCATGCGGCTATTAGAACATGAAGATTCCAAAAAGTCCAAATCATTACATAGCATTGCATTGCTCTCGTCATTAAGGGATATAAAATGATTCATTTCTATTCCCTCTATTTTTTCTGGAAAAATTGTCTTTCAAACAGGAACACAATGATGTGTGTACATTACTAGTAGAGTAACTGGCTTGGTACTTCCCCAGGCGGACTCAGCAAAGAGTCCTCTAGAGTCCACTACAAGGTACAAATGATGCTTCGTTACAGGTTTGAACCAGCAGCCAACGGTATACCATCCAGCGTGTTCTTCCCGCAAAGTGATCCAGAAGAACGCCTCACGCAATGTTCAGCCAGTCTTCAAGCACTACTCGGACTCTCTCCCACCACGCTCCTGGCGCTTTCCAAGCTCATATCCAATGGGGACGTGGCTGATGACATTATCGGAGTAATACGATCTGTCATATCGCAGTTCTCAGTCAAAAATTGCGAGACTGATACTATTGAAGTGGCTGTCAATGTCAGGTATGTATTATTTATTTGTTATTGTTAAGTGCCTGTTTTGTCCCAACCTTGGGTAAAGGTCTCCCTACCCTCCTTCCAGATTTTCCAGAATTCCCTAGATATGGCTAATTCAGTCTAGTCTTTTGTCTTTGTGATCTGGATTCCACTGCGTTGTAATTATAGTGCAACGATCACCCGACATGCAGTCCCAATCTCACTTTAATTAGTTTACGTCCCCACCTACTACCGTACTACACCCATTTATACGTACCAATACAAGTAATAGAATTAAAAAAATATTTTTTTAAAGTACTATAAACTATACATCTACTATTAACTTAACCATATATTTGATATTGCTACTAATGGGAATTGTGTCCTAAATGACGGCCCGTTGCCAGAAGAAAGTCACTGAACAATAAAGAGGCCAGCATTTTGATCACGTGTTACTTCGATCAGACTTTCGGATGTATCGTTAAATCGTCATGTATCCAAAAGTCTTAATACGACTAACTACGTTTACAGATACATTGTGTTTATCAGGGCTTAATCGTCTATCAATATCTACGTGTACATAAATCAATAAGAGTACCTACCTACAATAAGCCGTGAGCAGTGGCCCGCCAGGCTTCAATCTTTATTTTTTTCTAAATTCGATAAAAGTTTAAATCTTTACTAAGTCTCGAATTCTTTGTAATTCGCTGATAAAACGCATTTAATTTGTAAAGTAAAAATTTGTTCTCATAAAAAGCCTACGCTCTCAACTTCCATAGACATCTATCTAGCTTTAGCTAGAAGAATGCCTAGGTCTGTTATTATTCTAGAGGTAGTTATTTTGTAAAACACAGCATATTATCCCACAGGTTATGGCGCGTGAACGGCTGCCACGAGCTGTTGGCGTCCCTTGGCTTCGATTTGGCAGAAGTGGGGCAAGACGAGGTCACACTGCGCACCGGAAAAGCTGCTAATAGAAGACATATTCAATTTGTGCTTCAAGCTTTGTTGGCGCTCTTTGGTAAGCACCATATTATGTGGGAGCTATCATAACTTACATTCTGTTTCAATTGAAACTTCTAAAATAAAGGACTTAGGAAGGTCGCAAAGTTATTAATAGTTATGTATTTTTTTTAATAGATACGATAGTTAATCTATAGGGCCCACCCTTTTGTTTTAACTGAAGTTTATGAGCTTCGGATCGTCTATATTCCTGATCTAATAATGTGAATGTACCTGATAAAATATAATCTATCCCGACAATCGCTTGATGTGTTTTACGAACTTTTGCGTATTGAGAAGTTTCGTGCGTCTAGAAGAGTTATTGGATACTCCAAGACGTACGATATAACCCAACGAAAGTACACATACCTACTGGGGTATTTCATACGCCTTTGGGTGTGTTGTGCATCTTTGGTTGATTTTAGATTTCTCAATTGTCAATTCTATCTCCTAGACACTCAAGAAGCCCCGCGTAGCTTGAGCCTGGAATCAAGTTCGAGCGTGGAGTCTCTGGCGTCGATCGATGATGGGGACTTGGAGCCGCACTCTGACGGGGAGCAGCCGCAACCACAGCACCCGCGGCAGCACCGACGTAAGTTCTACCTGAATAACTATGTACACGATAGCTTATGACGCCTGTATTGTGGAAAAAAACTTTCGACATGTCTTAATTTACACTTTTACTAAAAAGTCAACCTGGATTTCAGGGTCGATGCCATGACCATAAAGATTAGATGGCTACACGTTACAGGTGTTCTACGCAATAGAACCAATTCTAAAATGACACCAAAATAACTAAAGTATCAAGCCGGAAATGGCAGGAAATATTTTATTTAAAATACTCGTAATTACTTTTATGGTAGTAAAGACGTTTTTAATAAGAGATGTTTCTCTTACAGAAGAGACTGCGTCGGCCATTCCACCTCCACCTCTGCCGCTGGGATCATGCGGCGGTGCGTTCACAATGTACGTGCGAGGGAAGACAGCGGCGGGTGAGGCGGGCCGCGGGGAGCCGGACGGGCGCACTGCCCCGCCGCCCGCGCCCCCGCCCCCCAGGTACCGCGGCGAGAGTGACGCTGCGTTCACCCCCTTCCCACCCGCGGCGCCACCACCGCCCGCCACCGCCCCTCCAAGAGACGTCTCCTTAGCCCTCGCACATCAAACCAAAATAAGAACTCTCTACACACGCCGGCCCCCGTCCGACGACTCCGACTGGGAGAGCTCTGGACACGACACCGTCCTACGTCGTCGACCAGAACACGCTCACACCAGGTACTTAGACGCCTTCTATGAACTAGCTTCGGCGCAACCGAGGAGATCTGAAGAAGAAAAGACTGACGCGATGCCTCAACCGTCCACCTCCAAGAGAACACCTCGCCCAAAAATGGGCACAAGCAGTCGAGATTCTATGGCGCAAGTTAGACATATGAGCGGGGAACTTACACCGACGATATCCGAAGTCTATCACGAACGAAATATCGGGCTTGGCTTAGCTCCGCCTCTATCTGAGCTTCTTCTAGCAGAAGATTCCAAAACCGAGATGCGAGCGGCGAGCTCGAGCGAAAACCTTTTACTGCAAAACCTTGAGAAGTTAGGTCTTTTGGGAGATCCCGCAGAAGCTGAAGAAAGATGGTGCGGAGCCAACGGTCGACCATGGCTTTCCGCTCCTCCTCTAGAGACAGACGTCCAAGGGTCCGACCTCACCACAGCAGAAATAATAGAACGACAATCCAAGTTTAAGAAAGACGTGGAGCCAAAACGTAAAGAAGAGAATGCCTACGAACTAAAACCAAAAGAGGAGACACCTGGTCCGAGTGGGATAGAGAAACGTTCCGTTTCTCCTTTTCCGAGCTTTCCGTAGGGATGAGGGAGATGGCAGGAGTATTGCGGACTCCCACTCGTCGTATAAAGCTTTAGTTCTGAGTCCAAGAGCGCCATATTTACCTGAGGAAGGAGAAACTAGTTTAAGCACTACTGTAGAGGCGGGTAAAACGCATCCCCGGCCGAGGCGACCACCCGTGCCTAGGGCCCGGCCTGCGTACACCACGCTAGACTTTCCACCGAGTAAATGATTAGATCTTGTAAAGTTGCGTTTAGTTATAATAGGAACCTTTTAGTTTTACTTAATTTATTCTGTAGGGTATAACTTATTTTATGCGGCTATGATCTTGTAAGTATTGGTTTATAATTTTATCTTTAGTTTTTATGGTGCATAATCATTTGTGTCTCATTGAATTCTGTCTTAAAATATACTATTAAGTTTTAGATATACTTTAACGAAACCGTTCAGAATCTTAACTTTGAAAGCACACATCGTCAACTATAATCATAACTTTGAGAAATAGTTCTTTGAAGGCTCAAAAATACTGCTTCGATATAATTAATTTACCTGTAAATAAGTACGTATATAAAGAGTGTGGTGATAAAATAAATTATAGAGAAACAGAAGTGAAAATATAATAATTTAGTGTAGTCTTCAATGGTTGTAAAATTAGTTTTATAGATAGATCAGTATTTATTAATCTTGTAAACACGTATTTAAGTTTAGTGTAGTAACAAATACTTTAATTATTATTGTGCCTGTACTCCATCAAAATTCTTGCCATTGTATATTTTAATCAAACTGTATAATATTTAAGTTTTTGCTGTAATACAACTTCATACAAAGTTTCCAGATTTTTATTTTATTTTTATCCAAACCAAACAGGTTTTCAATGCACTAACAGCTACACTTCATTTCTTACTGCTGAAATTAGAAGCCTTCTCACACAAAGATATAGCCAAAGTCATAATCCACTACGCTTACCAAGTGGTGCTTGAAACATGTAATTGAAAAATGTATTTCTTGGAATACGCCGGTTTCCTCACGATGTTTTTTATATTGTTAAAGCCAGTGGTGATTAGAAACTCTTACATCTATACTTAGAAAGGTACAGATGGCATTCAAACCTCACTTTTGTAATATTATCTCAGAGATGCTAACTACGGTTTTTTTATAAAGTGAAAACTAATTTTGGCACACCGGACACAGATTTTTTCGTTGGCTGTGGCTGTGAATGAGGCTGATCGTCTAGCTCGGAAATGAAAAGCTCGATCGGCTCGGGACCGTAGAATGTACTGAGCGAGAGAGATACAGTCAGCTTCTCTTGACTGCTGTTTCGCTGTGTTTACTATATTAAATTGATGTGTCAATTACTAAACAGTTTTTTTTTTTTTTTCCTTAAAAATTTTTTTTCTTATTTTTGTTATCACAAACCCATTGTATCCTTTGTAGAATAAGAAAACATAACAAATAATAACTTTATTTTCTGACTATGTTCTCATCTTACTAATACGATTCATAATAATAGGCATGGTGACTAAAAACAAAAAATGACGTAGATATGATGCTTACAAGTTTCGACTGACGTCACGTCTATATATGATTTTATGTAGTCAAGTTGGAACAGCTAAACGACTCAGGTTTGAACGCGGAACACAGTTAGATTATGATCTGGGACGCATAGGTATAAGTTTATTTTTATGGAGGGAAAATTACGGAAAAGTGATCTAAACGGGTAAATTTGCGGGACGCTGCTCACATAAGCAACCCACTAAAAGTTCCTTGCTGGGGCTATTAATTCTTCCGTGTTGGTGGTGGATGACAAACCTCTCTGACCTCGAAATTTTTAGGAACATGCCAGTTTGCTCAAGATGTTTTCGTTTACCGTTAGCAGCATTACGCGCATGAATTCGAAAAGGCAGAGATGAGCGTGAGATTAGAACCAGGCACTGCATCTGCGTATTGGCGTGACGAGACCACCCGAGCCGAGCAATAACTTAATGTTAAAATAATAAATGTAAAAAAAACTTCATATAAAAATAGAACGCTCATTAACAAATTTGTTTGGATGTAAAAATCTTATATTAGGATAGATGAAAACACTACCCAGTATTCGATATATACGTTTTAAAATTAATTGCAACAGCATCCATATCTCTCATCAGTAGAAATTAATTGCATTTTTGAATGAATTACACCTACCACTCTTATAAAAAAAATATCCAATGGGGCACTTAATATTAAAACTATTTGAATCTTCTCAGAATGGGTAGGAATAGTGTCACCAATATCTTTTGTGTGCCACCATTTGTTTTGTCATTTTACTTACCTTATTTGTTTGTTACGGAATCAAGTGTAAGGGCCACGTTAGCTATATACTCAGACTGGATTGCTTTTTTTAGTTTAAATATAAAACGTAGATCAATAATTATAGCAAGGAATAGTATATAGGTTACCACTTATATAGGTACACCACTTGTTATTAAGACAAAATAATAGCAATGGCAGCTACACAGGTAGTCAGAACTACACTAGTGATGTGCTGGATTGTGAAAAAAGTACATCCACGGATACGGATCTGAATATGGATATATCGAGTATCTAAAGCTACGCTAGTAGGCTCATATCAGATTTGGCTGGGCAGGGAGAGAAAAACGAGTAGTGAAGTTGAGTGTTGATGTATGTCAGAAAAGGGCCCCTTAAACCTACACCCGTGTCACAAGTCTCAGGATCTACTCGGGTTTTCTCTCTCTCTCTGCCACACGATGGACCCGGCACCCGCACGGTGAATCCATGGAATGCTAAGAAGATCGTCTCATATATATATACATTAAATTTAAGTTTACTAAAAAGTCAGTCATTTCACATACATAATGAAAAAGGAATTTAAGTGCTACATAACAAAACAAAGCTGTACTTAATAATTAATATTAATAAAAACTGTTTATATGTTACTATTGTGTTCCACGAACCAACCACCCAAGTTATTTTTGTATTAATGTTTTAAACTTACGCGCACCACATATTTAATAAAAGTATAATTATAAAATAATAGAAATAAGACAAAAGGTTGGAAACGGACTTATTGGGATATATTTAACCTTGTTATGTGACGAAAATCTAAAAGGGCAAACAGAGACGCTTACAACGAACAATCTTCTAAAACAAAGGTTGAGAAATGCTGGTCTGTCATATTGAGAGTGACATTGATTTGTTTCCATTTTCAACACCTCTCCGTGGAACGGACTATAGGGTAAATTATTTTTGCATTTCAAAAATCCGATTACTAGTGTAATTTCAAGTATTTTTTCTTTTATTATTAAAATTATACTTTTATTATTATTTTTTCAATTTTACGATGACATTAATAATAAATATAAACAATGTTTTTAGGTTTTTCTTCGTTATTTGTGGCTCATGCTCAGATCAACTATTCTCCTTAAAGCTTTCACGTTCTGTTGTCTGTTCTGGAATTGGTGGGGCCTTGTAGGCCTTCTTCGTTTAGTGGTGACCACACACTAACTAGAGAAATATTCTGTGGTGACTCAGTGATCCAAAATTACTTTTGATAACATCACCTGAGAAATAGGTTCAACTTCAACTTTTTACTATGGCCTCCATTCGGTAATGTTACCGGTATAGAAATACGTTTGTTTACCCATAAATGTTCGAATATATAACAAACACGGCAGGCAGTGACATGCCAGCTGCAACCAATTAATTTTGACGTCCGCCACTTCTTAGTTGGGTAGACACGTCTACCAAGTAATAAAGTGTTGACATTAGTGACATTTTGTCATATTAGGTACTACGCCACCTGAAAAATCGACGGTCTCGAATTAAATGAGGTGTTTTATACACTAAAGGTCACGTTAATGTATTTTTGTAAGAAAAATGTATTCATTTTTTTCATATTACTTATTATGACTCATAGGTATCTCATTCTGTAAACGTTGAGAACATATGTAGTTATTAGAGTTCTAATAAAGCCATCTTATGTTTACATGTGTGGATCATCTCTGAAAATTCTTTCTACCTATAAAGATAAAAATAGACCCATTGTTCCGTAAAAACACAAATGCAACTAAGAAAACAGTTAATGTTAGAGCTATTTGCAGAGTCTGTCTGAGGTAGTACTGCACTTCTGCCAGTTGTACATCCGAGCAGCGATGTGCAAATATTACTATGTTCTGGATTGAAGGACAATAAAGCAAAGGGATGAATCATCTTGTTTTTACCTTATCTTACCAATAAAAATATCTTATCTTCTATTTTTAGATGCTGAGCCACGCAGTGCTAAAAACCCTAAAAAATACTAAATTTCGAATAGTACATACTCGTACATAGACTGTGGCACGGTAATATTACTGTGGCTGTGCCATTTAGCTTGGGAAAATAACTAGAACGGCAACTACGCGGGTTTAGCACCCCTAGTAAAGTCTTTTTACTCGACATATTGTATTATGTAATACTGGTGACCCTCTTATGCTGTTCTTGCCATTAGGCCACCCGGGATCACCATGGTTACCTAACATTCAAAATTCGGTATAAAATTAAAAAAATATGGAGGCTTTGTACGTAGGTTTGCAATTGACCACCATCTCGCCGGATATTATGTGACGATGCGGTCTAAGACGAAACGACGTTGCTCAGGAGAAACCAATTTAGGTAAGTACTCTCGACTAGAAGATACCAAGATAGTATCCATTGGAAAATACCCACTCAGGCAACGCATAGCCTTTCGTTCTAACTACAAATGGCGTTCTTAATAATTCATTTGAAATTTATTTCAAGCTCTGTGCAAATGGCCGCCATAAAGTTTAATTCTAGCTTACAAAGACAGACAATAAAATTTGTGGATGTCGCAGACTATCTAAGAAGTAGTAGGCACACTAATGACGTTAGGAAACTTGAATATGCAATTGCTCAGCTCCATTGGCATTTAGGTCCGTAACTCGTTACCCAGTGAAACAACCGGAACTGTTAATAAAACTAAATAAGTACTTACAATAAACCCCAACTCGAGAATATACAGAAACAGAAGGAAAATTCTAACGAATCAACAAAAAACCAAAGTTGACCTGAATCATAACTCACAGTTCAGATTTTTATTACTGACTAGTGACCCGTTCCGGCTTCGCTCGGATATCTTAAAATATACAAATTACGCAACACGTTGTATATCCGCGATTTGAATAGCATAGAAAGGTAAATGACGCAACCTTAAATGGTAGACTCATGCTGTCACGGACTTCAGCGCATGTCAGCGTACGCAACGAAAGCTCTCAAAAAGGAATATTTTTCCCCGTTTTTGTTACATTCTTCATTCATACTATCTGGCTTCCATAGTACAAGCTTTGCTTAGTTTGGGGTCAGATGGTGTTGTGTGTGAATTGTCCACCAATATTTATTTATTTTATTTATTTATACTCTGCTTCTGTACATAGTAGCGTAATTTTGTATAGCTTATTATAGCTTTCCTCGATAAATGAATTATTCAACAGAAAAATAACATAAAATTTTATAAAATATAGTATAGGTATTATATTTTTGTCTGAAAATTTAAAAACTGAACTCAAATTCAGCTATTGTTAATGGAATATGTGAAACTAAATAATATCGGTAGGCCACTAAACGAACTGCTGCAAAACCAAGACCGCGTGGTTCCTGAGTAGGTAGATAAATGAAAATATCAAAGTACACACACGTTATGTAGATTTTTTAAAACCGCTTGCCTGAATAAATGGGATCTTTAAAACTACAAACATTGCTATTCTCACTTTGCACCGAAAAGATACGTAACACCATGTTTGTTATCATCGATGTAAACCGTTGGATGTGCCCTGGGCACCTTGAAATCGATAATAAACTTCGTCTGTGTATGATAGTGCGTAGCAGGGATGTTAGGGAGCTCCGTAATCGTAACCGAAACTATCGGATATCCGAAATAAAAATTTATACGTAACCGTATCCGCATCCGTTTCAAAAATATCGATAATTTCGGATAGATTCGTGTCAGAGCGAGTTTAAATAAAACGAAATATAATGACACGTTTTTGTTTCACCACGTGAGAATTAGACCAGTGCCAAAGCCTTTGAAAATGGTAAAAAATAGATTGAAATCCATTGTGTACGGAAGAAAATGCGACAAAAATAAAAGCAAAAATAATTTACGGGCAATCTGAGGCTGTGAAGTGGATGGGGTTCCGTTTTTAAGGATTTTATGTTTCACCTCAATCTAATACCCGTAACTGAAACTATCCAAAACTAACGGATAACCAGAAATAATTACACATCCGTAACCGTATTCGAAACCGATTTAATTTCATTCCTATATCCATATCCCTATTCACATCCAAAATACTACACATATCCATAACATCCCTAGTAAGTAGTGTAAGTGGTTTACACACCACCAATCTTCTTGACCCTTAGAATCGCTAGCGGCGAGGTATGCTGTGGATCTACTTATTTTGGTACTTGACAACCAATAGTGTTAGTTAAAAACGTCCGGCGTTCACCGCTTCCTGCAACCAATAAGAACGGAAAGAGTAAACTCATTCTTCCCAACAATGACATAATTCCGTGCACCTGAAGTTTAAGAGGGCACACTTACCGGTTTATATCGATGTTTGTTTTGTATAAAACCTAACTATGAGTAAGTAGTCTTAAATGAACTGACAGTTAGAAAACTATTTTGGCCCAAATATTATAAACTAGCGCCGTATGTATTAGTATGATTATATTATAGCCATGCGCTTTCCTTCTGTGGTTCTAGTAAAATATGTACACATGAGTTTTTAGAATTATAGAGCATAAAGCTTTATGGATACGATCCATTAGTACCTCGACATCGGTGAGTTATCCATCTGAACGTCGTTGGTCTGTGATTATAGTGAAAACCATTCGGCGAGATAATGTTAATGACCTTGACCCAACTGGCCAGCGTTGGTGGATACAGATACCTGCTGCTTACGCATGCCAATTATTTGACAAGTTGCTCCTGTAGTTCCGTATTAAGTATATAATGTTCTTGGCACATACATAATATGTATTGTATTGAAGCTAATAACCCTGTGCTTAAACTGTGCTTAGGGAATGCCCATAAGGTTGGTGCGGGTTTTATAAAACGAGCTGCCCATTTCATGTAGTTCAATGGTTCAGAGCAGGATGTCACTCCAAGTCTGAGAGAAGGCCTTGATGGAGAAATTCCAAGCCATTATCCATCACGCTAACCAAGTGAGAGTTGGCGAATAAAATATGTTCTTGAAAGGTGTCTGTCTTCTTTAGGATGTGCCGTTTACTTTACGATGTTTTCCTTTTCCGTGAAAGCCGTTACATAAATGTATCTATTTTTTTTAGGTTATTACACTTTTTAAATAAATACGTGGGTAACTCACGTTTGATATAGTCAGTCCAGTCCGACTCAAGTTTCGATCGCGTCCGGCGATATTTTTCAAGGAGAGGGCCGCGCGCGTGTTCGCAGCTCGTTTAGCACTGAGTCGGACTGGACTGACTATATCAAACATGTGTTACCCGTGTATTTATTTAATATGTGTCGTTGTGTTTCTTATATAGCGTTATACAATCTTGGAGTCTTAAAGTCTTTAAGTCACGAATGAATCGGTTTCATTTAGGTAAGCACACGTCTTCAGAGGCCGTATCATCGCTTAGCATCATCCGGGATGGCATTCAAGTGCATCTATCATTGTTTTTAAATAAATCTGTGGTAGCGTGTGAGCTGTTACTAAAAATATTAAATATTGTTTAATGTGTTTAATGAGCTCCGTCAATGCTGCATCTATTTTGATGATTTTTTGTTTGGTAGAGTAGTTTTATAATAGTTTAGAAGTATCGTATACACTTTATCGAAATCGGTGCAATGATAACTATATGAATTATCAACAAAAATCTAAGCTTACCTCGTGGATGTGTTCTTACTACCTCACTGTCTAATTGGCAGAGTGTGCTTAGTTGAGTTCACAAAAAATGTGCAATATACTCGAGTGAGTTCAATTTTAAAACCGAGTCGAATTCAAGAAATCGGTTTTAGAGTTTTCAGGAAATTGTGTGGACATAGGTTAATAGTATGACTTTTTTAAAGTTTTCTGTGGCCTAAATCTATTAATTCGCAAAAACTTCTTTGTGTATAACCCAAACACTTATAGTGGTTGAAAAAAATCAGGATTCAAACATAAAAATTAATTCAAGTGTTCAATTCAATTAAGTTTATGTACACATTGTAAATAAATTTATGACTAATATATTACATTTTTTTTTATTCCTAATAATAAATTAATAGAATGACAAAAAAAAATTGAAACTATTTCTAACTCGTATAATTGGGTGTCAAAAACTCAAAACATGAATAAACACACCTGAAAGGCCTGAATTAACATCGTGACCGGTGTCAAATCAATCATATACACAAACATAAACTGAATTACATATCTTATTTATAAAATGATTTATCACCTGCTAGGCCAGACATTAATCTGGGTACTAAACTATTGTAAGAGCTTCTTTCAGTCATTATTGAATCAGACTGTAGTCGTGACCACACTAAGCCAAGTCCGATTGATTGCATTTAATCCCCTATTATATTCAATATTCAGCCATGTTTGTTTGGTAGACAATGCCAATTATGTGCAGTTAAATATAATCGTAGTAAGCATTTCTAAAATGTATAATTTACTACATGGTTACTTAAACGATATCCGTATTACCTAAATAAAAAATAACTGTTTGTATAAGATTCTCTGAATTTTCTCTTAAACAAATAAACATAACGTTATAATCAGTATGCACAGTGTTACATTGCCCTTTGCCTCTTTTACTATGGCCAATTACCTCGACCGTATGGCAAAATTTTATTGTTAATTGATTGTTAGGGCTTTGTTTATAATACTCTTCTTTGTTTACGCAGAAAGTTAATAAGAGAGCTATTAAAAATCTATACTAATACTAATTATTATTATTATCTATACTAATATTATAAAGCTAATGAGTTTGTTTGTTTGTTTGAACGCTAGGATCTCGGAAAGTACTGGTCCGAATTGAAATATTATTTTTCTATTGAATAGTCCATTTATCGAGGAAGGCTATAGGCTATAGAACATAAAGCTACTATCAATAGAAGCGGAGCATGAATCAAGAATGTAACAAAAACGGGAAAAAATATTCCTTTTTGAGAGTTTTCGTATTGTGCTTTGACATGACAGCATGTGTTTAAGATGGCGTCATTGAATATAAACCTTTGCTTATCAAATTGGTTTCTAAATCTGAGTTGGTACGACCAATTTCCGACAGGTGGCGTAGCAGGTAGCTGAAGAGGTTTTTTGTTTGAAAGCGATATTTTCAGGAATCACTGAACCGATTTCAGTCATTCTTTCACCGTTGGATATGTACGGGAACCCGATGAGTGCTATATAATGTACCACGGGCGATGCCGGGGCGGACATCTAGTCTTATATATATATATTAGTGAACCTTTTGTGTGTTTAGTGAAAAACCGAATATATTGTAGCTATAAACCATCCGGTTCGATGCTCAATAGTGACGAGATAGACCATTTGCAAAGCTAAGCAATGTGGACTAAGTTGTTGAACTGTTCCTGGGTGTTTTCTATGTATAATAAGTATGTATTTAAAATTATATGAGTATCATATCAGACGTCTGGCTCCCATAGTACAAGATACAAGTACAACTAGCTTAGTTGGGGGCTAGACGGTGTTGTGTGTGAAATGTCCACTAATATATATATTAATTTAAATACTATAAAACAAGATAGCCGGTATAATATTTTTATAATACATAGTTACAATAGGTACGTAGTAACAACCATACACGAACATCTGTATTACACATATGTATATATGTAGGTTTGTAGAGGTAGAGAACAGACATCCGTTTTTATCACACAAACAGCAATCCTTAGATTTAGTCTTTAGTCAAATTTTGTCAGTGTTATAATACAATAAAACAACCTAAGTAGCTTACCTCTGTGACTTAACCAAGAGGACCAGAGGAGGAAGCACCTAACTCAATGGTTTGTGCTATTGCTACTGTGGTATGTTTCATCTAAACAGAATTATGAACAAGTAATTGTAAAAGGCGGTAAAGACGTAGCATCTCATACAATTAGAAAAACATTGATTGAGGTAAATAAAATATGTAGATTAAAAAATACAAAATACAGTCATTATTTATAATTCGAAATCTTACTACAGTAAAACTATTTTCTAATTAACTCGACACGAGTAGGTACGCAAAGTTCTTCGTAGTAGATATTACGACTAATTTAGACTAAACAATTACGAATACAAGATAATGTTGCCTCAGAGGATTTATCCCAAAACGACCTAACTGTACTTAGGGTAAAAACGTGTTTGCTATGAAGCAATATACATAAACAAATCTAAATCTAATTAACTAAAACATAAAACTGCAGCGGTCACGTGAAGCAAACAATTATCATATCAAATTAAGTAAGAACGGCCCAGTTCGCGTGCTGTGCAACTCCTATCATTTCGCCTTTTGCGAGGTGGGCGTACTTAGGACAGGGCCGCGAGAACCGTATCAAATTCGAGTGGATTAATTCTATTCTATTAAATTTTAATGGTATTTACTGTATTTAGACACTACAGTGGCCAAGTGGTCATAGATTATTTTCAATATTCATTTTATGGTTTAAGGGTAATAAGTAATTAGGGTGACAATTAGGCGTTTTAAAATATGAGATATATATGGAATAAATATCCTATTAATATTATATATGTAAATGTTTGTATGTTTGTTGCTCAATCACGTCGTAACGCATGAACGGATCGGGGTGAAACTTGGAAAGCAGATAGATTGTAGTCTGGAAGAACACATGGGCTTTATGCAAGCTAACACATATTTTTTTTATCCCGGAAACGGAAACTACGCGGGTAGCACCGCGGGGTCTGCTAGTTATTTATCAATGAGAAATTTTTGATGCTTTTTCCTCATTCAGTAGAAATTTGGAACACAGTTGGATCGTAGTCTGCACATAGACTACATTTTATTGGAGGAAAGTAATGAGAACAGGGACAACGTGAGCATAACGGTGGGGCTCTGCCGATACCAAATAAATCTGCCTAAATACTTCTGAATCGTACCACAGATGAAGTTTTTACATTTTATTAGAGGAATCAGGAAAGCCAAAGTTAATGTTAATTAGATTTAAGTCACATTTGTGAATTTGACAGAATGTTTTTTATCGTTGTTATAATTGTGAGTCTGACAAAAACTTGATTGGAAATCTCACACAGCCCATAAGTTTCTAATCTTTCTAAATATTTCGTTATAAAGAAAGGTTTTATTGTTAAAAAATAAAAGCTCTAGAAAATGCTTTTGCACACCATTGCCAGTTATTCTACCGCCAAACAGTGATGTTTTGACATTACTGTTTGGCGGTGTTACGGTTTGAAGGGTAATGTTTCCAGAGAAATTACAGGGCTTTAACATCTTAGATCTCTGGGTGATGAGCACTGTGCAGTGCTAGGTAGTGATTTGGACTCTTCCAGTTCCAATAGCTGCGTGCCACTGTGCTGTTATGTGGCAGGCATGTTGCTTACCATCAGGCACATGTCCTGCTTTTCTCGTCACTCTTTATTTAAAATAAAATAAAAAACCTTAGATACCGTGGCCAGCCGATAACAGGGCAGTACCTACTACGCAGCTATAGGAACAAAAATAATCCGAGTTATGCCTCCCTGAAATGCCTGAAATTTACCTAATAATTTACCCGGAAACATTGCCTTTGAAACCAGAAAATGGTAATGTTTTCGCATTATTTGGCTACAGAAAAATAGCAAAGGTACTGGAGCACACACTGTTGTAGTGTGTACTTCGCCAGGCTCTAAGCATCCCACTATAAAAATATGAGTAAACCAAGTAAACGATCTGATTCTATGAGAAAGGTTACGAAGTAAACGAAAATATTGTTGACGTAACCTACGTCACGTAGGTATATAATTTTTTGATTTTCGTTGTTTTTTAAAATACCTCTAGACTGATTTCAATAAATATTGAATAAGTAGTCTAATTTTGAGAAAAGTACCTATAAGATAGTAAAGAGAGAAGTACCTAAAAGTAAGAGTAGGTACCTATAGTCTTTCAAGCAAAAAAAAAACAATTTTCTGAACTTACTTCGAGTTATTGGTGAGCACACGAAAAAAATATGCCGACGAATTAAAAACTTTCTCCTTTTAGATTCGGTCAAAAACACCCGAAGCTAAATCCTGAGTACGGCCATGTGACCAAATATTTCAAACTGTGTGTACTTGGCACGATTATTAGTTACGACCATTGTATTCAAATTCTCATGTATTTCCTACTTCTATTGGTACTTTTGTAAATAAGCGACGAAATTAAGTTATTTTATAAGAGCAAGCTCACACGGAAACCATTCATTATGCTATAATAGTAATTATGTGGTTACACTAATGGTCATACTTTCGTATTTATAATAATAAGTATGCTGTCAATGACAGTGCATATATCTCAGGAATTGTTTTAAACTAATTTTAAGCTGTTTGTTAACTGCACTAAAATTATGTTGAATAACTCACTAATACTCGTATTACATTACCTATTAATTACCGTGTGAGGTTATTCACCAAGTTTCATAGAGGAGCGAGTCCCCGATTGTTTGATGCAGTTCCATACATCGTGTTCACGGCAAATCATAACCAAGTTATCACGGTAAATAGCCTGAAATTAATAATGCTAATACGGTTACAATACAATGCATAAATGTATTGTATTGTATTGCGTGCTCTATTCGGCAATACATTTTCAATAGATTTTATGGAATTCGTAAATGTAGTTTACCGTTATTCAACCCTCTAGATAAGAATAAACGACGTGACGTACCAATTACGTGACGTGACGTACAAAACTGTTTTTTTTTCTCTGAGTGCGTTTGTCATCCCGATGAAAATGTATTGTATTAATTTTATAAAAGTTAACACCTTGCCACTGAGCCCTATCCTCAGCTATACGTCTCCATCCACTGCCTGCTGTCTTCCGTATATCGTCACTCCATCTAGTATCAGGGTGTCCTACACTACGTTTGCCGATTCGAGCCATGAGAGCGGCCTTTGTCCAGCAGTGGACTTAGATAGGCATCTGACTATCTTGGTGTTATCATCATCTGATGACGATGATAACACCTTGAGGAGAAGTTAGCGATAAATATTTCTTACTGAATAAAACTTGTAATCACACAGCAAGTAAAAATTCAGTTAGTTTCACATATCAGATAAAATCAGTGTTTTAAACCGGGCGTCGTATTAATTTCGTTATTAAAACCATTCGGCAATGGGATTTGAAGAAGTCGTACTTCGAGGTTGCGATCTTTATCATTTTATCTTTTAAATAAAATATTTTATTTCATGGTATGATATGAAATTAATTGAGATGAAATAAAGCGAGAACTTCCTTGGACCCTGATATATAACTCATCGAATTTTGTATTTTTGTTTAAAATATTGAAATGTGAGAATGAAAACTCCGTGACTTAAGCACCCTTTAAAACCCGCATATGCTAGTAATTGAGTTGATTTATAGCGCGTATATAAATCATGGTCCAAGGAAGTTTTCGCTTAATTTCAAATCAATTAATTTCCGTTTTCATAAGGTTGAAGTGAAATAAAACGTATCATTTATAAAAGGTGGGTAATGATAAATATCGTAACCTTAAAATATGGCTTCATCAAATTCCATTGCCGAACTGTTTTAATAGCGAAATGAATGCTTAGCTGGGTGGTGATTTAAAATACAGATTTTATCTAACATAAAAAATTGCCACAATTTGTACTTGTGTTGTAGTTTTTGACCTAAAGCAGTTGTATTTAGTTATATAAGGTGGTATAGTTATATAAGACCGTATTCTAAACATTTGATCAAGAATTGAAACATTTTGAGTGAAGTAAAATATTTTACAACTTATCGGTGCTTTTGACATTAAAGTTGGGGAAGTACATAAGTACCACACCTTTGAAAATAATTAATTCTACCGCCAAGCAGTAATGTGAAAAGTTCAGGGTTTTCCGGTTAGAAGGGCAATGTTTCCAGAGAAATGACAAGGCATAGAGATAAAACATCTTATACCTGGGTACGAGCGCAGTGTAATGCTAGGCAATGATTTGGACTCTTAATATTCCAATTGCTGCGTGTCCCTGTGATGTTATGGGCAGGCGTGTTGCTTACCATGAAGCTCATGTCCTGCTCTTCTTTTCACTCTATATTTATGACTATAAATAAATTGTTCAGGCAACGTATCTGTACGGAGTTGGTTTTTAAGAAGTGAGTCACAATTAAAAAACAGTTACCCTAGAAGTATGTACACCATTAAGTACTCATGTGGGTACTTAATGAATTTCGAAAATGGAGTAGCCAAGTGAAGTCGAATGGTAGAGCAGACGATTTAAGTTTTATTTTCGGTTTGCCTTGTAAAATATGTGGTTTTTAAATTGTACCAAGGTCTGCATATTATGTAGTTGAATACTCGTAGTATGATGACTACGATACTGGATATTGCGTATGCGCATGTATGCGCAGCTCGATCGCCAATCATTGCCACGCGCTTACGCCTTACCATTTTCGGAACTTTATGTTAATCACACATGACACTGGTAGCTAAATCAAGGGTTTTAAATATTTACCCAGTTAGGTTATAGTCTGGAATTACACATATTATGCCACAGGAACTACGCGCGTAAAACCGCGAGTCTTAATAGCTCATAATATTAGAAGGATGCTGATATTGTGATTCAATGAGGCGTTTTTAAAACCAACAATAGTCTAACTAAACAACTAGACTGTATTAGACTATTTCAAATTACTCAAAACTAGTTATAAATTTCGCCAAAGATAGCGATAATGATGAAACATTACCACTACTTTTGGTTTATAAAATTTAATAAGTCTACAACAATATCAATTTATAAACATATTTTCGATCATATTTCACTCATGTTTATGTTTAAAAAAACGTGTCATCAATGCGGATCATATTTGTTCGCTAACCTTTAGTTCCCTTCCTGTTTCCGGTTAAAATAATTTCAAGTTTCTTTTTTTGAAAATCACATTAATTTTATTGATATCGAACGACTGATACGACAACTACTTTGTCGATCTCCCTGACTCATCTTACATTATCATTTATTCAAATAGAAACTTGAATACATTATTATAGTAAATTTAAACAGCCCACTAAATATTCCCAATGCTGGGGCCTTCTCTCGCAAGGAGAGAGTCAAGGCCATAATCCACCACGCTGTCCCAGTGCGGGTTGGTGGATGACACATGACTTCGAAAGATTCTAGGTACATGTCGATGTCCTCACGATGTCTTCCTTCGCCGTTTTAAGTTAACGGCATTACGCACTTGACTTCTAAAAGACATTGGTGCGTGTGGTTTTGATCCCGGTGTCTTCGGGTCGGCAGTCGCCGTTCTCCCGACTAGACCAACCATAACTTGAGTCACCACAGCTTCAAAGAACGTTAATCAATCGAGACGTATTCAATTGGCGCTTTGTAAGCCAAATCTTACAGAATTAATAAAAACAACTATGGTTGACACTTTGCGCCTGAGGCATATAGAGCATTAAATATAATTGTACGTACATAATAGTTTAATTACCACACGACCTCGACAAATCTCCGAACTATAATTACGAGCATGCCTATTTATTATTATATGTATTTATTGGGAGCAATATATCTTCCGTTACGCTTGCCGATAAGTAGCCATTAAATTCTATTAACCTTCGACATTGAGAACTAGTACATGTTTGGAAATAAAAATGGATTCGAATCAATGTTGATTGACAGGAGGACCGCAATTGTCATGTATTTTCATCTGACTTTAAAAGAAGGTGGTGTTTAGTTTTTGTATGTTACGAGTATGTTGTGTATTTGAGAAGTCGTCTATGAAACCGTGGCCAATTTTAGTTCGATTATATGAGTTGGATCAACGTTGGTTGATTTACTTAATTTATCTCAATTTTCGCGTATTTAAAAAAAAGTTTTTGGTCTATGTGTGTTCGAGAATACTTTGAATAGTAGGACTAAGCGTTGCCATTCAGCGTGGTAATGCCGCCAGCATGCTGGGTATGTTTCCGAATGGTAGTGGGCTTGAATATTAATATATATATATATTTATTATCATCATCATCATAATCAGCTCACGTTCGTCCACTGCTGGACATAGGCCTCTCCAATAATACGCCACTCAGCCCGATCCTCGGCTTTACGTTTCCAACCGCTACCAGCTGCCTTACGTATATCGTCACTCCACCTAGTCTCAGGGCGTCCTACACTACGTTTGCCGATTCGTGGTCTCCACTCCAGAACTCGTCTACCGCAAGTATCATCGCCCGAACCTGGTAACAAAGATCAGCCAGGAGTTGCTCTGCACACATCGAAACCCAATGGACCTCGCATATGCACTGAGGGAAATATACTCCGGTATGTACTCCTCAGCGTCCCGTATAAAGTCCCTAGAGCAGAGAAGATATAAGGGAGAGCAAATACCCAACACCCTACCAAACACCCTCTTCTTAGTTCACACTCAAGAGGAGAAGGAGACCCTGACAAACCAGGGTTATGGATCAGGCACCGGGTCACGCATCCTTACCATCCATGAAGCTTAGGGACTAACATACGAGTCGGTAATCGTAATCAAAACCAAGGCAAACATGAAGCTGCACGAGAGCGTGCCCCATGCGGTAGTGGCAATCTCACGGCACACGGGGACCTTCACATACTACGCTGACGACACCGACGACGCCATCGGTCGGTTCGTGCGGCGAGCGTGGGCTGCATCACCGAAGACCATCCGCGATTTTAACCTACAGATGGCCATCAGGGACAGAAATGCGGCCGTTGTGGAGGCTCTGGGCCGGGAGGAGGCAGCTTAGGCAAATGGCAAAAGGCAATTAGGCAAACACTCGATGTCGAGTCGATTACTAGCGGAATCCCAACCGGTAGTGATCGGCTCTACAGACGAAACACTAGAATTAGATTTTAAATGTACCCAACTCCCTCCTATTTTCCTCTTCTTCTCCTTATCCAAGATATGTGTAAAAAACGATAATTGTAATGACAAAGATCACGGACCCCGGAGTCTGTGGAGTGGCTAATTTAAATAAATAAAAATAAAAAAACCTTCTCAGGCAACGTATTCCACAGCCTAGACGTTCTTATCACGAAAGTAGAGTCAAATCTCTTCGTTCGTGTCTTTGGAACATCAACCATGAAACGATGTCGCTTTTTCGAGTTACAAGCATTCCGATAGAAAAAAGGGCAAGGTGGTATTAGATCGTACAAAATATGTTCGTCGTACAAATTCGTAACGTCGGTATAAAAAGATATAAATATAATAAACACAGGTACACAGGGTACTATATTATCTTTCTCGCTCTGACGCGCTTGTTCACTGTATTTTGTTTCTCGCTCTAGCATCCCGAGTTTACCCTAAAAGCTATTATCATACCCGAGCGTGACGGTTCATTTAAATTCACAGCTCACGAAAATTCTGTCCTAGGCGCGCCCAAAGAGTTGTTCTACCGTAAAAAGTTGTGAGATCCATGTAATACCAAGTCGGTTATTATTAATTTGATCAGTCCCTACATAAGGGACCTTCTGTTTTAAAACGTCTAATAGTAGTCATTTCAATACAAAAGTCTTTAACATTTAAATAGATATATTGACTTGGCCATCGCATGAAAACACAAACACAAGTTCACTTATTAATTAACTGCATATTATGTAACAATAACTTTGCAGTATGTATAACATTTATACATGGGATTACAAAGTTATATATGCAGTTAACTGGATTTCATCTGGAAAACTGGTCCGAATAATTATTGAAAAATATTTTAGTTTTTCTTTTATTTATACACTAAACACTAACTATATTCTTATTTACCTGATCCTTGTTATCAATGCGATATATTTATGCGAAAATTGTTTTCTCGGATGAATAAACTTAAGTTCAATTAAATGTTGTTTTCTTACGAAAGTATTTTATCTGAAAAAAGTATTTGAAAGATACGTGTTTTGTATCTAGTATTTCAGATACCTTTTTAGAAAACTATCTGTATCTGGTATCTGAAATACTTTTTTCTTAAGTATCTTGCATTTTGTATTTCAGATACTTTGTATAGGGTATCTTATACATCTCTGCATTTCAGCTTGCTGATGCGCTGAATTATGTCGGTGACTTTGGTTCTCTGACGGATGACTTCATTACGAATACAATCTCTCAGAGGAACTCCAAGCATAGCTCTTTCCATAGCTCGCTGAGCGACTTTGAATTTTCGGACTGCTTTTACTGTTAGTGTCCACGTTTCAGCACCGTAGGTCATGACTGGTAGGACGCACTGATTATGCACATTCGTCTTTAGACATTGTGGGATGGGTGACGAGAAGACTCGGCGAAGTTTTCCGAATGCTGCCCAACCCAGCTGAATTCTCCTCATGGCCTCACTCTCAAAGCTATTTTTACCCAATTCGAGCGTCTGCCCTAGGTAAGCATATCTTCGAACAATCTCTAGAGTGATTCCATTTACGGCAATCGGTCCCGGAGCAACGAACTCGTTGCACATGACTTTGGTTTTGTCCAAGTTCATCCGAAGACCGATGCGTTGAGAAGAGTTGGCCAAGCTGTCCAGCATCCATTGCAAGTCTTCCAGCGATTCAGCCATCATGACGATATCGTCTGCAAATCTTAGGTGAGAGATGCACTCGCCATTGATGTTGATACCACGTCCAGCCCAATCCAGCGTCTTAAACATAGGTATCCTGTAGTGCATTGGAGAACAATTTCGGGGAGATTACATCCCCTTGTCTCATTTATTATCATATTATATTAATTATCATATTAATTATTATATTAATTATCATATTAATTATCTATAGACCTTCATTGGTCTACGGATAATTCAGGTGTGCTTAGTGTAAGTAGTTAGGTATGTAGCGTTGTGTAGTTCTCATTGTATTTTAGTTTTGTTAATAAAGGCTCTGCCCCTATAAAAAAGTTTTAAAAAAAATGATTATCCTAATACTTAATGTCATTTTGATTTTTATTACTCTGCTAACTGCTATACGGATTGGGTTAAAATTTGAAATATAATTACATTAATAGTCCAGAATAGCATATAGGCTACTTTATAGTCGCAGGAAAGTTACAAAAACGTGCACTACGCCAGTAAATCCGCAGTATAGTATATTACATAGTATAGTATAGTCTGTTATACAGTATATTACATTACACATCAATCAATCAATCATCATTATTTGATTTATTTGCCATTGAATGTTTTGTAATCTGACATGTATGCTATATATAGATATATACAAATTACCTATAAAACGTCAGTTGCAAACAGCAAACTGACAGATAAATCTAATTATTAGTTGTTAATTTACCTAAAAATTTATTTGACTATAGTCGGATAAAGTTTGAGTAACCCTATTAATATCATAAATGTCGATGAAAATGTTTGTTGCTCAATCACGTCGTAACGTATGAATGGATCGGGCTGAAATTTGGAAAATAGTTAGATTATACTCGTAGCCTGTAAGAACACATAGGCTATGTGAATGTCAAAACCAATAAAATAAATAAAATATGGAGAGCATGTTACACATGTCGCACTAATAATACAATAGTGTGGTAACTCAAAATCGATCATTTTTCAGAATCAACGAAAAACGCATTACTCAATTCCTATTAAAGATACAAATGAAATAAAAGCTTTATTAGATTTTAAAATGAAATTAAAGATATAATATTTTAGCTAGCATTAAAAATATATTACAATAGTGAAGTTATTTAGGAATTTTGAGTTAAGACATTATTACTACAAAAACTGTTTACAAAATAAAATATTATTTTTATTTACATCGTTATTGATGAAATATTTTGTGTTACGACAGTTTGACTTTTGAATTTTCTCAGCGATTTTAGGTAATTTTTTGTACTTACAACAAAATAAATAACAACAAAACTGATTCTTGCAATTTTGTATAAAGGTAGGACCTTTGTTTAATTAAAACCAGATCATTTTTATTAGTGTTTATAATAGACATTTAATAGTTGGACATAACCACACCTTGCCTACACATACTAAAAGGAGTTTAACATTTAAAAATTAAACCTTTAACAAAAACAATAATTTCCAATACAAACCACAAAATAAGTGGTAAAGTACACATTTTATTGTTCAAAATTTACTTAGTTC
The DNA here is from genome assembly GCA_017562165.1 of Ectropis grisescens. Taxonomy (NCBI): domain Eukaryota; kingdom Metazoa; phylum Arthropoda; class Insecta; order Lepidoptera; family Geometridae; genus Ectropis; species Ectropis grisescens. Next base: position 14,464,414 of record CM029782.1, on the reverse strand, counting down.
TTCTACTTGATCTCCAAAATAAACCTTCCAAAACAAAATACTTAATTATTTTTACATTTATTCTAACAATTGCTTATGTAATTACACAAAAATATTTGTATTGCTCATGAAATTAGACATTTAAACAAAAATATAAATACCAAAACACCACATATCGAAACATTTTTTCTTGCTGGTACTTGTTTTTTGTCTGCCGATTCACATACGCTTTGCCAGTATTCAGGTATTTGTTTCCCTACCTGTTGTTTCCAGAATTCGACGTTACGTAGGTACCCTCTTCCTGCCCTAGTAGTATAGTTTTGGTTTACCGACGAAATATTTAATTCAGTAGACAACCCACTGGTTCCAGCAACAGGACTAAAATTATCCAGAATTCCTTCATCGGAACTACTTGATGAAGAGCAACTTGACGAAGAACTACTTGAAGGAGAGCTTTAAGGACCATGTCTCAATTCCATAAGCCATCACTGGCAACACGCACTAATTAAAGCTTTCGTCTTTAGGCGTTGGGGTGTTTTGGACTCAAAGATGTGCCGAATTTTCCTAACGCTGCCCATCCCAGTTAGCTCCTTCCCTGTACCTCTTTGTCGAAGTTGGATCTATCTGATTGGATCTTTTGACACAGGTAGACATATTCGTCAACAACTTGTGATTTCCCAACAAGTGTGGTATTCCCAACAATAATCGGTACAGGTGGGGCGTGATATTCATCCTCAGACCTACCTGTTGGAATACTCTACTGAGGTCCTCCAGCGACTACATATACTTCAACACTTCAATATAGCGATAGACGATGCAGCATCGTTGGGGAGACTGAAGCACTGTCCAGGTCTTGATGGAATCGAAGTCTTTCTTATTGTCCACATACGCTTTATATAGTGGCCGATTATACTCCTCGGTTTTCTGTATAATCTGCCGAAGCATATGGTTGTGGTCTATGGCACTGTAGTCTTTACGGAAACCAGCTTGTTCGGGGGCTGGAAGTCATCAAACCGACATGCGAGACGATTCGTGATTACCCTCGAACACCTCTTATAAGAAAGTGTTGTCACCTTTTTTGAAAAAGAGCACCACCACACTTCTGCTCCACGCTTCTGGCGTATTACTGTCAAGTATGACGGAGTCTGACAACTTCTGGAAGGCTTTAAGTACCGGTTTGCCACCCGCTCTCAGAAGCTCAGTCGTAATCACCAGGAGCCTTGTTGTTTTTAAATTGTTTGAGGAATCTGAGAAGTCTGATCTGAATAAAGGAGTGAATTGTAATTTTTCATTTGATTGCATTCAGTTATCGGATTAACATAATTAACCATAACCATGAATCGTAGATGATGATGGCACCGAAAGCGTCGATTGTTCTTTCGTTACGTCGTTGCCTTCTCTCTGAGTAGTAGATTAATTGATTGAACTCACTGATGATAATAATGTCGGTGATGAATTTCAACTCGTAGTATTTGTTGCCATACCAACAAGTAAACGTCCACGATGCATAGTGAACCTACAAAGATAATTATTATTAATATTTTTTTCAGTCCAATACAGTATACTCTTACTTGATGCGTGTCTGTCACAAAGACTGTAGTAACTCGAAATTTATGTATTTATAATACTTAGTAGGTATTTTTCTCATAACACTGCCAAACATTCGATTGAGTTTAAATAATACTGTAATTCACAAATAGGTAATTACGGCTAATTTATTAATTAACTATACAAAAAATGACTTAAAGTTTTGATTCAACAAAACTGTATCATATCAAAAATTACTCACTGAATCAACAATAGTGTTACAAGTAAAAATATTATTTTCAATATTGCTTGTGTAAATCAGTAATAGTGTAATAAATCGAATAATAACACAGTCATGTTTACGCCTAAATCAACAACAGTGTATTAATTCAAAATAGAAATATTCATTTTACATACCTGATTCAGTAACAACGTTGCAACTCGAAATATTGCGCCAAGCGGAGCGTGCTTCCTCGATCACTGTTGGTCGCAACTGAAGATGACGCAATATTGCCGGCGGGAGGTAGGCAACCAGTCAGTCATTAATAATGTCTTATAGCGCCATCTCTTATTCATTTTTTGCAGTATTTTTGCGACTGTTTTAATGACTTATGAGGAATTAAATTTTACGTAAGATTATAATGTTATGTCAATTTCGACGTATTTTGAGTTACAACACTATTGTATTATTAGTGCGATGTATCATAAATTACGGGATACCTATTTATTCATAATCCTGGTTAAATATAATTATGGTGAAGCGAGTTCACGATATTTCGATGCACTTTAATGCACATCCGTTTAACCCATCAAAATATTGGGAATTCACTCCACCGTTACTAAAGTAGTGAACAACCGTGATAGCTTAAAAATAACATGTTATTTTTAAAATCAACCTCATTTAACGAATTAAATGGCGTCTTAAAATTAAGGTAACAATTATTACAACACTAATTCACACAGACAAAACCGTGTGCGTAATTTAGTAGGTCAATACAGCATGCCAAATTAATAATAATGGGTACTACAGAACACCTACCATCTCCAAACTAATGGCCAACCGTTCGCTATGAAATAAAACGTAATTGTATCAATATAATTGACCATTACGTCTGTTTGTCTATTCGAATATTGATTTAGACAATATTTATGACCGTCCTGAGTAACTTGCTCGATTAAGTTACATATAAATAATTACACAACACACATTTATGGCCGTAAATGTATAATTAACTCGCTTCGAATGACACAAACAAATTAGTTTCATGACCATTTCGCGAATAAATCTTAATAAAACATAAATTAATAGGATTAAGTTATATGTTTTTGTTTCACACGTTTAGAGAAGTCATGTATAGTAATATATTTTTATTTGACATGTTTGATGTCATTCAATCGAAGTGATCTAATAGCGATAATAGAACCGATAATTTTAACCGACTTCATCATCATCATCATCAGCCTGTTCGTCCCCTGTTGGACATATGCCTCTCCCATAATAACGCGCTTACCTTGAAAAAAACTTACCCTCAATTTAAAGACACTAAGGTTCAGGGAATACTCACAAGAACAATGTCACTTCCAATTTTCTTGCTATGAAAACGGAGTCAAACTATTTCGTTCGAGTCTATATTATAACATATGGTTTTTACGCCCCGTAAGCTATTACGCTCATTAATCATTCTAAGGCTATTTACTTAAGCACATAAACAAAGTACTACATGTTAATCTATCAAGCAGCCAATAGAAAACAAGTTAGGTAATGCGAATAGAAGGTTTGTAGGTTTAAGAAATTGACGTTTGTTCATGTCGGCCTTTGAAATTGATTTGCATTTTTATCTAGATAGTTTGCATCAGGCTAATCTATTTTGCTTGTAAACTGTTTTAAAAGTATATTTTTAACCGACTTCCAACAAGGAGGAGGTTATCAATTCGACCCCTATGTTTTTTTTATGTTTGTTACCTGATTTCTTGACAACCCCCGTACCGATTTTAAAATTTATTTTTATGTTCGGATGGCTATATTTCTTGAATGGTTCTATATAAATCTTATCGAAATCGGCCCCGTGGTTTTTGAAATATTAACCAAAAACTAAAATATACATACAATTTTCTGGATGACGTAATTGTATATTTCACAAAAGTTATGAAACTCGAACCTGTCACTACGAAATTGGGTATATGCGTTAATAAATACTTGTATTGAACTAAAAAGGGTAAAATAAACTATTTTCGTACAAAAAATTAAACCGACTTCTGAACTACAAATAGGCGCTCAAACGCGAAAAATAAATTAATATCATTATTACAAGTGCTACTCACTCATCTATTGGAAGTCGATGCTAGCCAAGTCTAACAGGTAGTGGTTAGTAGATTATGATTTTCGTAATAATATACAATAAATAATACCTCTACAATACTAAATGTATTGTATACCTTATAAAAAAAACTATATTCGAAAAAAAATTTTTTTTTATTAGGTAATCATGTTTTTTTCTTAACAAAGCTGACCTGCAAATTTGTCAATTGTCAAATTTGCCATCTTGAATTGATATTAACCAAACATAGCTAAGAACATCCGCACGGATATTAACTTTCAAATAAAAAAACTGCAATGAAATCGGCCCATCCGTTTGAGCTCTACGGTGCCACAGACAGACACACGCACACAGAGACAGACAGACAGACAGACAGACACACAGACAGACAGACAGACAGACAGACAGACAGACAGACAGATAGACAGACAGACAGACTGACATCGACGTCAAACTTATAACACCCCTTTTTTTGGTCGGGGGTGTTAAAAAAAACAGTTCACAATCGACAAAATGCTATACACCCATAAATATAAAAAAACCAACAGCCGAAGATGTTATATATCATCTCCTTTTTCGACGTTGGTTAAATAATAACAATGACCTTTGAATTTCATATCATATCATGTTTCAAACTCTTTGTTATAATGTAAAATGAACACCTTTTTTGATATATAGAAATGAATGAGACAGTCTCTCAAAGGTCAAAAGTTAGTATACCGGAAGCAAACTCATGACATATAAGTACCGTAAGGTTTTTCTTCAGCTGCTTTGGATTACAAAACCACAAACATATCTCGTCCGATGGTCTAAAGTAGAACTAAAAATGTAATTATGAATTGTCATTCATCTAATGCAATAGTTGCGACACCATTAGCATGCCAATTAACTTTGTACTGTAAAAATCGTGACCACCCCTGACATACCAATCGCACCCAAGTCAGTTACAAATAAATATATGTTCATTGTCTCAAATAAAGTACCTACCTACAAGCAAAAAATAAGAGTAAAAAAATAATACATATGAATGAATAAACCGAAATAGGCACTTAACTCATGATACTAGTGGATAAAATTCCTTTCACACTCGCTTGGTAAGGCAGTTGGCATTCCAGTGCTCTGTCAAGTTCATACGACGGTAGGTCGTCCTTCTTAAGTTGCGCAAATTGATACACTTTTCAACTGTGCTGAGTATTTATATGACGATAGTGGATTTTTACGTTTGATTACGCTCACAGTAATTTGACATCGAGAAACTTGCAAAAAAGACGATTGGCAATGATACCCTTATTCGAAAAAGATTTCAAAGTCTTGAACATCGCCGTAAAATTGCTAGCTTATCGATATTTTGTCGGATACACTTCGGAGAGTGTGTGACTGATCTGCATGATCTAATATCACCTTGTCATTTTTTCTATCGGCCTACTCATAGCGCGAAAAATAACATCGTTTGATGGTTGATGTTCTAAAGACTCGAACTATGAGATTTGACTCTAATTTTGTGATAAGAACGTGGAATGCGTTGTCTGAGAGGGTTTGTCCCGACCGTTACAATCTTGGTGTATTTATATCGAGAGTGAAACGGTTTACCTATTCTAGGGAAACACGCTCCATCCTAGACCGCATCGTCGCTTAATCAGGCGAGATGGGAGTCAAGTGTAAAAAATACATTTCACAGAAGAGAATCCTGTTCAAATAATATTATTGTATCATCTTACCTCCGTGCTGTCTACATCTCTTTCTTTCTTGCAGTAATTCACATCACGAAGCATGTTAAGTGTTAGTTTTCAAAATCGCGTATGCCTTAAAGATATTTTAATTTCAAAGAGTACCTTCTATCAATTTGTTCATTTTAGCATAATAAAGTCTTTCTGGGTAATCTCATCTCATGACGGTTATAATATTAGTAGGATTGCATAAACAGCCCATATATTGCGGCATTACTCGTTAAGTTACTTAAATTACTTTAATCGAATATTTTTCCAAATATTTTTTAGTATTTTTAAAAAACCGTGGTTTCATAAAACCACACAATCATTTTTTTTATATTGGAATAATTTCAAATATTCGCCAACAATGTACCACAGCAGCGTCATTTGAATGTTACGCAATGCAACTACGAGAATACTCTCGTAGTTGCATTGCGTAGCGTAAGACATACGTCTTAATGATATCTGTTTTATAATAAAGCAATTTATTAACAAATGTAGTACACTTTATTTAGGTTTTAACACCTTGCATTAATAATTAATAATAATAAGTCATCAGCTGTCAACACGAAAGCCCGTCTTTTTTTTACCGTAAATTATTTAAATGTATTTTTTTCACATTTTTATTACAAATTTATACAGAAATATACAAGCAATATTCAAAAATCAAGAATTCAACATAATTTTGGCGCAATAATACCTCAAAAGATGGAAAAATACAATATTTATCAACATGTACGACATGACAGATGTCTGTCAAAGAAAACTAATAGAAATAAAATTATTTGGATAAACAACTAATAATACAGGTAAATGATAACACGGTCGAAGAAACGAGCTACAGCGTCACGACACGCACGCCCACCACCTTCCGCCCGTTCGTCGTCGTCTCCGAGTATCTCGTCGGATGAGTTCCATACCACCCGCGAGACCAGCGACTCGTCGAGCGACGCGAGCGAGCCCGGGACGACACCGCCTACAAGACCAGGGCGACGTGGCCGTCCCCCGCTGCCGGCACGCTTGGGGCCTGAGAGGCAATCTGTCTCACGCCCGGCCCTCGCTACCGGTGGTGTAGTGCGTCGCATGCGATGGTCTCAAACCATGAATGAGAACTGCATGCGCGCCTATTACAGGGCAACAGAGGGAGGAACTAACCTGACCGCGTATTGTGCCAGGATGCTGTCTCTGTTTCAGACCTTCGAACCGACCGTCGCCGTTTCCGCTCAACGATTGTCTGACCAAGTTCGAGCCATCAGGCGCTGCAAGCTGCTGGATGACTCGACACTTGATCAGCTACGCCTGGAGGAGGAGCGTGCTCGCCCAGTTTCTATCTCGACCCGGGATCCGCCCGCCGCGTCGTCGACGCTGACACTGGCTTCAGTGCCAATGACAGCGGCGACACTCGCGGCGCAGGTTGACCCCGATATCGAGGAGGGAGATTTGGCGAGTAATAGCTTATCTGACCAGGTAAGAGAGCAAATGAGGAGCACTTTGGAAGACGCGATCTTCCAATATCGACTCACACCAAACTCTAGGCCACGCTTACCGCGTTTGTTCACCCATAAACGGAATTTGGCTTTGATGGGAGCCCTGAATACTTTGCTAGTGCCCTACCTGGGAACTAGCAAAGATTTGACTGATACCCATTCTATTCTGTACTGCGGTGCTATCGCGGCGTGTCGCGTTGCACGTGTCAAGTTTCCAGACACTGACCGCGCAACGCGAACCACCGGAAGTGTACCCGCTTGGCAAGTGCGAATAGAACGGCGTATCAGTACATTCAGGACTCTTATTGCAAAGCTAATCTGCTTCAGCCAGGGGAACAGTCGTCCCCGAGTCATGCGTTTCGTAGCACAGGCATTTGCTGGGACTGGTACCAGTCCTCAGCACTATCTTGCCAATGTTGCGGAACGTATTGACTATCTGAAGCAGAAAGTTTATGCGTGGGCAAACCGTATTCGCCGCCACAGAGAGCGTGTGAATCGATACAGAGAAAATCGCGACTTCCAGAGTGATCAAAGGAAGGTATACCGAAACTGGGAAGAGAATAGTCAAAGTGTGAGCGATGGGCAGCTACCGGATGCTAGCGCTATGATAAACTTCTGGCGCAGCATCTGGTCGGTGCCTGTCGAGCACACGGAGGGAACTTGGATGCGTGTTGTCGAACGCGCGTGAGTCTATCGATGCCATGGAGTCTATTACGATAGACTCCGTAGACGTTAGTTGTGCTATCCGGACGGCTCAGAACTGAAAATGTCCTGGGCCGGACGGATTGCACAACTTCTGGATAAAGTGGTTTCGATGCTCACATGAGCGTTTGGCAACACAATTCCAAGAAGCCCTCGAGGCGGGTTCTCTTCCCAGTTTCATGACCACCGGAGTCACCTTCCTGCTCCATAAGGCTGGTAGTACCACGGAACCGAAGAACTACAGACCCATTACGTGCTTACCCACCACCTATAAGCTGCTTACATCCATTCTGAGAGCAAAAATTAACGCGCATATAGTCGCAAATAACGTTTTGGCCTCCTCTCAGAATGGATGTAAGATTGGGTCCCGTGGTACTAAGGAGCTGCTCCTCATTGACACGACCATTTGCCAACAAGTCAAACGAAACAAAGGAGCCCTCTCCGCTGCTTGGATTGACTATAAGAAGGCCTATGATGCGGTGCCCCATTCATGGCTAGAAAGGGTTTTAGAGTTGTACAAAATAAATCCAACTCTAAAATCTTTTCTAAGCAAATGCATGGGACAGTGGGTCACAGTCCTTCGTCAACCAGGTAGCGTGGACAGCTCTTTTGTTTCGGAGGACTTGATAAGGATTGAAAGAGGCATTTTCAGGGTGACAGTCTAAGTCCCTATGGTTCTGCCTAAGTCTGAATCCTCTCAGCACTCTGCTGAAGGATTCAGAGTTAGGTTATCGTCTTCGTAGAGGAGGTGAGGTTATATCTCATTTGTTGTACATGGACGACCTCAAACTTTTTGCACCGAAACGCCAAGACTTGTTGGAGCTATTAAAAACCACGGAGGTTTTTAGTAACGCCATCAAGATGGAGTTCGGTGTAGACAAGTGTGCGGTCATGCATGTACAGCGAGGGAAAGTAGTAAATTCAGAGAATTTACAACTTTCCGAGACTATAACTCTCAGATCTCTCCGAAGACGAGACCTACAAATATCTCGGTATGTCACAGTCATTGGGTATATCAGCAGATGACATTAAGAAATCGGTGAAGGAGCGCTTCTTTTGCCGGCTGACAAAAGTACTTAAAAGTCTTGTGTCAGGCGGTAACAAAGCGCGAGCCTTCAACGGTTGGGTAATGCCTCTGCTGATATACTCCTTGGCATACTGAGGTGGACTCAGACTGAGCTCGACGCCCTGGACAGGAAGGTCCGTCAACTGCTCACAACTCATCGCATGCTACACCCGCGCTCGTCTGTTATGAGACTGTATATTCCGCGGAAGTGGGAGGTCGAGGCTTTTAAATGCCAAGAACCTACACAACCGCGAAGTATGCAGTCTCAGGGATTATTTCCGCAACAGCGAGTCCGGGATGCATCGCGATGTTGTGGCAGTTGACAGAAGCTTCACGCCTCTTTCACTGGCAAACGAGAACTGGCGTAAACCATCGGTGCTCAGCACTGATGATCGCAAGGAAGTGTGGAAGAGCAAGGAGCTGCACGGGCGATTCTATCGGGCCCTAACGGGACCCGATGTGAATCTGCTCGCGTCGGTGAACTGGCTACGCTTCGGAGACCTCTTCGGAGAAACCGAGGGTTTTGTTTGTGCAATTGCAGACGAGGTTATCAAGACGAACAATTACCGGAAATACATAATGAAGGACGGTACGGTCGACATTTGTCGGGCATGCCGCCGTCCAGGCGAATCTCTTCGTCATGTTATTTCCGGTTGTTCGCATCTTGCTAACGGCGAGTACTTGCACAGACATAACCTAGTAGCCAGGATCATCCACCAGCAACTTGCTCTTCGACACGGCCTTGTCGAGTCCGAGGTGCCGTACTATAAGTACGCACCTCTGCCAGTTCTCGAGAATGGTCGTGCGTTGCTTTACTGGGACCGCTCTATCATCACGGACAGGACTATTGTCGCCAATAAGCCTGATATCGTGCTGGTAGACCGGTCTCAACGTCGGGCTGTGATCGTCGATATCACCATACCACATGACGAGAACCTCGTGAAAGCTGAGAAGGACAAGCTCAGCAAGTACCTTGACTTGGCTCACGAGGTTACCGCCATGTGGAATGTTGATTCCACGATCATAGTCCCCATAGTCGTGTCGGCAAACGGCCTTATAGCGAAAAGTCTCGACCAACATCTCAAGAGACTTTCGCTAGATGGTTGGATCAAGGGTCAGATTCAGAAGGCGGTCATCCTTGACACAGCGCGCATCGTCAGGAGGTTCCTCACTCTGCAGCCCTAACCACCGGTAGCTTGGGCCCTGCCCCGCTGCTGGCGGCAAACTAGGTTTAAGTTTTTATAATGTTTTTATGTTGTTTTATATATCAATATTGTAAAAACTTAGGCTTAAGAAAAGAAATAAATACGTGAATAAAATGGTAATGGTAGGAATCTTAACAGAGTCCGCCTGGGGAAATATCACACCTTCGCCAGTTATTCCGCCGCCAAGCAGTAATGTGCAAACATTACTGTGTTCTGGTTTGAAGGGCAATGTTTCCAGAGAAATTAGAGGGCTTAGAGATACAACATCTTAGATCTCTGGGCGACGAGCGCAGTACAGTGCTAGGTAATAATTTGGACTCTTCATGTTCCAATAGATGCGTGTCTCTGTGCTGTTATGTGGCAGACATGTTGCTTACCGTCAGGTACATGTCCTGCTCGTCTCGTCACTCTATATAAAAATAAATCGTTTATTTCCCTTGACACTACCGCTTGGCACTACTGGTAGTGCCACGGGAAATTTTACTTTCCCGTGGCACTACTGCTCTTATTGGCTGATTAAACGCCTACTGTAAAATTTCCCGTGGATTACCTCATTACCCGTGGCACTACTAAAGTTTTCAAAAAATAAAAAGGCCCATTCAGACATCGAAGAAAGACTGTTAGGGAACAAAACTACTCTTAAACTGAAACAAACAATTTTTAAAATATTTATATCAAAACTGTATTCAAACCAAGTATCGGTTCAGTAGTAAAAAAAAAACATCATAATATGATAATTTTTACACCCAAATTAAAACAGTCCTTTTTAGAGTTCCTTACCCAAAGTCTAAAAACGGGACCCTATTACTGAGACTTCGCTGTCCGTCTGTCACTAGGCTGTGTCTCAACAACGGTGATAGCTAAACAGTTAACATTTTCACAGATGATGTATTTCTATTGCCGCTATAACAACAAATACTAAAAATAAAATAAATATTTAAGGGGGCTCCCATACAACAAACTTGTTTTTTACCGTTTTTCACTGTTACAGGTTGTATTCACAGAATATTAGAATGTTTAGTTTTATGTTCTGATAAAATACTTACTACTCTATAGCATTTTAAATTAAACTGTCAATAAGGTATTTAGCATATTTTCAAATGCTGTTTTCAATCGTTTTCAATGAACAGACAAAAAGGTACAATATAGAATACGCATATTTTTAGCAACTAATAACGCACTGGACACAAAACTCAGATTAGACTATTTGATCATTTCGAAAATGCCAAAATAATGAGACTGTAAAACTATGAGACCCAAAAAAATACAAGCATCTTACTGAAAAAAATAGTTTAAATAAGAAATAAAAATGCCCCTATTGACCTATATTTTTTGTACCGTGCAATTCATACTTAGACGGACAAAGTCATTAGCCCTCCATTTGGATTCACCGTATTCGGGTAAAAACATTAGAGCAGCTTCACTTCTTCTTCTTTTTTGGAACTCTGTGAGGAGTTTCAACAACCGTGATAAAGTTATTGAACCCTTCGTCACCCTTTTATTAATTTTAGAGTGCCAACCTTCCAAAACGTTATTGGTTCTATGGCGTAAACCATACACACTCAACATCTTTAGATATTTTTTTAAGCCAGAAATTCTGCTTTTATATATTTCCAACCCTCCGCTATGTTTTCACACGGCAACAACGGCAGCGCTGCTGTAAGTCCAGTGATGCGTTTGTGAGCTTTCCATTTAACATGGCCTAGAACTTTAGCTTTTTTCCACACTGCTCTTGACCAATGGTAAAAGCACCCTTTTAGTTGGAAAAATTTGTGTCTGTGAAAAAAAAGGTTTTATGGATCCATCCCAGTAGTAATATAATAACAGCACTAGTGGGAAACTAAACACTAATATGAGGCCTCCGCAGTTATCGAACTGCTGAATGCTAATTAACTACAGATATGGGGTAACTGGGATGCACCCGTTTCCCGGTGGATTTTTCAATGGAAATTAATGGAAAGGCCATTTTTAAATGTCCATGAAAAATAGACACGTGCCACGGGAATATTATTTCGCTAGTAGTGTCACGGGAAATATTATTTCCTGTGACACTGCTAGCGACTGTGTAGTGTCACGGGAAATGTGCTTTTACCCGTGAGCTCTACTGGTAGTGCCACGGAAAGAAAATTTCCCGTGGCACTACCAGTAGTGCCAAGCGGTAGTGTCAAGGGAAATAAACGAAATAAATACAGGGTACAGCTGAGATCGTTATATTTTTCAAAACTCTACGTACGAGATAATTTGATGAAGTATGTAAAGAGATTTCAAAATTGTACATATATTCACTGCCATTATTTATTATGGAATATTTATCGTGATTACGGTTAGTTGCATAATGTTTACCTTGATGATATCAAAATACTTATTGTATAATTAATAGAGAAGATAGTATAACTTCTATCTTCTGTTTTTGGCGTTTATCTCGAATATTGAACGATATTATGTATTAGTGACATTAAGGAAGATTGTTGCCCATAGATTTTTGCACTGTTTTTTTTTTTTAGTATTTTCGACAGATGAAGGTACCGATATGGCTTGATTTAAAAAATTGATAGCTTTCTGATACACGACAGCCTTGAACAAATCTTTGAAAGTCTGTGATGTGACACTGATAACGTAATTAGTAGGTAATATTATGTTCTGAATTTGGCACAACTTTATATCGTTGCGGATTTTGATAAGAATCCGCGTATTTATAATTTAACTAGATGTCCTCCCCGGCTTCGCCCGTGGTACATTGTATATGATGGTACGTGGTATAGCACTCATCGGGATCCCGTACATATCCAATGGTGAAGGCTGACTGAAATCGGTTCAGTCATTCCTGAGAATATTCTTTCTTCTTTCTTCTTCTTTCGCTTTCAAACAAAAATCCTCTTTAGCTACCTGCTACGCCACCTATCGGAAATTGGTCGTACCAACTCAATTTTAGATACAAATTTGATTAGCAAAGGTTTATATTTCAATGACGCAACCTTAGACACATGCTGTCATGTCAAAGTACGGTTCGAAAACTCTCAAGAAGGAATATTTTTCCCCGTTTTTGTTACATTCTTGATTCATCCTCCGCTTCTATTGATAGTAGCGTTATGTTCTATAGCCTATAACCTTCCCCGATAAATGGATTATCCAATAGAAAAAGAATGTTTCAATTCGGACCAGTGCTTCCCGAGATCCTAGCGTTCAAACAAACAAACGGCTTTATAATATTCAGCTTTATTATTTACTAGATGCCCGCCCCGGCTTCGCCCGTGGTATATTATATAACACTAATCGGGATCCCGTACATATCCAACGGTGAAAGAATGACTGAAATCGGTTCACTCATTCCTGAGAATATCGATTTCAAACAAAAAACCTCTTCAGCTACCTGCTACGCCACCTGTCGGAAATTGGTCGTACCAAATCAGATTTAGAAAAAAAAAAATTTGCAAAGGTTTATATTCAATGCACAGATTACTGAAATTCAATGACGCAATTTTTTACACATGCTGTCATGTGTCATGTCAAAGCACGAAACGTACGAAAACTCTCAAAAGGGGAATATTTTTCCCGATTTTGTTACATTCTTGTTTCATGCTCCACTTCAATTAATAGTAGAGTTATTTTCTATAGCCTAAAGCCTTCCTCGATGAATGGACTATCCAATAGAAAAATAATCTTTCAATTCGGACCAGTACTTTCCGAGATCCTAGCGTTCAAACAAACAAACAAACAAACAAACAAACAAACTCTTGAGCTTTATAATATTAGTATAGATAATTTCAGCTTTATAATATTAGTATAGATTTTAGTCGATCTCCTTGATGAACAAAGGCTATTCTTGCACTAATACATTTTTGTAATACGAATTATATCCCATATAAAATATATTATAATGAAGCTTTTAAGCTTTTGCTAATTTAATTCAGTTAGCCCAGTAGGTAAAAAAGGAGTCACCCTCGGAATGATAGATAATAAGCTGTAAATTGATATAAACTTTTGTTTTGTCGTTCTAAATGTTGTATCAAAAGTCACAAGTGCCATCGTGACCCTCTAATATGACTGGGCTATGTAGACATTACACAGGACTTATTCGCGATCTAAATGACAAGAAAAGTCGAGGTAATTAAATGATAATATAGTTCGTGATAAAGTCCTGTCTAACGTTTTAAATATGTATCTATCCAAGTTAGGGCAGGAGGAATACAAGTCCTCGGCCTCGGCAGCCGGTCTAGCAGACGTTGCACCAGTACCGGATCTAGGATTTTGGGGGGGCTTGAATCCGCTGCCGCAAAGGCACACAACATTCTATTTTGTTGGTAAATAAGTTAAAATTTAATTAATATGTATCAGTAAATATACCATTAGATTTTAATAGTAAAAGTAAATATTATTATATGTAAGTAGTCTAAGTACTCCTAGTGTAGTATAAGTGACGACACTATAATTTTGTCATCTAGTTATTTTTTCACACCCTATCCTCAATATTTTTCTTCTTTGTATGGTTTTACAATAGTTGCCTGGAAGAATTCCCGTTTCTGTAACTTTACCGGGAAAAAAGTAACCTGTAAATGTGGTTTTCAATACTATAAATTAACCGTATTCCAAATGTTGCCCTGACCGAAACATGCAAACTTTGGCAGTTATAATAAATACAATGTAATGTATTAGTAACAAGTAGGATATGAACAATTTTTTGCTAGTGACCAAATGCCCTCTCAAGTCTCTTAACTCCCCCCCCCCCCCTCTTCGCCCCCTCCTGGGTCCAGTATAATGTTGCTCTACTTATCGGGGCGTGTTGTCCATCGCATAACTTACTGACAGTTTCTTCTCGTTCAATATTAATGCAAGTCTTGATGATTTGAATATTGTTTTGTTTGTTTTTAATAGCAGAGTTCTCATTTGCATGAATAACAATAAAAACACTAAGAAATAGGTGGGTAGGTATGGTATGAGGTGAAATTATTACTGAAAACTTTTAATGCATCCTACATAATAAGGAAACCATATTTTTTTCCCACTGAACAATATCCTGGACAAATAACTGGAACAAAAAGTTCGCGGGTAAAACCGCGGGGCACTGCTAGTTTGACATATTTTTCGCTCACCTGTCACTCACAAATGTCATTCCGAAAACGCGTCATTGTTTCATGTTCACATTTTATGCTTGGAAAACCAGTCGGAGCTGTGGGTGAAATAATCATAATAGTGTGTAAAGTTCTATTAATGTTTGTTATTCTTTCTCGCAAAAACTGCTGCAGGGATCTGGGTGAAATTTGGTACATAGATAAATAATAAAGTGGAATACCACAGAAAAATATTTTTATACTGGAAAAATAGCGGCATTGGGAACTACGCGAGAGATACTGTTTTTCTACATAGTCCAACCACGGAAAACGACTAGTAAGTACATATTTATACAATGAATAATTACAATGTCTCCGTATGAGGTAAAAGTAGATCTGTGTAGTCCTGCACCCAGGCCGTACGTGACCGGCGCCGAGGGCAACAGGTCAAGTTTCCAGCCGTACCACGAGCTCTGTCTTGATTACTCACAGATTTTTTGAAAGGTGTTTCTATTCACCTAGTACCTACCTACTTCGAACAAAAATTAGCTAAAATAATATTGTGGACATGTTGAGTGTAATGACAACATTGTTATTACACTCAACAATTTACTTAGTTTAGAACTCTATACTACGAGTAAATTTTGTAAAATATTATACATTGCTTGTCTCGTGGTGTTTGTAGTCGTAAGCACTCCCCCGAAATGATTCAACCAATTAGCTTGCTATTAGTATTGTTTAATACGGCCATACAAAAAATGGACAGGACGTGATCTCCTGCGGTATTTTTCCTATTGATCGGACCGCACGCTTTTGCAATTTAACCCCCATCTTTGACTGAAGCATTCAATTCAAGTTAACACTTCGTAACTGCGAGCCTTATCACTGAACGGTTCAAAATCGCTTTGAATAAAATGTAAAGCGTAAATGTAAAGAATGTAATCAAAAAATGATTGCAAGCCGGTGGTACTGCGCAAGGCGAGCGCGATTTCTGAGTCGCTCGAGATGGCGGTTGTGATCTTTGGCTGGAGTGAGATCGCCACCACAGATTGAAGGCTTTTTGGAATTCGAGCGCAATACATTGCGATACCGTCGTGGTTCACTGGTTATCATACTCTGAGTAAAATTACTAAGGTGTAAGTATCATGGGATAAGTACTTTTTAAGTTTCAGAGTTAGTATGAAGAGGTTAAAGCGGCAGCCGGTGAGATGTGCTAACAGTGTGCGCGACCGGCCGTTAACGAGTCGTGCTTTCTTTTATGAACGAGATTCTCGGGTCAGGAAAGAGACCTGATGATAAGTCTACTACCTGATGATAATCATACTTGCCCATAATAACACGAGTCACACTTTAGTGTCATTTGAGCAGCGTTCATTAGACCCTAACATTGCACTGCACTCTTCACCCTGAGTTTTTAATTATAAGATTATTTAACTGTTTACCTTTTTAATCGTTCTGGAAACATTTGCTCTCGAACTGGAACACAGTAACGTCCGCACTACTATGTTACTTCCCCAAGTGGACTCTACCAAGAGTGTCTACCTCTTCAGAATGTCACATATCCCTGATGCCTTTTTGTATCAGTGTGGTCAAATTTAACTTTGGGTTTGGCTCAAAGTTAACTTTTCACAGATAGGAAAGGCCGCCAATTGCTACTTTACTTTGTTTTATTATTATTCGAATGATTAAGCCGGAGGTCTGATGACAGTGCCCAGTGGGTAAATTTTGGTAAGCAGAACTGGCGCTGTGGGATGGACCAAACTTAGAGTTAAGGCACCTAAAAGACGCTCATGGGACACCATGAAAGGCGTTGGTCGCTCATGACAGCAGGACGGTGGCTATGGAATGAAGTAACTTTTGTTTATTTTAAATTAAGTGTATAAAGGGTTAATCTATCTATCTATTGTTTTTGGAATGCTTAGATTGTACTTGTTCCCTGATAACAGTTTTTTCTGGTAGGCGAAGTAGGCGGTTCCCGCAGCATTGTCGACAGACCACTTGTACATAAGTACAATATCTATATACGAGTCTCCGGCAGCAAGTTGCAGTTTGCATTGTCTCCGATGCAACGGCCACCTGGTGTGACAAGGACGCCGGGTCAGCTGTCGCCGCGTGGTCCGCCGAAAAATGCAAACCAATCTAGCAGAACTCTTAGCCAGGAAACGGTCAAATACTACTTTCCAATTATGTTTATTACGACTGCTAAGGCCTCTGGGAGCCGGAACATCGACTTGTAGGTATTGTGGTTTCTTTTAGTATTCATCGTGGCCTATTTTCAGATTTAATTTTAGATAATAGACAAGTGGTATATGTGTACTGATAATAGGAAAGAAGTAAACACCATGATAAGGATTTGACTGCCAGTTTACTTATTAGACTACGTTAACTTGGCTATTTTGCGAACTACGAAATACTACAACACAGTACTACAAAATAGCAGTATTTACTACTCTTCTATTCTGTCTGCTGTATTTCTGTTCAGTTACAATTTTTGTAGTTATTTATTGAATATATTTGCAAATAGCTGCGCACGCGGTCACACGCGAAAAAAATATAAAAATAAAATGGTGGGTTTGATTGCATTCAAAATTTATTTTCACCGTTTTAGAGCATTTAATTAAAAGCTCGTTTTTAAAAATATATTTGTCAATATTTTATTCTTAGACCAAACTAGCTCACAACAAACTACGGTGCGACCATTCATAGATAATGCTCAATAGGTACAGAACAAAAAGAGGGGTGATGAACGTAGATTGGTCATAACTTTCATACTGTATTACTGTGCAATAAATAGGAATTAAATGAAAATCCTCTAACGGCATCTGTAAAAATCTCACGAAAAAAATAATTTTAACTCCAAATAGAAAATGTGTCCCCACAAATTATAAATGGTGGAAAGAAGATACTCGTATTTGTAACAATAATTTAAAAAGATTTAATTTTTAAACTAAATTTAATTTAATTAAAAATAATTTGCCTATGAGTGCCAAAGTTTTTGTACATTGTATTTAAGTACTGTATATTAGAGGTAGGTAATAGAACTGACTGCAATCTCTACTCCATTACTAAATCACTTACGCGAATCCTTAAACTTTAATTTTCCACTTAACATTGACGAGAATAAATGCTTACGCTTAGTTAAAACATAATAAACATAAATCATCTAGGTGGCAATGCATTCCGCTTCGGGACAGACCTTTTGTGTAATAAGAGCTGGGCTCGTACCACAAGCACCAAATGCGATAACTTTGCGAGACAATTGACGCTCAACATTTCGTACACCGCGATCACGAATCTTATACCCGTGCAGCAAGGCTCACAGTCGTAGTGCATGGAATACTAATCGTTAACTGTAGAACAAGAACTTATAGTACATGCCCTGTCACCTAAAATGATGTTGACGCATGACTGGACCTTAGCTAGGGCGAGACCACACGGGTGTGAAGCTGTGAAGTTAAAATTCGTGCTTTAGTCTGCGCCAGCACTCAAACTTTGTGGCCAAAATCTTGGACTTGAATACAATAACTATCTGGCATTAGACAAAAATGCGCTTGTGAAGTCACGCGAAAATGGACAAGAGTAATGGCGTAAACTCTTCAAGCAAGAGTTCTTTAGCACCAACTTATAATATTTTAACTAACATACTAAAACCGCTATGAAGCTTATAAACTACCATTTATAAATAACTAGTTGTAGTAGCCTTTCTATCTGATGTCATGTCATGTTTTAAAGCTTCTAGGGATCGCAGCTTTATATTGATTTATCTATTTGTTTTCGCTTTTAATCTGTTTAATGATAAAACAAAAAAAAATACTGTGACGATAAGATACGATAAAAGTCATAGACAGTCGCGTACACGATTAAGTCTTAGTTTTAAGTCTAAGCTTTAAGTTTAAGTCTAATATAATTTGGACAAATTATTAATTATCGGTGTTTTTCTAACTTTAACTTTATTGATTTAAATATACCTCTAAATCAAATGTTCTTGTACTTGGAAAACACTTATTCCAAGAAATACAGAATTAGATAATACTATAAAGTTCCGTAAGTTAATTGACAATTCTTAATACATAATACATAACAATTTTTTTAGACTAGAAGTAATGATAAAGATCACAAAATTTTACTGTTCCACATTTTAGAGGCAGTAGTTTAGGTACTTACGTATATAAGAATGTATAAGTTAACGTACCCCTGACATTTACACAGTTTCGTAAGGTATTTGAGTTGTATTTATATGCGCCAAGGCACATAATTGTAATCTTTTAGGTACCCCAATGCAAAACCAACTTTGCCATTTATGTAATCGAAGCAATGAAAATACAAAAGAGAAACTTTGTCAGAATCCTCGATTTTGAATAGCAGACTATTTCTACCTACTCATTCCAAAAGGTTTATAATAAAAATAAAAAAATACTGAAAAATGTCGCTATGAAACGGAAGCAAGAAGTATGCAAGTGGAAAATGCAAGCAAGGTCGAAGCTACCGCGAAAGTTAAATAACGCAACAATATTGTAGAATTGTATCTCACCCATTACGGTTTAAATAACTAATAAATGAGTCTGAAAATGCGTTGAACAGGTAATGGATTTCAAATTTTCAATTGCTCTTTGCGAACCTAGTCGTAAATTTTTGTGGTACCGGAATTGGGTTAGTAACCGGAGCGATTTTTTGTCCAGTCGAGTTCCAGTGACTTAATTACTTCAACAAAAAAATAAAATAAAACAACGTAAATACTTGTTATTCCTTTTGAGGAATTGTTTAATTACATATCTTAAGGAATCACAGTACTGTTTCAATTATGAAACATATATTACCTATGTACATAAATAACTCTTTAGCGAGAAAATTCCCATTTACAAAACTTTTATTTACCGGACTATTAAAAGTAAGAGAAGAGTACGTGAGTGTCTTTTTTTTAAATAAAGAGTGACGAGACAAGCATGACATGTGCCTGATGGTAAGCTACATGCCTGCCTGCTTCTAGGCTGATGATAGGAAACGAAAAATAAATAAATACAAAATAAACCTAAAGAAATCATAATGTAGACGGTTTTATTGATGATCATACATCGATTCTAATACCTTCGGATGCCCAAGCCTTGTAAGGAAGTTCAATTTAGGTCTGAAAAATATAGCTTGATATTTCCCAACATACAGTCTGGAAGAACGCAAAGAAGAAAAGAGATGTGCCAATTTACGGTCACCGGTAGGAACAGCTATGAAGTTATCAGAGTCTGCCTGGAGAAGTACGACACCTTTGCCAGTTATTCTACCGCGAAACAGTAATGTGCAAACATCACTGTTTCCCGGCTTGAAGTGAAACATTGCCCAGAGAAATTACAGCCCATAGAGATAAATCTAAGATGTATCTCAGGATAACGAGCTGCCGTGCCGAAAGGAACTTCGTCCCAAGAAGTTTTCGAATTGCTAAATTTACATTCTCCATCAATGAACAATTTATTAATTTCGTATATTGTATTAAAATTCCGTTATTATCAAGTGCACACTGAGCTATTTTCGGTGGTACTGATGCGTACTTAATTAAAACGTTGGGTAATACGGAGTTAGCTAACGCATACCTAATTCAGTGAAAGGTTTAAACTAAAACTAATGTTTGATTTAGTACCTTGCGTCAAAAAACTTTACTTAATTAACAACCTCTTATTTAATTGTTAAAATAGCTGGACCATAAGATAAATAAACTTAATAAACTGTGTAATTACATATAAATGATTTAAAATCTAGTACAAAGGCCACCACTCTGATACTACGCTACTACGCCACCGCCGCCGACACCCGACTAAACACGTCCGTGACGTGAACCCATAATATTTCCCCTAACAAAAAGTGAACTGCTCGGCTAAAAAAAAATTCACTTCAATAAATTTGACACTTACTGTTTTTTGTAAAAAATAATAAAGGTGGGAGGAACACTGCTGCCCATAAGTGCAAGTTTAAAAAATACAGGGTTTCGACGCGCAACGGTCTTGTAAGAACAGTTTTCTATACACGGTAATAAGTCCCAAAATACAAATCTGTTATTAATTTCCATCAATAACTGCCTTTATATCCCCATCGATTCCTACATACGAAAGCATGGAACACAGCACACACAAAACCAAAAAAGAAAATCGCATAACAATTAATGGGACAACTGAATACATAAACATTACCGAAATAAGCATTATACAATAAAGAAAAAAAAGTAAAAGAAACTTTTCAATCGAGCCCTTGATCGAAACAAAGATCTCAAGTGATCAAAATAAGTGAACCATCGAGTCAACGAGTAAGTAATTGATTAATAATTGTGCAGACATAAACATAAAAAAATGTGTGGTAAAATGGGCCTTAAAACGTTGCAACACTGAGGCTATGGCCAATTA
This sequence comes from Ectropis grisescens, assembly GCA_017562165.1. Lineage (NCBI taxonomy): Eukaryota > Metazoa > Arthropoda > Insecta > Lepidoptera > Geometridae > Ectropis > Ectropis grisescens. The sequence continues at coordinate 14,442,987 of CM029782.1, read as the reverse complement.
TTTATTATTGATAATATCGAGCCCTTCATGAAAATGCTAAATATTCACAATAAGAATGAGATGAAGATAATTTGGACTATAACCGCACAGATTTCTAAAAACAAAAGGCAGATGGAACGTGCAGAACACAGATCCTTAGGTTCAGAAAGCAAATATCAAACGCCAAAGCAAATACAAACTCCAATCAGTACGAATCGGACTTTCGTCTCGTACGGGAGTCCCGTGTGATTTTAAGTTTTGTTTAAGATAATGCCGTATTGTGTCTTCAAACATTGCAAACATTGTTCCCAAAAATAAGAAAAGGAAAGAGGAATATCATTTCATAGGAAAGTTTGAATATTTTACTGCTATTTATATAAATTAGGCAATTTAATTTCATTTAATGAATGGAAACACAACACCTCAACGAAAATTGATTAGTGTTGCTATACTAAATTGAAATTATTTTCCCTAAAGTTAAGGTAAAATATAAATTATGATCTTTTTGAAGATACTCGTAGACCAAATTATTTATGTAGATTGTATTATTCTATTTTAAACCCTATTTTTGTAATCGTAATTTTTTAATTTTATGTGAATCGATGCCTAGCACAAATCCACGTCATTACTAGCGTTTAGTACTAACACTAATACTGTTGATGAAAACCATAGTTATGAAGCAAGTTTTTACACTTGTAAGTAGGTATAGTGGAGCTTAAAAAATTAGGCGAGTTCTTTTGAGATATCAAATCGTTTTAATTAACCTCATGTTATCTGGTCGAGTCAGTAGTGACATTGTCGAAGTTTTATACGGTCCTAATTTGTGCGTACATACTTACCCAAAAAATATGTTGGAATCAGGCCAATCGCTGTTGGCACCACATATATTGGCCTTGCTGCCTAGGTTAACTTTTCGTTTGCGACACGCGTCCAGACAAAGATTGGATCCTAAACAAATTGAATGATCTGGCCACCCAACATCAAATCAGTTGACAAAAAATCTCTGCACTTCCTGTGTTCACCGATATTAAATGAGTAGTTGTCACCTTTTGTCAAGCATAATATTCAAAGTTTTACAAAAAGCTCCGATAGAATACTCAAAATAAACACACACATGACTTTTACTATTATTCGGCGTTGTCTTTTTATTCCGAATTTTCTGTACAAATATTCGAATTTTTAGTTGCATACAAAATCAAAATTCTTAACTTCATAGGATGGAAATAACTATTTCTATCATAACAAAAAATCCTTGCATTATATATAATCGGTGTAACAATAAATTATTTTAACATTATAATATATTTTATGTGTTTATTATACGCGAAGATTTCCGAAGCTAAGACAACAATAGTGGGTTTTTTTTTCTTAAGACTGGGAACATTACACGCACACCAACGTGAGTAATTTGACAACGTCGGTGAGAGCTGTCACGCATACATAACTAATTACTGGCCTCACAGTGTCGTTCACGAAGGTTTCATCTGTTTAGAAATCTGTGCCTGACACCTGTAGGAAAGGGTATTATCGAATACTTATTTACATAAAAAAGGGTAAAAATTGACATGTACTACTAGTGATGTCTTTGGTATTACGATAATTTACTTTTTACAAGGAAGATATAGACAATCTCGACAAAAATAGGTTTCAATCAAAAGAATAACAAGGTCCGATTCCCCACATAGATACAGCAAAGATACGAGCACGATCCACGATACTAGACCACGTATCGAAACTAGAGTTTCGTGCTAATAATTCACTTTCACAATACGTATAATAATTATAGAAACCACTGACAACCTATGGTTGAATTAAACTGAAATACAGACAGCTCATAGAATGTTACGAATGCTAATAAATTCTTAAACATATTAATAAATTTATGAAGGTTTAAGCCCTTTAAATACGGAATTATGTCACCCGTTAAATGTGAATGAATGTTGCATTTAAAAAGTACAGGTCATTTATATGACCTGTAAACTAGTTGGAATTTATTCAATACTACTTACTTTAACTAAATGGTACATCGAAACTCGAACCCATTGCAACCATGACCCCAAATCTTACCGCAACTTGTTCCACAGTCGTGCCAATTATACCACAGTTACTAGCTAGCATACTCCTGAATGGAGACAACAATGTTTTAATGATAATATTTCAATGCATAAGTTCATGGTATGTTTCCCACTGCTGGGACTCGGGGCCTTTCTGACTAGGAGAGAGTTAGGGGCATAATCGACAACGTTGGCTAAGTATGGGTTGATGGATGATATTTGCCTCATGATGTTTCCCTTCATACTTAAAACCAGGGACAAAGACAGTGGGGGAAAAAGTGGCACATCTGTACTTAGAAAATAGTCACAGGGTTCGAACGCACGACATCTCGATTTTGAATTATTTTGTTAAATTTGGCAAGAATACTTAAGATCCCATTTAACCTTTTATAGTAAACAAGCGGTCCGACCCGGCTTCGCCTGTGGTAGGTGTCTTATATATAGCCTATCTATATATATTTAGACACTAAGGGATCTTACATATATTCAGCAGTGATTTTTTAAATCGGAACAGTAGATCCTGAAATTAGCCAGTTCAAACAAAAAATAATAAATTAGTATACTCGTAAAATATGTTGTGCTTCCCTCATATCCGGAGCAAAGAGAACAATACTACGTCTTTAACAATTGACGCATTATAATTTTGTTTATGTTGGCAAAAAAGCAATCTATTTATACCTACGATGGATAAGCGACTACGATAAGGGTACCGTCCGCCTGATGATCAGCGTTAGCTGTCGGTTATGAACGTCTGTACAATCAGAGACGTTGAAGACATAAAAATAATACTTTTTTATCGATAGAGAAAGAGAATATGATATTGGTACATAATATTATGTAGAAATAAATAAACCTTATTTAAACTTTTCCGTGTCGAAGCTTGATACACAATGATATTACGTTCGAAGTTTAAAAACTTGTATCGAACTTCCAACGTGTTCCCATTAAAATTCATTATCTGTAAAAACATTGACATCTTGTAATTTGTATCATCTGCAGTAAACAGAGGAATTACACACAATATGGTACGCGAGTAATCGACTACCAAGGTCCGATATTATCCGAAAAACCTATAATTTATGTAAATAATCGACAAGAATAATTTAATCCGCCTTCGATTTGTCATCTCTCTTTTTATTATAATTGCTTAATAGGTAACATATGAGTGATATTTTATTTACTCATGTTAAAGATTTTGTCATATGGATCGCGTCATGGTCGCCGTTGTTCTGGCGATGAGACTTTATGCTGTCATGAATTTTTATGTAGGGCTACATTTAATATGATAATCTGCGGTGATAAAAACTCTTCTTTAAGTTTTGGCAGAGTTGAATCACTTGGCATATGATCGTATTGACCTTTACTCCTTTATGATCATATTTTTGGTTTTTGTTGTATGGGCTGGCTCTCGTGTAATCAAATGGAAGAGCAAAAGGCAAAGCCACATTTTGCAATTTAAGTGTTTTAAAAATTTTCATCTTTATTATCCAAACGAAGAACTATTGAAAAAATTTAGATAAAAAACTACTAAAACTAATAAACTCTCCTTTGTTTCCTATACAATATCAGTTGAAACATCGATATAAATCAAAGATCTTCGATATAAAAAAAGATGTGCCCTGAGCACCTTGAAATTGTTAACAAACTGCGTCTCTGTGTGTAGTGTGGTTTACAACTACCAATCTAGAATCACTAGCGGGGAGGTATGTTGCGGTTCTACTTATTTTGGTTGGTGACAATGAATAGGGATAGGTATAAACGTCTGGCGTTCACCGTTTCCCAACGATAACATAATTCCGTGCGTCTGAAGTTTGGAAGGGCACATCCATTGATTTATATCGAGGAGTTAAAAGCGTACCTAAGTGAAAAAATAATGTACACCAAAAAACTTTTTTGATCAAAGAACATTTTTTACGGTAAAGAGTGACTAGGCGCAGTATATGTGCCTTATAGAAAGCAGGACGCCGGCACTAACAGCACAGTATCACGCAGCTATTAGAATATGAAGAGTCCAAATCATTTTCTAACACTGTCCTGCGCTCGTCGCCCAGAGATATATGATGATTGATGATGAGAGAGATGATTTATCTCTATTCTTAGAGTACGTAACTTACATTCTAGTAAAACTGTACCCATGTGAAAGTTCATACACGTTTTTATTTCTTCTTAATCTTTATTTACATTAAAAGCAAAATCTTATCAGTTACGCAGTATTTTAGTTATTTTTGGAAAAAATAAATTCAAAATCATAAATATGCATATTTAAGTTAATTTTCAGTTTTAATGTTTGTCGTTAAAATCATTACATCACTAAAATCCTTATCAAAGTATGCCGAGCTTAGCCCTAGTACCCCAATACTGAGAACACTGGATTGCACAAGTATAAGGTCGTAGTTTCAAATCTTACTTGCCCTTCTAATTATTCTTCCACGTGCTGATATACAAGGTTATCTAGTTGACCTCTTGCTTTAACGGTGAAGGAAAACATCATGAGAAAACTGGCATGTTGCAAAAGAGGAGCATTTTTTTAAGAGCATGTATCATTGCCAACTTTCATTTGATCAGCGTGGTGGGTTATGACCTTGACTCTCTCTTTTGAAATAAGACCCCGAGACCCAGCCGTGAAAACATATTTTGTACCTCTATACATAACAAGATTGTGTTGAAAACAAGAAAAACCAATCGATATTAAGTAATTTATTAACAAATTTGCTACTGAATCTGATAATGTCCTTTTGGGTGCGTTCGACGCCACAAAACGAAATTTGATAGGTTTCTGAGTAGCAGAATCCTTGAGTAAATTTTTGAAATGCGGCAGTAGACCTTATAATTAAGTCGTAAACGCTGGATTTTAACCAGAATTTAAATATATCCCACTATTCCCACTTTTATTAGAAATGTCAAACTGATATGTTTTTAAAGGTTTGTACGTTTCTTGCTTGGTCACGTCGGAACGACTCAACGGATTGTGTTGAAATTTGAAACACAGTATACGGGCTAGAATATCACATAAGCTACTTTTTATCACGGGTAAATAACAGGAACAGGAACAAAGCGGATAAATCCCCGAAACACTGCTACTGCCTAAGTAGTAGGTAGTCAAATCTTTCATTTAAAATAAAAAATTGACAGTCATAGGAACTGTGAAAAAGTGAAAACTCATAATTTGGTAGCTTATATTACTTTGGAAACTACGCGGGTGAAACCAGAGGGCGTGGCGCGCGGGGAAGTGCTGACGCATCTCTAGATGGCCACTGGCCATGGTCCCGAGCTTACCCGAAGATTTCTTATTATTCCCGAGCCTGATGCTACAATTCAATTCACAGCACACGAAAAATCGATCTGTGGCGCGCCAAAGGAAGTTTTCACTTCAAAAAAATGCTGTTATTATCTGAGACTACACCCTTAGCAAACCTCAGTTCTAAGACTACATAGCGCACCAAAATCTAATTTACAACACATAATGAGTACTAGATTAGAATTTATTTTACAATGAACCAACTAAAAAGCATTGCCGAGCTGTTATCTAGAAACAATCTAAATATATTATTTCTTCACGTTACGTTTTTGTAACAGATACATTTCAGAGTGCAATCTAGGCCTTGTCCCGTCAACTTAGTTAGGTATTATGATCATGTTGGGTGTATTATTGGCAAAAGAGGCATGCGAGGTTACAAGGAGTGGTACTTACCTCCTTAGATAGGCATTGTAGGTCTTGAACTGTGAACTGTGACTAGTTCAGTTATTTTAATAACTTTCAAGTAAATTTTTCGTTTTTCAACGGAGAACCGAGTTATTCTAAAAAGAATAAACGTAAACCTATTTCAAAATAGCGCTAAATGCGCAGACAAGATCTTCACCAAAGTAAAGTTAGTTGTTCTAGCTCATTTTAAGCTGTTTGATGACAGTTATGTCTGAAACAGAGATAAAAATATATCGTTCTGTAATGCTGAACCCTGCATTAATAGCAAAAGATACACGGCAGCACATTTATAAGTTAGCCATTTTCTGATGAACTCTCTGAAGTTAGTTCCCGAAACTCTGGCGCATCAATTGTCGGTACTTTGCTACGTACATCATTAACTGTGCAGGTTTTTGCGCATAACGAAGCTCTTCCTAAGACGACCATAGATATCTGGGCTAATGGCAACTTTGTGGTATAACAAAAAATCCCAAAACGATCGCTGCCCAAAACGAATCGAGCGCATAGCAGGAACTCCAAAATGTAAATTCTGTTGTAAAGACACAGAATCCTCGGTGGCTGACTCGCACTTGACTGATTTATTTTACTCATAACTGTTTAAAAATCAAGATCTGGAGATCAGTCCCCTAGAAAAATACTGGCAAAGCTTATCTCTAAACAAAGGAGTTTTTATGAACATATCAGTAAGCTTTTAAGTCTTAATTATGTATTTACATCTCTTAATTGATGTTAGCTTTTAAGTCTTTTCCAATTTCTTTGCTTTTAAGCCATACAGAAAAACTTCAAACTCAATGTCTCAATGAGCCTTGAAGTGCCACAAAAAAAACAAAAATCTTGAAAAAAAACATTTAAAAACGTTTTGTACTGCATTTTTACTCAAGAACGTCGCCAAGTCCCAAACTAAGCAAAGCTTGTAGTATGGTAACAACATGACTGATATAAACAAAATATTGTTTACTAAAACTAAACAAAGTGATATTTGTTTCACGTTCAGAAAGTTACTGAAAATAAATTGTCGATATACAGCATTCCAGAGGAATGATTAAACTTAAATGACAAGTACATTCAGTGGGCTCCAAAGTAGGTACAGTAAGCCCCAAATTACCAACTAGGTACGCTTGTTTCTTGAGACCCGACTAGATAAAAAAATACGTGCATAAAATAGACAGACACCCAGAAACATTTAATTATGCATAGGTAGTGCATACCAGACCAGAAAAACAAAACAGAATTAAATATATGTTTTGGTTCTAGGTTGCATCTATAAAATATATGGTTTTTGGCAGATGAAAATTATTGAAATTGAAAATTGAAAATTATTGAAAATTGAAAATTGAAGATTTTTATGTTTTTTTTTCCTAAATCAACAGAGTTAACATACCAACACAATTATTTTGAATTCCCCATTAGCCTACCACACACACAGTAGTGATTAATACGAGGCGCCTTAAATTTACGAGTTATCATCGGCTGACCCTGAGGCACTTATTATAGAGCCGCAGCCATAGAATTAAGTTCACGGCACGTAATAACTTTATCACTCAAATCTTATTTCAATTGACCTACAAAATGCCAAATAATCATCACATTACGTTCACCTTCTATATTCCGCCCGCTAGATAGTATCTGTGTTTTTCTCTAAGAACTCATTTATGTCGCAATGTTGTTTTTAAATATTTTTAAGAACAAAAAATTGTTTATTGCCACACTGCGTCTACAAAGATCTAAAAGTAGATTTATTTGTGTACTACATTGTGTCCATATACAGACGTGCTATATAATAGGTCATAGTAGTTAATAACATAATATGTCTATAGGTACATAGATCCGTAAATAAGTCAAATTCTGAGTTCAAAAACAAGTAATAAAAAGAAAATAAGTTGAACTTAAAAATAACTTGGAACCTAAGGGACTCTAAAACGGAAGGCATCTGGATTCTGAGCCACCAACCTTAATTTACTAACCATACCTACATACTCACGTAGAGCATGCTTTAAATCATACATTCAGCATTCCTGAAAGCATTCCATACGATTACCGTACTTAACATCTTGTGCGAGGACCAGCGTATTGGCAGCTCTGGCTTCTTGGATCTACTATTTCGTATCCATACTAATATTATATACATAGAGTTTATTTTTTTGAACGCGCTAATTTCAGGAACTACTGGACCGATTTCAAAAACTCTTTAACCGTTGGATTTATACGTGATCCGTGATTGCTATAGGCTGTATATGTACCGTGTAAGCCGTGGCGGACCGCTACGGCATTTATATTTATGTTTTTGTATAAAATTATCTTTTGATATATTCGCAAGCTGCAAACCGATTTAGTACGTGTAGATAAATATTTATTGTGTGTTTTACTGATAATCCGATGTAAGTGTTGAATTGAAACAAATTTTAAAAACTTTTTGTACGTCACATACCTATTTTATTTAACGAAATAAAACTGCTAAAGTTCTGCTTAAAATTTAATAAACTTTTATTAGGTCAATCAATACAGAAACACAAGAAAAAGTAAATACGACAACAACTTTAAAAAACGAATACATATTATGTTGTAGTCTCACTAAAATAAATGTTCTCACTGATGGAACTCGGGCCTTCTCTCCCAAGATGAGAGTCAAGGCCATTATATACCACGTTGACTCAGTACGGGTTGGTGGATGACACATAACTGCAAATGATTCTAGGTACGTCCCAGTTTCTTCACGATGTTTTCCATCACCGTTTCAAGTTAGAGGCATTATGCATTTGACCTCGAAATGACAGTGGTGCGCGTGGGATTAGACCGCGGGGGCTCCGGATCGCCCGTTCTCCCTACTAGGCCAACCGAAACTTCACTTCACTCCACATTATCGTAACAAACATCCAAGCATTGACTTATATACTATAAATAGGAAGAATTTTAATCACACTAATATTATAAGGACGATAGTTCGTATGTATCGTCGTATACGTACTACCTATGTATGCTTGTTCCCAGTGGGAACTTCGCACGTACCTACATCTGTAACAGCTATACCGTTTTGAATGAAATTAAATACGTAGGAATTAGTAACTATATTGTCTAGATCAAAACATAAGCTACTGTTTATCTCGCTAAAGTACATTTCATCACACGGAGAGCAGCTAGTCTAATGTACAACAAGAACAAAATTAAAAATTTTTACTAACCCCCGACTACCTCAGATTTGTTATCCGTACAACATTCTACTAGTCAAGCCCTTTCATATTATACCCATATTAAGGGAGTTGTGAAAAAAGAAATGTATTTCGCCATTTTGTGGAAGCGGCCATCTTGGATTTGAAATTTGTCATAGTGCAATGTATTCTACTAGTCAAACCCTTTCGTTTGATACCCATATTGAGGTAGTAGTGAAAAAATAATAGAATTCGCCATTTTGTGGTGGCGGCCATCTTGGATTTGATTTTTTTATAGTGTATAGTATTTTACTAGTCAAGCCCTTTCATTTGATACCCACATTGAGGTAGGTTGTGAAGAAATATTTTGTCCCCCATTTTGTGACGGCGACCATCTTGAATTTATATTAACCAAACATAGCTAAGAACATCCGCACGGATATTAACTTTCAAATTAAAAAAACCGCATCGAAATCAGCCCATCCGTTTGAGCTCTACGGTGCCACAGACAGACACACACACAGACAGACAGACACACAGACAGATAGACAGACAGACAGACAGACATCGACGTCAAACTTATAACACCCCTTTTTTTGGTCGGGGGTTAAAAAAATGTTTCTATTAATCAGTCTTAAATGAATTTCTTCAAAGTTGTACACAATTATGCAATAGTTGTAGTTAATTAAAATTTCCGATCTACCGATCATTGTTGTCGCTACCTGCAGTAATCTTGAATTACTATCGACACAGATCGTTATCGTGCGGATGCTGGATATAAATCAATTTCATTGCCGATATTGGATTGCTGAATGGCTGATAGTTAGCTGTGTTTTGCGACTTCGTCCGCTATTCCTCTTTTACTTAGACGTTATCATCGGCCACTGTACTGATTCATTGTCTGTTGAAGCCTCCCCATAATAAAAAACACATATCTCAAAAACTTGAAAAATTTAAAATAAATAAATCAGAAATGCTTGAATATTTTGATGTTTGTTGCTCAATCACGTCGTAACGTCTGAACGGATCGGGCTGAAATTTAAAGCATAGATAGATCATAGTCAAGAAGAATACGTTGGCTACTTTATTCCAGGAAAATAGCGGGAACGTGAACTACGCGGATAAAACTGCGGGGCTAGTAATAAATACAGATCTAATCAGATCTGATCTGAAACAAATAGTACTTACGAACCAATAAATTACATAGTTTCTAGACTTTCTCGATTTTAACTCATTATGGAAACATTACACAGCCACAGGACTTAATCGATCCAATTTTTATTTAATTAGTCGACATTTTGCTATAGGACGGCCGTGGCCACGACAAGTGTTCATACTGAAATAAAACCTACAGTTAGGTCTAAATTCGAACCGAAAATCCGATTATCTAATGGATTGTTTACCTTTGTTACATTGATTGCTAAGGTTAATTCGTCAAAGATAACGGTTAAAAAAATTATATAGTAAACTAGCGGCCCGTTCCGTCTTCGCTCGGATATTGTCACAAAAAGCCCATTATTCGAAATAAAAACTATCCTATCTTTCGAGTTGGATCAATCTACACACATCGTCCAAATGTGATAGAAATGGGCTAAGTAGTTTAGGAGTCCATCACGGACAGACATCGTGACAGGAGATTTATGTATATTAAGATTTCTCGCAAAGAGCTCGCAAATGTCATCAGATGCAGTTTTTGTGCATTGCATTAATAACAATACATTCTCGTATCAGAGTGCAGCTGATAAGCTTCTATGACCCTTTGTTAGTTTACGTTGAGTAGACGAAATAAACACATTATTTTGACAAAAATGTTAAGCAGCTAAGTAAAATATGAACATTTAAAACAGCCTTTAGAGGATCTTAATTAGATAAATAAATATTGGTGGACAGTTAGATACATTTACCACTTAGCACAAAACATTGCATCTTTTAATATGTAAAAGTGGTAGAACCGACAAACGGCTCTGAAAAGAGCGGTTTGAATAAAATAATTTATTTTTTGCAATTCACAAGGCTTAAAAAAATCAAAGTTTTTAATTGTTCGAAATAAATACTTAATTTTTGTAAGTTCTATTAGCTACATTAGCACCCGTGCTAGGCTCGGTATTTGTGTTACGGCTGCTATGATTCCCACCTCCGGCGCTTACTCATTCACGTTAAGTTTTTCCACGTAACGTGACCATAGCAACGTATCTTATTATTTATTTATTTTATTATTTAATAACGTTGTCTTACCACCGTATACCAAATCTTTACTCAAAGCCTACACAAACCAAAACGCTATAGAGTTCATTCAATACGTTACTGAAATTTGCATGTTTGTGATGTCTAACGAACTCAAAATGACAAAATTGAGCTTCAATCAAATTTTGCAATCAAGTGGGTTTTCATTTTATTTTTAGGGTCTCAGACCCTCGTCAAATACTTAGTAAACATAAAAGTAACCTTTTTGTGAATAGTATGAAATTTTAAAATAAAATTAATCCAAACATTGAAATCAAAACAAAAAAATCCAGAGAAATTACAGGGCTTAGAGATATAACATCTTAGATCTCTGGGTGATGATCGCAGTTCAGTGCTCGGTAATGATTTGGACTCTTCATATTCCAATAGCTGTGTGTCACAGTGCTGTAATGTGGCAGACATGTTGCTTACCATCAGGCACATGTCCTGCTCGTCTCGTCAATTCTTATTTAAAAAAAAACATTATGTTAAATACCACTGAACATAATTTATTTATCTACTTTGAGCTCTTCGTCAAAACTTTTATTTAGTCCAAAAAAATTTTTTTTATTATATTGTTGCACTTGACTGCCATTTCGCTCGACGTTAAACGACGATATTTCTTACGGTTACGCGCTTACCTAGAAGAAATCTATATTAAACACATCTTAATATCTGAACAACTAAAGTGACATTTTTTTGGTCCTTTATATTTGCTACGAACTTATCAACGAAACACATTAACCATCAATCTCCACAAGTGATAGAATCGACAAGTTCAAACACACTGGCGAAACGTCCACATACTCAATCTCGGCGGACACACACTTTGCCATTGAAATGTGTATGATATTCGCCTATTATCAATGGCATGTCCCAACACTTTCACGCGGCATACAGCCCAACACTACCCTACAGTATCATTGCAGTATTGCAAATTGTGCCTTATTTGTATTCATAAAGCTAGATTTCAATAGGCTAAAATAATAGTTTAAATGATTGACTTAAGCTTTACTTATATTCATAATTAATATAATGAATCACTTCTGAAAACAATATTTCATACATTGACTTCTTTAATTTTCACTTTACCTGCCGCATTCTAAAAAGAACATTTAGGCTTCAGCAAAAACTAAAAACTGTCATGATTTTAATTACGTAAAATTAATTATACCTGTAATGTATATCTCTGGAAAACACATTTCCTGTATTAGTTAATTTGAAACTAATTGTTAGTTTAGACATTTGTAACACATTAGTTACAAAAATAGTTAAGCACTACTAAACTCAGTGTTAATCTGTATCGAAGCTTTATTTTAGTCGTGTATCTTGTAGAAATTCTTGACAAAAAATCAGTAGATGTAGAAATATTTTTAAGTCAAAACATTTTACAAGTTCTTCAGTAATGTCAGATAAGCCCATACTGCGTTTCGAGCACGGCAGCGCGGCCTGCGCTCGCGCACCCCCCCCCCCACGCCCGCGCCCCACGTCGCCGTATAAAAGCCCACTCCCGCCCTCATTTCAACCAGACGCAAGTTGCACTCCAAACATAGCGAGTCCTGGAAGATACACTCTTCCAGCAGCGCTATTAATCGAACACTAAAAACTTATTTCCTAATCTTTCTTTCTTTCACTTCTGTGCTTAACTTCTATACACAATGAAATCCATGGTGAGTACTTTTATCTATTTGCAATGTGTGTGCGAAATGTGATAAGTATATTGGTAAGGAATCATCGATGGTGTCACAAGTGTCACGGATTTGAACTGTGTGATCAACGCGAAGGTTAAAGGATAATATTAGCTTATCTTATAGTAGGACATTAAGACCTAGTATATTTTCAAATAAAACCTTGCCTAATGCACCACTCCAAGAAGCCTGACCTCTATAAGCCATAACAAGGTAGAGACCAGGCGTTTCTTTCATAATCGTTTAGTCAAACAATCAAAAGATAAACATCTGACAAAGTTCGCCGTCACAGGCTAATAGAAAACTGTGGGAACAGAGATAAGATTTATCAATTTTTAATTTAATTAAAAAGCATGAAACTGCTAATTCAGATACATAGTTGTTATTGCATAATGCGGTTAATTGCTAAAGAAAATGTTTACGGTAACATGTAAATCGTTCCCGTAGCGAATACGTAGCGTAACGCGTAGCTCGTGTGTAGCTTCTTCAGTTTTCTCTAAATCGGCCAGCTTTCGTAATTGTATGTAATTATTGTCTTCTATTTTTTTTATTAGATATGTATTTTATTTTACTTAGAATATAATTACATCGAGTAGGTACTATATGCTTTAGCAACATCATTGCAATATGTATTTTTTTATAAAAAAAGCAAGTGACAATTATTTGAACCGAATAAAAAATTTATTAAATTTCTTCATTAGCGTTTCTACAAAAAATAAACACGCTCATGGTACCACAAAGTTAAATAAGCATGAAAACGTGTTGAAAAAAAAGTAATGTCTGAATTTACGCGCATGCGCGGAGGTCACTGTCAGCGCGCATTATTTCTCGCTCTATTTCGATCACATTGCGACGCAACTTTGCGTGTGTTGGAAAGATAAAAATACTTCCGAAACTGTACATTGTATTACTTTTCACACTATGTACATTTTTATTGAGCTATGACGGTTGTTCCGTCCAATTCTATTAATTACTAGCGGCCCGCCCCGGCTTCGCCCGTGGTATATATATATAACCTACAGCGTTCAAGGATTACGAACATGTGAAAGAACGGTGAACGATTTTTTAAAATCGGTCCAGTAGTTTATATGCTATAGGCTCTTTTTTGATCCCCATATTATCGTGCTGTTTACTGGGTCAGAAGTGACACCTGTAGACAACTGGCGGGGATAACTATTTAAATGACGATTGATCAGTGTTCGACCGGAGAGGAAAAAAGATTAAATTACCAAAATGGCTATTAAAAAATAAGGGTTGATCGTAGAAAAGTAAAAATTGAGGATTATATGTATTTTTGTATGTTGTATCATAAAAAAATAGATATTAAAATTTTTGTCAAAAAAATAAAAAAAAAATTTTAGGGGTGGACTACCCCTAACATTTAGGGGGATGAAAAATAGATGTTGGCCGATTCTCATAGATACCAGATAAGTACAAAAAATTTCATCAAAATCGATCAAGCCGTTTTGGAGGAGTATGGCAACGAAAACTGTGACACGAGAATTTTATATATTAGATAGAGTATTTCTCGCCATTTCTAATTGTAAATTTGTCGTAATTTTTGATATCGTACTACGATATAATTTTATTGATTACCAAAGAGTAGCAAAATATGTAAAATCACATAAAAATAAAATCTGTACAATATAAAAAAATATGTAAAAGGCGCATAAAACTGATTAGTTAATGAACATCTGTATTTTAGCAAAACTGTATTATTTTTATAAAAACTCCGGGGACAGTGCAAATTGTTTCCTAATCGTTAACTATACTTATTATATCTTCGACTCAAAGTCAATTACAGTGCTGTATTAGATCTAGAGACTACATTTTACAAACACAGAGCGGCGCTATCTTATAATTACTATGAACAGGCATGTTACTTACCATCAGGCGCCCGTCTTACTTTGTCACTGCTTGTAAAAAAATTACTAAGTGCAATAAATAGTGTTGTTACATCATTTATTGCGAAGTTCATTACATTACATTCGTTTTGTTTTAATTCTCTGTTGCCAACTCGCACGCATCATTTGCCACGCATTTACTTGCGTTGTAACTCTCCCACACTCAATTTGTATCCATTTTACGTAAATGTTAATTAAATATTTTAGTACTCAAGAAACGAATTGTTACATTCTAGTTACATTCTAAGGTTGAATTTCATACTACAATACTTGCAATTTACAAACTATGACCGAATTATTTACGGTTGGCTCTAACAATTTACGTGCTAAAGCTATTTTCGATATCAAAAAATACATAACTTTATAAGAACTTTCCTATTATTATTTTTATTACAAGTCTTATGCACGACGTAATTTCCATCATTTATTCGATTTAATGTGATTGATCAACGAAATAAATGTGTTGATTGCACCTATGTCACATAAAGAATTTAGGATAAGGGTAGATTAGATATATGATAATTAGATTGTAAAAACAATCGCTTTGTCTGAGACGATTTGTTTGTTTATTTTGATTAACAACTTTCCAATCTTATTCCATTGTAATTTGGAATTTCAAAGCTATCATGTATTTAAGACTTGATTATTCCTTAAACATTAAAAATACTCCTTATGTCACAAAAAGGTCTCAATTTTATCAAATTTGTGTCATCATGCAATAGCCACTTCTGTAGCAAGTGTGAAATCCGAAGATCGATCTCAAGATAAATAGCTTTGTACACCTGATCCATCATTCTCACGCCTTTCGTATCTTTGATCTAGCATGAAACGCTGTGTCAGAACGTGTTCATACAACTTTAAACTTTGTAAAAGACAATCTTCTTTCATTTAAAATAAAATAGCAAGTAATGTAAAAGATATCTTCAAAATAAAAAAAGAGTTTTTTATAATCAACCAGTTACAGGAAAGGCTTTGCTCTTTCCATTGAAAAATATTATTTTAAATAAATAGAAAATACGTTTAAAAAAAATAGAACTCTAAAATACAAAGCGTATATTACTCTCACAATGTTTAAAGACCATTTTAAAGACCGTTACACATCAGAGATCACGTGTGCGAAACTAGCCACACTAGGCGCGAAACTAGCATATTTTGTGCAACCAAACGCCTCGGTTAAGGTTCTACACGGTCCGAGCGCAGTGAATCAGAGCACAAATGCTAGATGTCAATGTCACTGAAAGTTGACCGGGGCAGAAACACTCGTAACTTGACACTTCCTCTCAATGCCCATTGACTAATGTGTACGCATCTTAAAATATCAGCCAAAAAAAATGTGTTTCTTTTGACATTTACCAACGTTTTTAAAATGACGCATGTATAATTAGGTACTGATTTTACAAAAAAATATGAAATGTGAACTTTCATTCCTTACCATAAATTACCTCATTCTTTAGCTGTTTAACAAAGAAATATGATAATTAAACGAAAATGCATGGATTTACTATTTCAAGCTAGAAGCTATGCGTCAGCTTTATCTCTTCAATTCAAAGCATTTGCAAGTGACATTCACAAATCGTCCTAGATCCAGTGTTTTGACATAGCTAAAACACTGGCTATTAATAATAGTAGTTAGTAGTTATTCGCGTGGCAGGTGTCTTTTATTCCCTGTCGTATCTAAATGTTTGCCTTATCAAGATATAGATCTTTATTAACTTATTACATTGCAACTGGTCGGCAAACCCTTTATAGAAACAATAATTGGTAATTAGTAGCTATATAAGGTACAAAACACGGGTATTTGTCGCGTTTGATATATACTACTCATTAGATGCATATCTTTGAGGTTTCTAAATTTTTTACAGTAGTAATAAATTGTATGTAGTTTTGTTATACAGCATGTATACCTATTATATGAAACTTGGTTGCAGAAGTCTTACATCATAAGTAAGAATTAAACATTTGAGGTAACATTTCATTTTTTCAATTGTTTTAATATTAAGTTATTTTTTTGTTACGAATGAATTCCTCTTCATCATGTTTAGCCAATTAAACAAATCATTAATAACATTGGAAATGATTAGTAAACTGAAGTGAATATAAATTCAAACTAATCTTCATCGCTATCATAACTCATTGCACAGTTACCCTTCGAACTAATACATTTAGATCTTGTCGCGACGAATCGATCAACAACTACTAAACCCATTGAATTACAGCCCAATAACTTTAAATAGCCGCTATGGCAACAATGTTGAGGCCAAACCACTGTCGGTGAGTTATCATGCTCTACTTAAGTACAATGCCAACGAGACTGGTCACTGAACAACGCCAACGTCCATACTCCTCTTCTACTACTAAGTAGATTGTTATCTTTCTTAATTCGTTTTGAAAGGGACTTATAGACTGCCCATTAATTTAACTTAGTATTGTTTCGTGTTTGATTACCTTTACGCAATGATTGCGCAATAATATTGATCTGAATTCCAATTTTATTGAAATAATTTCTTTGCCCATACGCCAGTAAGCACCACTAAGGAAACGATTTTGATTAGTGGTTTTTTTTTTCATTTAGGTCACTCTGTTTCAAAAACATTTTTTTAATCACGAAATTGGACGCGTAACCATCTAAGATTGGAGTACTATAATAATATCCTGTGCAACTTTGCGTTTGCTATACATTTCATGAATATTTCGATAAAATTTGAATTACGATTTATTGCTGTCGATAAATCAATTGTCACAAAGGACATCCCTAGTTACTTAGTCAATGGAGGGCGCACCCAAGCCTGGGGCGCTGCGCCTTTGGCCAGTAGTGTCGCTCGCCTCGCGCCACTCACTCAAGCTTTTTGTCTGCATTCCAGCGCGTACCGATTTAGAAGGGCATGCCCACGCACTTCGCGCCTGAGACCCGTGACACGTTTATCGATATCCCTAATTACAATGATAATAACACCCAACACTAATCCACTCCCCGATTTTACTAATTTACTCACAAGTCAACTCAACTGTTAAAATGAAATTCCTCAAAAATTTTAATATTTAAAAAAACAAGACGTTAATTTAAGTAGATTTCAGCACACCAAGAGACGACACTTGATATTTAGGGGGTAAGTTATTAAGCAATAAATTACTGACATATAATTCAGGTTTGATAATAAAGACTCTGGCTATATTTAAAAAAATCAGTAGTTGATTCGTTACAAGCACAAACCCAAAAAAAGCCTTCATAATAAAGGACTATTTATATTCACTGTGCATTTTAATTTAATGCTCGGAACAAATTACATCAGCCTTTTTTGCTACAAAACGACATTCATGAAGGTCGATTTTTATGCTATAATATATCATTTTGTTTTGGGGAAACTGTCGTACTATTTGTTTTATGTGATTTTGAATAAGGCTTGTAAATATTTATACATGCTTTGTAAATATTCAGACCTGTGTTAAAGCGTGTAATGCGTTGGTTAAGTATGATTTAAAGCATAATTAAAAGGCTTCATTGTATAAATATGTGTCCAAGTTAATTTATAACTTTATAAATTTACGGCATATATTTTAAATGTTTGTAATGCTTGGGCGTTTGTTTGCTGGTGTTTTCTCTTTCACGTAACAATTTATCATTGCATCGGTGTAAACAAAAATCGAGAAATAATAGCCAAAAATCTTATTTAAAAAAAAGTTAATTAACAAAAACAGTATCTTGAATAAGAGTTTAAATGTTTCTTAAAGTAACTTTAAATTGAAAACTATTCATAAAATAAACTATGTAGTAACAAAGATAATTATCACGTCTTAATTATTAAAAAATTAAAGAATATTTAAAGATAATAAGTGTAACAAAGTCTATTTTTGTCTGACGATGTAAATACTATGAATTACTTATACCCTGTCACCATTAACTAGAACGAGACCGCCTGATGAAAATAGACAACAGAAAAGACCTTCTTAGCGGAAACATGATGTCGTTGTTCAGATTTTCAGGTTTATAATTTATTTAGAAGTTTAATATTCTAAAGCATCTTTGATCATACATAGTTTCATTCACAGTCACCACAAAGTAAAACAAAGGAAAGGAAAGTATAGTTTTTCAAAGAGCACGTGATAAACGTAATGGAAAATGCAAAAGTGTTTGACAGTCGAGGGTAACCGGTCTCTGAATGTGGCTGGGCAGGTCCGGAAGGCTCACTTCCTGATCCCTGACCTTCGGAGAGCCTTGAGCCAAGCCGCCGTTCACTCAATGCTCTCGATCACTTTTTTAATTTTAACATATTAAGAGCGAAAGCGTGGGTGCGTACCTTATACAGCTTCAGTTTATGGGTTTCATATTGCGATCAGGGATGTTTGTTCAATGTTTATAAGCAGATTCTTTGTAATGTATACATGATTACAAATTTACACGTACTTACGTATTTTTGTGCTATATAGTCTCAATCGCAATGGTTAAACGTGATTACATTAGCTGTTTGGCAGTTTTTTGTCGTCATCTGTAACGATAGGTATACACACGTAACCACATGAACCATTTAAATAATCCACTTTATATGCTGGGGATGGCGACCTTCTTTCACGCAAAGAGAAGATCCGAGATCCATTAGGTTTTCAGGCTCGTAGACAGCTGAAAGACTTGATGAAATTAGGAGACGAAAGATGACACAAGTGTCGAAAGATCACTTCCTTTCTCGAAACATTTCCATTAACTTGTAATATAATAACAAACATGTAAACTCATAAACCAACATTACTAATCTAAATAATCCAAATAATATCTTTAGACACGGGACAAATAATTTGAACGCAATGTCATTGACACGGAACAAACAGCGTTTTTTTCTAATTCAATTATTCGGTCACAATTGAGTAGGCACATAAATAAAGTTATAAACTTGTTACTAGTTTTGTAAACCTATAACTCAGTTGCGGAATTTGTCTGAATAACATAAATTTCAACATGTAACGCGTGCTAGCTGCTCTCAAGGGCGAGCTTTTCTAAGAATATTGCAGAAACAAATAAATATAATTAATGCAATAAAAAATAATGTACCAAAACAAATCTCTACAGAAAATACCTACTAGCAAGGATTTACTTTTAAACTTTCGCGATTAGAATTGATATCGGTCATCAGCTGTCTCTCGTAGTTTTTTTATAGTATAGAGTGCCGGAAGCATATGTACCTGATAGTAGCAACACGCCTGCCCATGATAGCACAGTCACGCAGCTATTGGAACATGAAAAGTCCAAATTAAAATAAATGACCATAACTTCATAGTCTAGAAATAACTTAGCCTCACAATTGCTAGAATGGGAAATCCTGCCATATGTGGCAATTTAAATTTTTGTTGGTCCATTATATCACAGAAATTCTATTACGTAAACGTTATGTTTTAATTTCTAAACGGATGAAGACGTGGGCAGATTACTTGTATAGATTTGTATAAAAATGTTTATCAAGATCATATTGTACAACGGCAACACTTACTGTAAACTCTTTGAGTGTTTTAGTGTTTCTTAGTGCAACACCGGATGTAAGTCGTTATCAGATTCGTTAAAAATATGTTTACGAAATTGCTATGCAAACGACCTAATGTCAATTAATTACTATTTATTGCTTAGCATGAACGTGAACTCACAAATAGATCAATATTTTATCGATACAATGTTACTGAAATCAAAATTATCGCTGCAACAGTATTTTATACTGATATAATTGAAATCTATTGTAAATTTCCCAATTCACTGCTAAAATTTCAATTGATATTGGTCGTATCGAAATTGGAACAGTAATGTTCGATATAAATTTACTCAATACAGCTTTTATTTTCTCAATCCTATTTCTATTCATTAAAGTTAAACTTTCCAATGAAAGCGTTGGTTGACTGATCCCACTTCAGTTGTCCATCCATATCAGCTATAGTTAGCTATAGTTAACTTCATAAATATTAAACAAAGCATTAGCTAACATTAAATTACAGCTGAAACGGAATGTGATAACGATGCTAATAACAGTTCAGCGAGCAAATCTGCAATTCGATCGGTTGACCAAGGCGATAATAGTTGACTTGTATACGAAACTGAGACGAAACTGAAACTCAGAGAACTACTACGCCACTAGAATGAAAACTGGATCGCTATTACAGGCAATGACATTTTGAACTTCAGTCTTCAGTAGAATTTCTAACTTTTAGATAGACTCTTCTAATAAGGATTTGATTTATAATATGAGTGATCTGATAATGTCTGCAATATACTAAAGTAGGTACTAATGTAAGTACTACATTTGGCGACATAATAAGTTTAAACATAGTAAATTAAGACATATTTTGTAGTAGTTATGTCATGTTCAAATACATAGAGCGACGGGATGAGCAAGATTAAGAGTAGACTCAAATAAGAAAAGGCTACCTTACTCACGCAATTACATTGCGCTAGGCACCCAGTTTATTTGGTTAATTAGATCTACAAATCTATGAATTAATTCTAGAATACTACACAAACTATAGTCATTCGACTCGAAATTATCAATTTTAAAGTGTTTACAACAGTGTTTAAACAAATAAGTATTTACAAAATTATTTCTGTCGTGAACATTATCTTAAAAAGCAATGTTTGTTTTATTTACTTACTGTTTAAATTTGCATGTAGAGTGTATGACTCTAATTATTACCTATTTATTAGCGAACATAAATTAGGAAACTGTTAATATGCAAAATAAGTTGGCGTAGGGTTCATAATATCGTGATAAAATATCTTAATTATTTTGTGTTCTACGGGTCTTATGCATACAAAGTTACATAGTTTTAGAATAGGAAATGTGTCCAAAAATACTTCTAATGCACGATTTATAAAATTATTTGTCTCACGTTTTTCGAGTTCAGTACTTAAAACATTTTCACTTATTCCATTCGTCAATTTCAGTTAATTTATTTTCTATTCGTGTCTTCTTTCATACAATTTATCGCTATTTTGGTCGCCCTCTACCACAGTTTCCATTAACAATCCTTTTCAAATTAATACGAATTAAAACCGACCACCACTAAAATAATCGAATAAGTAACAACATTCTTTATCGATACTGTCACCTCAGCAAACTCGCTCCGAGGCATTGCCATAATTTACTTTGACCTTTGTTCAGTGCGAACCAGTATGTAAGTAATATAATTATTTAAAGTATGACTCGTAATGTACTATTAAAGAGAAGTTTCGCATGCCTTAAATTGAATACGACCGCCAAACTTAGGTCTTTTTAACGATAACATCTAGATACTTACCTAAAATGTAGGTGATACCTACTTAAAATGTAGGTTAGTCTCGTCATGAATTTAAAATGTTGCGAAAATATCATGAATAGGTATTGTAGAATAGTTTTAGTATTACTTTATATTTTCGTAAATAAAGCTAATATCTGTCTTAGGGCACAAAACAAAGCTTCTGTTTTGCATAATTTGAACAAGCAACATTAGGTATTGATCTAACTGACCGCCCACCTATCTGCGCCAAGCCTTTGCACGAATTCGCATATAGAGCACTGATAGGTATTCTTGAAGCGTAATAATATTGTCCGTAACAATAATTGTCTATAATCCTGTCTTTTGAAATCAGTTGCAACCAAAGTTATGGATTTGTTGATCTCTCTTCAAGGTCTTCGACGTCGACAAGTTTTTAAGATCTCGATCTAACTCACGTAGGATCTGACTACTTTAAATAATGTACCGATTATTATTATTATTTGCTTTCGACATTCATATTTATTTTTGTTTCGTGTATTTTCTGTGCATCTTGAAATTAAATTTTATGAAACAAGAAAAATATGGTCATGTACGCCGTCACAATAATCTCTGAGATTGTTTAGATAAAACTAATAGATATTTTTAGTGCAACACCTAACTGAATGATGTCGTCTAAGTATAGGGCAATGTTTTGCGTTACTGCAATTAAATGCACCAACTGCAAGAAACCTTAGTTTAGCAATAGACGCTTAGTAAATCTAGGGCTAGTTATCATCGACAACTAGAATTATAAATATCATATCGACCAGTGCAACAGTAATTGGAGGTCTGGGACCAAGCGTCGCGGCAATTAACTTCGAGTACAGCGGCCCATAACTCTGAATATTATCTTACTAATGCAGGATATGCTCTTAGTAAAGCCTACAGCTAAATTAAATTTAAATTACAATACCGGATAGTTCAATGGTAAATGGCACACTAATCGATGCAACGAGATCGTATCTGCTACATTTAGCCCTCGTCATGTCTTTATAAGAATGTCTACTTACTACATAATGCTCGCACCAGAAGTTAGGAATGTTTGAGATGGATTTAAATCAATGGATGGACAGTGGATTAAATCTAGATGTATTGTCCGCAGATCGCATTGGCTTGCTTGGCGTTCGCTTGCGGCGCACACGCTTCCCAGGGATGGGCCGGTCCCCCCGCCAACATCGCCCTGTCTCAAGACGGCCGCAACATCCTCGACACCCCTGAGGTGGCCCAGGCGCGTGCCGCTCACTTATCCGCACTCCAACAGGCGGCACAGAACAACCCCAACCCCAACGACGACGGCTCCTACAACCCGCAATGGGACAACGAAGAGTACTGGCAGGGACAGCAGAACAAGTGGAACGGTGCCCCCGCTCAGCAATGGAACGCCGCCCCGGCTCACAACCAGTGGAACGCCCCCGCTCCCCAGCAATGGAACGCCGCCCCCGCGCACAACCAATGGTCCGGTGCCCCCGCTCCCGTCGCCGAGACCCCTGAGGTGGCTCAGGCTCGCGCCGCTCACCTCGCCGCCCTCTCTTCCGCCAAGCCCGCTCAGCAGTGGAACGCTCCCGCCCAGAACTCGTGGGACAACCACAACCAGTGGAACGCTCCCGCTCAGCAGTGGAACGGTGCTCCCTCATGGCAGTCTGGCAACGCCCAGCACCAGCCCGCCCAGATCAGGCTAGCTAACGATGGTTCTGGTATCCTGGACACCCCTGAGGTCGCGGCGGCGCGTGCCGCTCACTTGGCTGCGCACGCGCAAGTAGCGCACGCCGCCCCCGCCCACCCCCAACAGCAACAGCACTGGTGAACCTTTCCTCCTTCCCTTTTCCCGTGCCCTACCCCGTGAGTCAGCTTGCAGGCTCCCTGCTCCCAGGCTCACGGAGAAGCGCCCGTTCTTTTCCTCCGATCTCTTCTTCTTTTTAGGATTTTCTAAGTGCAAGTGCGTCAGCCTATTCTTTCTCTGTGGCTTTTTGTTACTTTTATAAGAAATTTCTATTGAACGAACTTTTGTACATAATAAATAATTGTATGTATGCGTAATTAACGAATTATATAAAAAACGGAAAGTATCCTTGTTGTTTTAATTGAAATTCCATTAACTGAAGTCGACTTACTTACTTACTTGAAATCAGTGAGTAATTGTCTGAACTGACTGCAGGTGTTAGCAAGGCCGTCAGAATTCTTGATCCATAATATTATTGGTATCTGTCAAATATGTCATTTTCGTACAAAATAAATTCTTGATAGCTAAGTCCAAAATTTCATCCCAATACACATTTACCTACCTAAAGACGAAATATCACTTATAATGAAATTTGGAACATAGATACTTCTTTTAATCGCGAGAAAATTACAATAACTGGAACTGCGCGAGTAAAACGCGATATTTTAAAATATCATGGCTGCTAGTCTGCATCAAGGATTGTTTTTATCAAATTTTTGCATCACAATGTGCCACAGCGAAGCTTGGCAGGGGACAGCTAGTCTCTCTCTATATATAAAAATATTATGTTGGTTTGTGTACGCTTCAAAAACTCAAAAAAGTTCTGCACCGATCGAGCCGAAATTTTACAATGATATATAATCCGCATCCAGGATTGTTTTTATCTAATTTTTGTTTTACAATGTGCCCCAGCGAATCATGGCAGGGTACAGCTAGTATATTATAAATTCAGTTTCCCACTCAGAAATAACCACTGGAAATAACCTATACAGGCGAGAAAACAAGTAACACGACCTTTCTTTACTTATTTAAACTTGCATATCATTGCGCAAGCATAACAATCCCTCTTCGCCCGTTATCAGGGTAATACATATAAGGGTACTTAATTTATTACCAATATACAAGTATCAAGAACCGGTCAGCACAATCCAATAATCATCAGAATTACGTCAAAACTGGTATACCTAGTAAAGGTTAGAAGAGCATTTAGATTTATATATCTTGACTCTGATCTTCATAAGCTCTAGCTAAAACCCGAGATTTACTATTGAGCAACCATAAGCCCACATCATTGAAATGCAATAATCATACTAATATTATATAAAGCGAAAGTTTGTGTGGTTGGAAGTGTGAAGATTGTCCCGCCATATCCCTGTAACGGCTGAACGAACTTGAATAAGGTAATAAGTACGTGCATTACCTGAAATAACGAGGCTACTTATTAACTAGGCTAGGTAGTACCTAGCTACCTAAATTAAGTAATTATGCTACGCGTAAATCACTGTGAAAAATTGTTTGATGAAAAAGACGCAGTTTATATAGATAATTGATTTCTTTTCAAACCACTGTCAAATATCAGAAATATCTCGAAAATCATATAAATACTCGAGACATTTTGGAGAGCGCATAGAACCAGACTTCAGTTTTTCTTCATTTTTGCTTTACCTACACTAGAAAGGAAATTCAATCAAATAACGTAATAATAATTAGCGCCCTAGAGGCGAGAACTTCTCTTTTCACAAGCATAAATCATAGGTTTGAATCCCGTCTGCACCTCTGTATATTTTTATAAGTGAAGACGGGCAAGTTTCTCAACATTTAACGGTGACGGAAATCATCGTCACGAAACACATGTTCCAAGAATGACATTATATAAATGTTTCTTCTAATTCTAATGAGTGTTATTATGTTATAGATCCATTCCCCCCCCCCCCAACACCCCTCCCCCTCTCGCCAATCACTCCGTGTTGGGGAATAATAGGAGAGCTATGTGACAAGTTTGCTCTCGGAATATTATGGGTTATAGTAGATAAAAATACCAATACTCATCTATAAATTATCCAAATATTATGTGCCACAGCATCGGACGCAGATGAATTGTTATCACTAAAACAAAATAGTACCTAAATCGACGACAAATAATAATAATTTATCTAATTACTTTGTGCTCTGACGACCTTTACAAAGTGTCCAAACTAACACTACAGCAGCAATATTCATTAATAAAATCAGATTTAATTTAAGAGAGTACTCAAACGAAGGGTTTCGTGCTTAGTTACGAGCAAACTAATAATTACGTGGTTAAGCAATTCAGGACGACAAATAACACGAAAATGTGTAATTTTGTATCGAAAGCAAAGCGGGAGGCGGTGCGAGGTCGATCTATCAACCTAGAGTAAGGTCTGTGGTCACCGGGAGCAAATTTGCAAACCTAATATTTGTTTGAAAAGGCAGCAGCCAGGTTCTCAACTAAGAAATTTTGCGCATGGACTCTTTATACTTATGTAGATAGGTACTCTTTATACAAACAATGCATATTGTATTTTGACTACCATGTTACGGATAGGATAGAAATGAGTGTTTATCAGTATTTGTTGTTGTTAATACATATTATAGTTTTTTAAATAAGCAGTGACGAGACGAGCAGGGCATGTGCCTGATAGTAAGCAACATGCCAGCCACATAACAGCACAGTGACACACAGCTATTGGAACATAAAGAGTCTAAATCATTACCTAGCACTGCACTGCGCTCATCACCCAGAGATCTAAGATGTTATATCTCTAAGCCCTGTAATTTCTCTGAAAACATTGCCCTTCAAACCGGAACACAGTAATGTTTTCACAGTACCGTTTGGCGGTAGAATAACTGGCAAAGGTGTGGTTCTTCCCCCTGCGGACTTTGCTAGGAGTAGGTACTACCACTACAAAAAGTATATTACTAGCGACCCGCCCCGGCTTCGCACGGGTGCAATGCTGATACTAAATATAAGTACCTACCTACTAATAAAATTTCGGTCCGGCGGCAAGACGTTTCGTTTTATGTAGTCACATAAGTTTTTCACACGTCACAGTCACAGTTTTTTTGTGATGGATACTTTTTGGCGCGACGGACG
This sequence comes from Ectropis grisescens, assembly GCA_017562165.1. Taxonomy (NCBI): domain Eukaryota; kingdom Metazoa; phylum Arthropoda; class Insecta; order Lepidoptera; family Geometridae; genus Ectropis; species Ectropis grisescens. Next base: position 14,416,192 of record CM029782.1, on the reverse strand, counting down.
CACGCAATGTGTTGATTGATGGAACGAAACGTGCTTCACACCAAAGATGGCGATAGCGGTTTGTTTGTCAGTGCCATCAGAATTTAACGAAATTCTCCACAATCCGAATTTTTTGGACATATGTTGTCGATTCAAAATCAATATTTTTTTATGTTTTGTTATTCATATAAAGTTTCGATCAAGTACCCCTTGACGAAATTATTAATATAGATTTTACGATTTAATATGTACCTATTGTATAAGCTATACGGGTCACATAGTAGATACAAGGATTGATTTTGGGGGCAAATAGTGGAGTATGAGAAATAGCCTCAAATGTTTTTTTCTTTATTACCAACGCTCCGCGTTTTTTACTGCGGAGTTCCTGTGCCGGTTTCTTTCGCGATATTAAGTAACCTATATGCTACTCCAGACTATAGATAATCTAATTATATTCCAAATTTCAACCTGATCTGTTCTAACATTCTGACGTAATTCAATAACAAACATACAAACTTTGAAATTTATGACATTAGTTGGATTTAATTATCGTGGACCCTAATTACTAAACATAACTACAATGTATTTAAAATATGGAAATACAAACATATAAATGGAACACTCCTTTATTAGGCAGTAGTCAATAAAGCGAACCCAGTAAGTACCTACCATCCTACTCAGAGGCAATCCGCCGCTCTACAAACATTTGCCAACCTATATTACATCGCGATCGGAACCATCAATTGTAGGGCTCATCGAATGAGTTTTATAACACAAACTCTACTTTGCGAAGGGTCATTTCGTTGCGACATCGAAACGACGGCGGTCCTCAGTCTAGAATTGTCGTGCGATGGTGTTGCCACATAATTCGGGTGGATTGCGACCCCGAAAACTTCTATGGAAACTTTCAGAAAGGTGACAAAAGATAACTATAGAAAACTTAGCTGCAAAAGCAATTTCCAAATATTACCAGCCAGATTGGAAGGTCAATGTTTTCTGTAAAATTACTGAGCAGTTAGAAAACAAATGGCTCCTCTGATAATAATTTGGTGTTAGTTAAGTATTAATAATTTTTTAAGTTTACAGTGAAATACTTATTTATACCTTTGACGTTTTTTACAATACAGCAAAACTATTGGATGACTCAGACCGCACAAGATTCCCCACCTTGGTATGTTTGGGATCACGCGATAAATAGTCGAAGCAGACCTGAGGTATGGAACATGATTGAAAACGAATGTTTTTTTATTATTTTGAAGTCGATATTGAGTGTTCCGTGATATTGTCCTATTGACATTGATTTTTTTGTGTTTGTTTATTATTTTATTGTAGGTACATACTTAGCACTCGTGGTGTAGCGGCATAAGATATTTTCAAATTGATGACTTTAACTTATGTCTTTGGCTTTGTAAGCAGCTTTACCACAACTTCGTTTTGTGTTTGTTTTTTATTTTATTGTATTTAGCAATCATGGTGTAGCGCCACAAGATATTTTCAAATTGAAGACTTCAACTTATGTCTTTGGTTTTTATAAGCAGACCACAACTTCGCCATTATCTTGTGTGTAGTTAGTGACACGTTCATCTCTAGTTTGTTCGATGTCCATAAAGGCAGCGTTGCGTTTGAAATAGCCATTGTTCAATAGACTTCAGTTACTTTTTTTAGTAATTAACCTCTAACTAATGAGTTGAAATAAATAATGCACAAATATAGTTAAATAAACAAACATGTGTTAGGGTTGTCTCGGGCCTAGTTCTCAAGTTGAAGACAAACATTTGGTATTGTTTACACCATTATAGACAGTGACTCTACTTGGTCTATAGAGTGAACTATAATCAACTGGATGGCTTTTTATTCTCAGGAAATTCCTCCCCAATACAAGAACAACAGCAATGCAAAAAGCATTTTCAAGGAGGATTTTCGGAACTATCTCCTGACTTCCACGCTGCACGGGCTACGGTACATAGGAGAAAAGAAGCTTACTTGGTTTGAGAGGTTACATAGAGTAAAATTAACACTTTTTAACCTTTTTAATTTGTGTGTTTTTGAAGTGAAAACTTCTTTTGGCACGCCACAGACAGATTTTTGTGGGCTGTGAATTGAATTCTAGCGTCACGCTCAAGAATGATAAGAAATCTTCGGATAAACTTGGGGCCATGGCCGTCGGCCATCTCGAAATGCGTCAGGATTTCTCATTGGCCGCCGCATTTCTAGGTGGCCATGCTCATGACCACGCCCTCCGGTTTCACTCGCGTAGTTTCCAAAGTAAGCTATCAAATTCTGAGTTAAAAGTTTTCACTTCTATCGGCAGTTCCTATGACCGCCAATTTTTTTTTAAACGAGATTGTGCCCTAGAATTAACCTTGATATTGTATTTGAATTTTTATATATACGAGCATTTTTTGAAGTGAAAACTTCTTGCTGTGCACCACAGACAGATTTTTCGTGGGCTGTGAATTGAGCTCAAGTGTCACGTTTGTAAATGAAATAAATCTTCAGTTACATTCGGGACCATTGCCGTAGTCATGGCCACGCCCTCCGGTTTCACCCACGTAGCTTCCAAAGTGAGCTATCAAATTCTGAATTATAAGTTTTCACTTCTATCGGTAGTCCCTGTAACTGCCAATTTTTTTTAAGTCAGGTTACTGTCACAGCTTTACTTTTTTATACTATTTTGTCACAACGTCGTGGAATTATTGTATAATTATTTATTACAATCTATAAGCGCTTATTTCGTTCCGTAGGTTCTTCTGGTTGGCTGCTTTCCTAAGTTCTGTGATTTGCGCAGCGTTTTTCATTTTGAATGTGTACGCAAAATGGCGTCAATCGCCCATGATCGTCAGCATCAACCCTGAAAATATGCCACTGATGGGGCTGCCCTTCCCAGCAATTACTATCTGTAATGTCAACCAGGCTAAGAAATCTGTTGCGGAACGATATAGACAAGACGGGTCAGTGCGTATATTATATAGTACTAGTTACACAATATAAAGAAATAATAAGAATAAGAAATTAATATTGGTGGATATTTCGTACACAAAACCATCTAGACCCAAACGAAGCAAAGCTTGTACTATGGGAGCCAGATAGACATAAACAACACCCAAATACATAGACTGTGGTAGTTACAAGTAGGTACGCATAAGTAAGTAGGTACATATTATAATTATCACAGACATAATGATCTTACGTAGCAAAATAAATAAATATTGGTGGACAATTCACACACAACACCATCTGACCCCAAACTAAGCAAAGCTTGTAACATGGCAGATAGCTGATATCGTTGCAAGTTTGCTAATTTTTTATGAAATTTTTTAGTGTAATTTTTCCAGTGTATGGTACGAGTAACAAGTTTACAATTAACCGTTTTCCGAGCGGAAATTTACCTATCTTTAAAGGATAATTCTCAATTTTGCCAAAGATGACACACATGTTTCATTTTGTTTGAGAAATTTACCTAGTACGGTACGCGTATCAGGCAACGGAACTATGATTTGTCCATCTTTTATAGCGGAAAAATTACAGAAACGAGAACTACGCGGGTAAAACCGAAGAGTAGATACTACTAATGGATAGTAATATCTGAACTAAGTCGTAAAAATATAATATGAAAAAATTCGGGAATATTTTCCTTTAATCGTTATTATTACATACGTATATTTTCGTTTGATTACCCGTGAACACATATTTTTTAATTTAGTAAAATGAGAATACGTCATAAAGCTTTTTTATTTTTTTGTGATTTTATTATTTTTACATAAACAATAATATACAAATTATATTTTGTATGCTAACTTACCTGAAACATTGCATTCGCTTAAAAATGTGTTACAAAACAACATTTACGGGGTTAGCTAGTGTTATTATATCTCTAAAAATATGAGCCGTGATTTTAACGACATAGATTTGAAATAAGATTCTAATGCAATACTAAATGGCAATAGACATAACAGTTATAATAGAAATCGGATACCATCATCTCTACATGCAGTCGAGAAAACGTTGGGTCTAGGTCGATTCCAATCTTCTGTTACATTCCAGAGATACAGTGGATAAGAAGTTGCTTCAGAGTTTATGTTCCTCGCGCGATGACTCCGAGATATTTGAGAACGACATCGCGGAGAGTGCTGATTGGGATCACACGCGAACCTTCCTCATCAATGTACGTTTTCCGTCTATTTACCTATTTATAACTATATAGCAGCCCGTTCGGACCTTCTACGGCCTAAGTAAAACTATGATTAGTTTGTTATTGCTCTTTGATAATATTCGTATCAAGTAAAAATAAGGACCCAATATTAAAACCAAGACCATTTTCGTTACAAATCTCAAAAAATAGAAGGCCGGTTTTGATAGGTATTTAATAAAACCCTAGAACGTAACTGAAAATTCAACAATAGACACAAACGTTCTTAAAAAATATTTGGCGCGTTAAATATTGTAATAGAATAAGTACACTGTGAGTATTTCTCAAATTTCATAATAGGCCTCCTTTATTTTTTGAAGACCATATGGATGGTGGATGGTAAACCCTCGGATTGAATAGTAATAAGCACTTGCAGTCTCCTGGATATCTGGATTTTCTGGATATCTCGAAGGCTTTCGACAGTGTTTGGCATGATGGTCTTATTCAAGTAATGATGTCATTTTGTAGTTTAAGGAAAAGAGGTGCCTATCTGAAAATGGCTGTAGTAGTACGACGGCAAAACTAAATTACCCATCGTACTACTACCTGTTGGTAGTAACACGGCTGGTAGTAAGAAGGAGTAGTAACACGGGCAATAAACGTAATATTTACTCATAAAATAAAGCCTAGGACATAGCATCAACATCTGGAAAACTGTTTCTTTCAAACGGATTTTTTTATATAATAGAAAGTGATGGGACGACCAAAAGATGAACTTGATCGTATATGACAATGTGTAAACCCATAAAAGCAAAGAGCCAAGCAACAATTCGAGTACGAAGAGTTCAAATTACTGCATATCACTGCGCCCATTACCAGAGATGGGAGAGAATGAGCAAAGAATTTTTTGCCCTCTAATTAATCTGAAAACATTGTGTTTACAACAGGAACACAATAATGTTTGCACACTGCTGCTTGGGGGTAGAACAACAAAAATGCCATATGAACTCTGTTTTCGATGCCGCTTATCAAGAAGGCTACATTTTTAATTAAGCTTTTTTAGAGTGACAGATAACTCACTATGTGTAAAAAGACCAAAATTAAAAAAAAAAGATTAACCCCCGACTACTTCGGATTTGTAATGTGTACAACATTCTACTAGTTAAGCCCTTTCATTCGAAACCCATATTGAGGGAGTTGTGAAAAAAGAAATGTATTTCGCCATTTTGTAGTAGCGGCCATCTTGGATTTAAAATTTGTCATAATGCATAGTATTCTACTAGTCAAGCCCTTTTATTTGATACCCATATTGACGTAGTAGTGAAAAAAAATAATGTAATTCGCCATTTTGTGGTGGCGGGCATTTTTTTTTTTTTTAAATTTGTCATAATGCATAGTACTCTACTAGTCAAGCCCTTTCATTTGACACCCATATTGAGGTAGGTTGTGAAGAAATATTTGGTCGCTCATTTTGTGGAGGCGGTCATCTTGAACTGATATTTACCAAACATAGCTGAGAAAGTCCGCACAAAATTTAACCTTCAAATTTTTTAAAAAACACATCGAAATCGGCCCATCCGTTTGAGCTCTACGGTGCCACAGACAGACAGACATCGACGTCAAACTTATAACACCCTTTTTGGTGGGGTTAAAAATAAGTCGTAATTGAGAATTATTATTGAAATGTTTGTTTCATCGTTCACGTGAAATATGCGTTTTTTATTTTACATAATTAAATATTGGTAGTGACAATGTACTGCTACAATCCTATTTATTACCCACCGCACCGGTAGAACGATTTTTGACTATTCTATTCTTCATAATCGGCTCATTCAAATATCATAATTCAAGTTATTGTTGATTTGAAAATATAAAGGTTTCAAAGCGTACGCAATAACCTGAAACGGGCGCGTTACATTCATAATTAAGAACAATTTTTATGACGAGAACTAAATTGGATTCGTTGAAATAAAATACCTAGAGTACAACGATAATTTTATACTGAACACAGTTTTTTTTGCGATATACGAATAGATTCCGTAGTATAAAGTATATCATGACCTTTCAATTTAGTACCTACAGGATTAGGTACTGCATTAGTCTATAAAACTAAACTCTACCTTGACGAAATATAGGAAGTTATCGCCCTGCGTAGGAATGCTGAAAGACAAATCGCAAACCGCACCTTAATAAAATAAGCAATGTATTGTGTAACCAGGTATATAGGTACTCGTCCACGTAGATACTAGATTACAACACTTAGATAACTAACTGCACAATGTAGGTAATATAAAGAGTTTGCATCATGGAACACGTAAAATTTTCGGAAAGAACTATACCTATGTATATCATAGTAATTGTCACTTTTATTTTATTTTTCATTTTTAACGATTGACATATCAAATGTAATATCATTGAAACTTGTTCTATGAGGCGTTGAGCACGACAGATGAATAAAAAAACCTGTCAAAATAGTTATCTATTGCGGCATAGGCAGCGTTAATGTCCAATTTTGTTAGAGAAAATTTTGAAACATATTGTACGTAAGTCAATAATCTAAATATATAAAAATCAATGCCACTTTCCGTTGTAAGTGAACTCCTTCTAAACGGCTGGACCGATTTAAATGAATTTGTTTGTATACGTTTGGGTAGGGCCCTGGATGGTTTAGATTCACAAATCAGCCCGGCAGATGGCACTGCAGTTGGTATAGATCTAGGTTATTATCCGAGCGAAGCCGGAACGGGCCTAGTTTAACATTATTTTCTTACCCATCTGTCATTCTAAAAAGGGTCTCATTACAGTAGAATAAAATATAATAAAAATTAAATACTATTTCTAACTAGCAAATAAAAGCCATAAAGCAAAAGTTGAAATAGTTAAGCAATAAAATTTGTTAGGTAATGCCTTAACTATTAAGGTAAGGTATAATATAGTTAAAGTCAGGTTTAGATTGTAGCATAACATTTTATTTTTATTTAAGGTGACACAACCTTGTGCTGAGATGCTGGCAATGTGCATTTGGGACTCCCAAACTATGAACTGCCAGGACCTATTCAACGCTCAGCTGACAGATGAAGGACTATGTTGCACCTTCAATGTCGTACATCGGAACAAAATGTTCCGAAACCCGTAAGTAACGTTTATTAACTATATAGGTATTTATAAAATATTACTTTTAAACGAATGAGCCGTTTTAAAAATTCAAATTTACCTGTTCAAGATAGTTCTCCATTGTATTTTGCCAAAGGTGGCGCCAATGTTTTATTTTGGTAGAGAAATTTGATAACCATTTTTCAATGTCAATAATTTGACATGTGTTTTGACTCATGTAGGATTTAGGTATCACTAAAATCCATTATAGACTGCATCGTTGCTTTTCATCAGCCAAAATGGCAATCAAATGTAAAGCCTAATCAGGCGTTTTCAGACTCTGATAGTCTCAATAGTCTGAAAACGCCTGATTAGGTTTGCAGTTGATTGCAATTTTTACTGATGAAAAGCAACGATACAATCTATAATGGACCGAGCTGTCCTATAGTTTATAGACCTTATAGCTAGCCACTTGAAAACGTCTAGATACCCCATTTTCACTAAGTATAAACGCCTTGTCTAAATCCTGCTGCTAAGACTTGGTAGGTACATAGATGGAATCAAAACGCTTTGTTCAGATGTTGGAAATATGCACTATTATACTTTTTAGTAGACCTCAAGGATATTATTTATTTATTGAATAATAGGCGAGCTTTAGCTGATATGCCTATATCCTATATCTCAGTGTTGAAATAACAAATTATAGGTAATTGTCTGTTAAAATGATTTTGTCTTTTACTATCCATTTGTACGGTTTGTTCTGAAAAGACTTTAACGACTTTGTTGAAATAACATCCTCAGGCAACCTGTTCCAGTTGTAAACCACTCTGTTGCTGAGGATGTGATGTGCAATTGTGCAGTGTTTGTCAGTGATGGCGCGTGGAACCACTTATTACCTACCTTATTCTATGCTCCAGGTACAATACCTAACAAGGTTCGGGAATTTGATGATGCGAGATTATGGATCTCTCGACACTATCCTCTAAGATCTTTGAAAGAATAATTTATCTGAGGTCTAAGGTCTAAGATAGACAAAGACCGGTCGGACAATGGCTGCACAAGTTATATTAGGCAGTTTGCTTTGCTCAATTAAGTTTTACAGGCCACTTACAGAGCGTTATGCTTGTGCTAACGGTAAATTCAATTTCACAGCAAAGATTTGAACGACTTAAACTTGACATTCCCTCTGCCAGCTGTAGACTGGACACCAGAAGATGGATACCCTGAAGATGCTCCTGCAGATGGATTCCTTGGAGGCCTAAAGGTAAAGGGGGCAAAGGTAAACTTTCGTGAGGTTCTCATGAATATTCTTGATTTTACTGGCAAAGTTTGTTTCTTTATTTAGAATCGGCACTCAACATGGTCTGACCCTTGCTTTTAGACGCCAACGTTGACGAATATTATTGCGCTTCAACCAAAAGTGCAGGTTTTAAGGTATTTATATTTTATCACTAATAATTCTTCGGAATAAAATAGCAATTCTAGCTTTAGAATTCCTTTCGTAGAAAAAGACGTTCGAATCGTATGACCCCAAGTTTAACCGAATATTTTTATAGCTCAACCATAAATATCTATTTGTGCAACTCTGTTCTATGCGATCAAAAATAATGGTCACTTTCTAAAACTTCAACACCGAAGCCACTTGTTTGGAATTACATAGCTACATACTTACGTGATACATATGAGTACATTCGAATAGTTAACTAAGTTTCTATTGTTGTCCTCAAATTATCATTCAAGATAAATTTTGAAATTCTATGTTTCGAAATGTTTTCAATTGAAATATCTATTTATGTTCTGTATTATTGTAAGGCATTGAGTATTTTTCTTTCCATTCTGGGTTCATGATTTATTTAACGATAGAGTTTTGCAGATTCTTCTCCACAATCCTACAGAAACACCAAAGATACGAAATCTCGGGGAGATCTATGGTCCCGGTGACGAAGTAAGGGTGGTTATTCGACCGAGAATCCTCGACGCTCAGGCTGCCTTGAGATCCATAGACGTCAGCAAAAGGCTTTGTTTATTCTCCAGTGAGAAAGAACTGGTATTTTTCAGGTATAAGTATACTGAGAAACCTACAATTTGGGGGATACTTTATGTTGTCATTTCTTATTTAAGGGTCACCAAGAAAAGAAAATTGCGTAGCATGAAATAATTCGTAATTAACGATACAAACTAGGACAGTAGAACAATCTAGATCATTCCATTCGCGATTTTATGGTTGTAATGCCCATGCATGCCAAACTATCATGTATCTTCATTTCAACAGAACATACACATTGAAAAACTGCGAAATGGGTGTGAAGCTCGCGCCATGTTGGACATATGCAAATGCGTCTATTACTACATGCCAAGTAAGTGATGCGTCAATAACGCGGTGATTGATGGACTGATAGGTCCGTAATTATGGATATTGAGTTATTGTTGCAGAAAATAAATCGACGCGGATTTGTGGAAAGGCTGATGCTAAATGCTATTCTAATCTGAGTTTAATCATGCCAGAAGGTAAGTTTATAAAACACTTCCTGGTAGGTACACGGACATGCAAGTATTTTCCGAATTGGAATGAGTAAGTATTTTCCGATGGTTACAATCTTGATGTCTTCAAACCGAAAGTGAATGGGTTTCTTCTAGGTAAGCATAAGTGCACGCTCTATTTATAAGCACGACCGCATTGTCGCTTAACAACACACAGTCAAGAGCGAACATGTGTATAACAATTAAAAAAAGAAACAAAATAGCATAGAAATTTAAAAATATTATAGCACTCAGGATTATCTACTTGGGTGTCCACAATTTGGGACACTATGATCTATAACATCCTTGTATATTTCAGTTTCATGTAAAGTTACCTAAGTCAAGAATAAGAATAGTAAAGTGTCGTGTGATAAGTGAAAAAACTACAAATGATCCGTTTTTAGGGGAAAAATAGCATAATTTTTTTTTTTTAAATGTTTATTGCATTATTTAGGTCGCGATGTGACTTGCCGAGAGTGCCTGCCCGCATGCACTGAAATAGCATACCAAGAGCGAGCCAGCTCAGCACCTTTCAAGAAAGCGTTAATTGAGCATCTCGCAGTGCAGTTGGGAAACAAAAGCGTCGAATACTTCGTGTATGAACATTTGGATATTTTACTATGAAACCCAAAGAATTCGAATTTTTATTGCGTACATTCGACGTCTTTGATGAAACCTGATTCTGAAAGCAATACGAATAACTCGAATGGAATGACAATTCTTGTCTCTATCATTCTAAAAGGATAAGACAAAGACCGAGATGTTTGATTGTCGTGAACAATCCGACTGGGTTCAGTATCGCTACGCTGTAGTGAATGCAACTTTTTTGCATTTGATTGCAACCCCCGACCAGAAAAGAGGTGTTATAAGTTTGGCGTCGATGTCTGTCTGTCTGTGTCACCCTAGAGCTCAAACGGATGGTTCGATTTCGATGCGTTTTTTTTTATTAATTTCCGTGCGGATGTTCGTAGCTATGTTAGGTTAATATCGATTTAAGATTGCCGCCTCCACAAAATGGCGGACAAAATATTTCTTCAGAACCTACGTCAGTATGGGTATCAGATGAAAGGGCTTGACAAGTAGAATACTATACACTAAACAAATTTCAAATCCAAGATGGCCGCCACCACAAAATGTCGAATTATATTATTTTTTTCACTACTACCTCAATATAGGTATCAAATGAGAGGGCTTGACTAGTAAAACACTATGCACTATGACAAATTTCAAATCCAAGATGTTTTACCAGAGACCACATAAACTATTTTGTAAAAAAATTAAACCGACTTCAAAACCACAAATAGGCACTCAAAAGCGAAAAATAAACTAAAATCATTATTATAAGCGCTACTCACTCATCTATTTGAAGTCGGTGCCAGCCAAATCTAACAGGTATAGGATAGATACTACTTACCTGTGCCTACATAGCATCAATCTACTAACTTTTGACCTGACTGGCACCGACTTCAAATAGATGAGTGAGTAGCGCTTATAATAATGATTTTAGTTTATTTTTCGCTTTTGAGCGCCTATTTGTGGTTTTGAAGTCGGTTTAATTTTTTGTACGAAAATAGTTTATTTTACTCTTTTTAGTGTACAAGAACAAATTTTGATTAACCCCCGACTACCTTGGATTTGTTATCTGTACAACATTCTACTAGTCAAGCCCTTTCATTTGATACCCATATAAAGGGAGTTGTGAAAAAAATACATGTATTTCGGCATTTTGTGGAAGCGGTCATCTTGGATTTGAATTTTTTCATAGTGCAAAGTAGCGGTGGGCGATTATGAATGATCGACATAATCGACTTATTTTGCATTACTAATCTTGATAATCGATTATGGAATTAGTAACTAATTTGTTTTCATAATCGAACGATGTTACTAATTAGTAATTACTAATCTTGTTTTATGAAGTGGACGACAGTTGTTCCGTTACTTTAGTAGATTACTAGATTAGTAGTATAGACATTGGTTTAGTTTTAGTTTGTTTTGTTTTTATTACGGGTTTACCGTGGTGTGACGTACGTGTATGTGACGCTTTTAACTTTTATAGTGGATTTAATTAACGGTAATTTAAATACTGATTTTGATAGATTTTTAGACTTTCAAGTTTTAGGCAACTCTTTGCTCGCTCTCCCGCTTTCATAGCGTATTCAAATAACCTTAAAATAAAGAAATGTTAATTAATTTCATTTGTGTAGTATGAATTGACCTGCCCTGGTGTCCAGGCGTAGAATGTGGCACCGGTCCCCCCTGCCTGTGGTAAGAGCCCACTAATGGGGAACCGACCGATGGCGGTTAATCCATCCAAACTGCGGCGCAATTTAAATCTCAGCCGGTGACGGGCAGCAGCGTCACTGGTATAAGAAGTTGCGCCCCTGCGGTCGCCAACCCGCATGCCCAGCGTGGCGACTATGGGCAAACCCTCCAATGATAGGCACACAAAATCAAAGGCCCCTAGTTCCCGGCCGCCCTGCTATTCCTGGCCAAGGCGGCGGCCATGGTAACGGCAGGGCAAGGGGTGCGAAGAATCCCCGGGCTACCGTAGGCCGCCAATCCAAACTGACCCTGGCTGTACACAATGGACGAACGATTCGCGATGACGATAGGCTTGCGCAGCTGGAAGAAGAGCTGACTCACATAAGATGGCACATTCTTGGGTTATGTGAAGTCCGAAGAGAGGGAGAGGACACCATTACCTTGGAATCAGGCCATCTTATGTATTACCGTGAAGGTCACCAGCTGTCGCAAGGCGGTGTCGGGTTTTTGGTCCACAAAACTCTCCGTAACAACGTTCTAGAAATCGCAAGTGTGTCCTCAAGGGTTGCGTACCTAGTGCTAAAGTTAACTGAGAGGTATACCCTCAAGGTGGTTATGGCGTACGCACCCTGGGAGGCATACCCAGATTCAGAAGTTGAGGCTTTGTATGAGGATATATCAAAGGCATTACATCATACCTCCAAAGCCCACTTCAACGTTGTTATGGGGGATTTTAACGCCAAAGTGGGAGTACAAACCTGCAGCGAATCGGTAGTAGGACCATATGGTTTAGGGCGAAGGAATGACAGGGGACAAATGCTGGTCGACTTCCTTGAAAGGAAAGGCTGTTTCTGATGAATTCGTTCTACAAGAAACAGCCGCAGAGGAGGTGGACTTGGCGAAGCCCGATGGACGGACGAAAATGAGATTGATTTCATCATTGCGGACAAAAAGCGTATGTTCAGGGATGTCTCAGTCGTTTCTCGGTTTGCTACCGGGAGTGACCACAGGCTTGTCCGAGGCACCCTGAATATTGATTACAAGCTTGAACGCGTCCGCTTGATGAAGTCAACACTCCGTCCGAACCTTCTCCAAACCGTAGTTGGGTCTGAAACTTTCCAGTTAAAACTGAAGAACCGATTTGCTGCCTTGGAAACCACAGAAAGCGTTGACCAAAAACTCGACAGAGTGGTAGGCGTCTTGCGAGATGAGGGCACAAAATTTTGTGAAATGCGACACAAAGACAGAAAGTCGAAGCTTTCGAGGGAAACTCTGCAACTCATGGAGGAACGACGAAATCCCATGTTAACTTTGTTAGAACTAGGGGCTCTAAATAAAAAATCTCTAAACTTGTACGACGTGACCTCCGATCAGCAAACACGCTCTTGATTGAAAAATCAATCGAGCAAAATCGGGGTCAAAAGTATTCGTCAAGCCATTGGGTAGAAGCCACCCAACAAAGTTAACCCTTCTACGGGAGAGTTGTTGTATCCAAAGCAGACATTCTTTCGGAAGTGGAAAACTTTATGGCCAGCTGTACGCTTCACATGCTCCTCATCTCCCGCAGGATGAAGACAGAAGAGCCACTTTGACTCGCCACTACACAGAAGACCTGCCTGAGATAAGTCTCGACGAAATCGTGATGGCTCTAGGGCAACTTAAAAATGGAAAAGCCGCGGGCGAGGACGGAATTACAACAGAGCTCTTAAAGGCTGGTGGAGCCCCACTTATAAAAGAGCTCCAAGCACTGTTTAATGACGTCCTCTTCACCGGGAGAACTTCAGAGGCATGGCACAGAAGCTTGGTCGTCCTCTTCTTCAAAAAGGGTGACAAAACCTTTTGAAGAATTATCGCCCCATATCGCTTCTGAGCCATGTCTATAAGTTGTTTTCAAGAGTTATCACGAACCGTCTCGCCCGAAGACTCGACGAGTTTCAGCCCCCGGAACAGGCTGGGTTTCGAAGTGGTTATAGCACCATAGACCACATCCATACGGTGCGGCAGATTGTACAGAAGACAAAGGAGTACAATCGCCCCTTTGTTTAGCGTTTGTGGACTATGAAAGGCGTTTGACTCCGTCGAAACCTGGGCTGTTTTGGAGTCTTTGCAGCGATGCCAAGTTGACTGGCGATACATCGAGGTGATGAGGTATATATGAAGCCGCCACGATGACGGTCCAAGTTCAAAACCAGCAGACGAAACATATCCTCTCCATCGAGGCGTGAGACAAGGGATGTAATCTCCCGAAATTGTTCTCCAATGCACTAGAGGATATGTTTAAGACGCTGGATTGGGCTGGACGTGGTATCAACATCAATGGCGAGTGCATCTCTCACCTAAGATTTGCAGACGATATCGTCATGATGGCTGAATCGCTGGAAGACTTGCAATGGATGCTGGACAGCTTGGCCAACTCTTCTCAACGCATCGGTCTTCGGATGAACTTGGACAAAACCAAAGTCATGTGCAACGAGTTCGTTGCTCCGGGACCGATTGCCGTAAATGGAATCACTCTTGAGGTTGTTCGAAAATATGTTTACCTAGGGCAGACGCTCGAATTGGGTAAAAATAGCTTTGAGAGTGAGGCCATGAGGAGAGTTCAGCTGGGTTGGGCAGCATTCGGAAAACTTCGCCGAGTCTTCTCGTCACCCATCCCACAATGTCTGAAGACAAAAGTGTATAATCAGTGCGTCCTACCAGTCATGACCTACGGTGCTGAAACGTGGACACTAACAGTAAAAGCAGTCCGAAAATTCAAAGTCGCTCAGCGAGCTATGGAAAGAGTTATGCTTGGTGTTTCTCTGAGGGATTGTATTCGTAATGAAGTCATCCGTCAGAGAACCAAAGTCACCGACATAGCTCAGCGCATCAGCAAGCTGAAGTGGCAGTGGGCTGGTCATATCTGTCGCAGAACCGATAACCGTTGGGGTAGACGAGTTCTGGAGTGGAGACCACGAATCGGCAAACGTAGTGTAGGACGCCCTGAGACTAGGTGGAGTGACGATATACGTAAGGTAGCTGGTAGCGGTTGGAAACGTAAAGCCGAGGATCGGGTTGAGTGGCGTATTATTGGAGAGGCCTATGTCCAGCAGTGGACGAATGTGGGCTGATTATGATGATGATGATGATGATGATGAGTATGAATTAATTTACAATTTTGTGGTTTGTTTATTCTATCACAGATATTCGGGGGATATGCCTTAATTGCGAATTTAGTTCGAAACCTAGTGTCTCCGGTCTTCTCCCACATAAATAATTACTACATAAACAAAAGTAATAATTACGACACACAACCGCATATTTTACCACGCACACTAAGAATTACGATTGCGCTCTTTATGACAACATACATAAAATGGGCGGGATATTTCCATATAAACAATACCTCATGTCTATGTAGAAGGAGTCACTCAACGAATAACAATATTGAATATTCGTAGTGTTATATATTGTTATTACAAAAAAAGTTAGATAGGTACGAGATACGACATTATACAAGACGCGCTTGCACACGAGCGGCGTGGCGTGGCGAGCGACACCCTTGCGAGCGAGAGACCGCATCGTGTTGTCCCCTCCTCGCCCCACGCGGCTGTGCGTGTGCTGTGAGTGTGAGTGAATCAAGTCGCGCGCGACTCGCGACTCGCGACCGGGCGTGCATGACTACTAATTAGTAATTACTAACGGTCATAATCGAGATATCTCGAGACATTCTCATAATCGAATGATTTCATTAGTATATCTCATAATCGCCCACCGCTAGTGCAAAGTATTCTACTAGTCAAGCTCTTTCGTTTGATACCCAAATTGAGGTAGTAATGAAAAAATATAATATAATTCGTCATTTTGTCGTGGCGGCCATTTTGCATTTGAAATTTGTTATAGTATATAGTATTCTACTAGTCAAGCCCTTACATTTGATACCCAAATTGAGGTCGGTTGTGAAGAAATATTTTGTCCGCCATTTTGTGGAGGCGGCCATCTTGAATCGACATTAACCAGACATAGCTAAGAACATTTGCTATGGTATTAACCTTGAAATAAAAGAAACCGCATCGAAATCGGCCCATCTGTTTGAGTTCTACTACGGTGCCACAGCAGACAGACACACAGACAGACATCGACGTCACTTATAACACCCCTTTTTTTTGGTCGGGGGTTAAAACAATTTTTTATTAAAGCATTTACACAATTTTGTATTGACAGGGTCGAGATTCGTAACTTTTGTGAAATCTACAACTACGTCATCCAGATAATTGTACGCAAATTTTCAGTTTTTGGTTCATATTTCAAAAACTACTTGACCGATTTCGAAAAGATTTATATGGGACCATTCGGGAAGCATACCCATCCGAACACAAAAAGAAATTTTAAAATCGGTTCAGAGGTTCTCGAGAAATCAAGTAACATACATAAAAACATACGGGTCGAATTGATAACCTCCTCCTTTTTTTGGACGTCGGTTAAAAATGGCGAAATACATTTCTTTTTTCTCGACTCCATCAATATGGGTATCAAATGAAAGGGCTTTAGTAGAAGCTAGTAGAATGTTGTACAGATTACAAATCCGAGGTAGTCGGGGGTAAATCAAAATTTTTAATTTTATTTTGTACTAATCAAACGAGTTACTCGCGGCTGTATGGCGAAACCTGGACGTCTACTCTCTTTCTACGAAACACGTAATTTCGAAATAAACTCTACTTTCCAACTCCGGTTCTATTTCGATCTTGTCGATTCTTCCGTTTAAATGTTCTAAGCGTCAAACAATGTTTGATCTGACGAAACGAAGTAGAATCGGAGTAGGAAAGTCGCGAGTTTATTTCGAAATTACGTTTTTCATAGAAAGAGAGTAGACATCCAGCCCTTATGCCGGCTAATTAAAATGGCTTTGTCTTTGCTGTTGCTGTTTCTATATTTTTAAGTGAAATAAAAAGAGAGCAATATCGAAGCTAAAAGGCTTATTACACTTGACTAAATTTAGTCACTACTTAATTCAGATAGCATTCAGTAGCCTGGCATACTAAATTCAAAAGCGAGAATTACTTGCTTCTAACTTGATTCTGAATTCAATCAACGCACCTTGCTTCTGAATTCAGCGCACTAAATTTAGTCATGTGTAATAAGCCTTTAAATGCTCTAAACCTTAGCTATAAGTTGGACCTTGGTCCAAGGTCTAAGGTTACCAGAAAACGATGTAAACTTTTTTTTTTCAGAGAAAATATGGCGCTTATGCATTTTTATTTCGAGGACAACACTTTTATGCGGTTCACTAAGGGCGAAATATTCGGTCTTACGGAATTTTTATGTGAGTAATACGTAGGTACTATTGCACCTTAGACGTACATCATTTCAGAATCGGGCCCGGTAAATAGTTTCTATAATAAAGTATGTACCGACTAAACATGGGTTGCAGTTCCGAGAACTAAATATTGGTGGATAATTCACACACAACACCGTCTGACCCCAAACTAACCAAAGGTCGACGAGTGCAGCGACGAGACGTTTCATTGCAATACGATTTAAACCTTATAGCCATTGTTAATTGTTAAATAGGTACACTAGCAGGGCCCTGCGCTTTTACACGCGTGGTTTCCATTCACGTTATTTTATATGAAATAAATAAAAATAGATAGTCTATTAACATTTTAAAATATTAATGGGAGAAGGTAGGAGAGAAGGTATCGCTTGACAAATCGCGCGCTGACGCTATGTAAGTAGGTGTCATCGGTCATCGGAATAGTCGAGGAATCGCTGGCGAGCGCGCGGCTTCAAATTTCTCAAGCGATACTTTGTATTCTAACAATGACATCAAGGTTTTAATTTGCATTACAAACTGCTCGTCACTGCCCTATGTACCGCTGTTCATTAGGTGTTTTGAGCCTATGACTACCATTTTCTTGTAGCTAACACAGGCGGTCTCCTCGGCCTGTGCATGGGGTTCAGCATGATGAGCGCAGTCGAGCTCATGTACTATCTGACTCTGCGGGCATTCTGCAACGCTCGCAAGAGGCGGCCGCAACTCTCTTTTGTCAAATAACCTATTATATTTATAACATGTATATAACCTGAAGTGTTTTGAGTCTTGAAAATAAATTGTTTGAAAACAAACCTACAAAATACTATTTCAATAAGCCCCCTAATATTATAAATGTGATAATAATGCTAGTAAAGTAGATAATTAGCGTCGTTATAACATGACGGAAAAGGTTGAAAATCGGAACTAAGACAAGTCTGGCAGTCGGCACATGGGCTATTTTGTAGCCCCATAAAATGGAGTTTCTTATGAAATGAAGGAGGTGTTGTAAATTGTTATTTTGATTATTAAAATAAGAAACTTAAATACAAATCATCATTAAATTTATTAAAATAAACTTATATTATACAGTAAGATCCCAGGGCCGCCAGACGTCACGAATTTTCTGACGATCGAAACGTGGACGATTACATAGTACGTACTAAGAACACAACCAGACCCGCTAACTTGCTTAGGTGGCTTTAAGATATCAGGTAATGAAGGTACATATAAAACATTTTTTAATTCCTAACTGATTTTCACGTATATTATAGGTAATAATATCCTTAAAGTCGCCAATACTCCCAGACACGTTCCATGTGCCGTTTTGCTTTGCAGAAGCTTTAAAACTCCCTAAATAATTACTTAATTCCACGTAAATACTGATGCTCTATTTTTAAATATGTCCGCCAGACGACTATTTCAAAACCTTTACAAGAAGACCTTTACAAGAGTCCGATCTAAGGGGCCAATCATCCCCTAAGCCGACTAAGCAAGGTCTTTGCAAGCAAGCGGGTTTGCATATGTTCTTAGGTATTTACTAACACTACTGAATCGTCCACATTTCGTTCGTCAGTTCGTCAGAAAATACGTGACATCTGGCGGCTCTGGGATCTTGAGCTATTACAGATAATCAAACGAACGTCTAAAAAGAAAGAGATATTTAACAGATAGACATTTTTATCCTAATGACTGTCGCACTAAGTGATTCGATAGATTCTTTTTTTTTGATCTTGTGATCTTTTTTGTGTATAGTTTTCCTCAACCACACCACTCGATGGTACCCTAAGCTCATTTAGTTAAAGAAGAAACACATTACTCGTATAATAATGCTCGAACTACATGTAGAAGTTCGTTTGATCATTTATTCAAAAGTCATCATTTCATTTGAAGATATTTGCAATAGGCAAAATTATAAGCTTTTTACAGCTTATAATTTTACTTTTTTTTTTAATCTTGACAGGCATACTAGCCTGCCTATGAGGTGAGAAAAAATCCTATGTTGTACAACTCTTGCTACAAGGCACACTTTTTCGCTTTTTTCAACTAGCACTTTTTCAAAAAATGCTTGCACGATTTAGACATAAATTAAATTTGACCTGCGAAATATAGTGGACTCCCTGAAATGGAGAATCAGGGTACTGAATGTAAAATGGGAAAAAGATATCCATTCAGTACCCGAGTCTCAACCCAACTGATTGAATTAATTGATCTTGACATGGAATCAAACCTCTCAGTCCTTGTCTTTGTTGCATTAGTTGTTTAGAATGACAGAGACAAGGATTGTCATTCCGAATTTGATTCATATGGATGTGTTGTGAATTTAAATTACATACTCTTTGTTGTGAATCAGTACACCCAACCTACGAGTTATTGTTAACTAAGATTTTAACGAATTATGAATTCCTCCGTTTTTAAATGGATTAAAAAGAACTTGCTGTTAAAGTTAAAATCTTATAATGAAATGACGAAATATTAATCTAAATCACATTCCATCTAACATCCATTGTCAACATAGCTAGGTTATTGGATGTATGCTAGGGTTGCCTCGGCGCGGGGTGCACGGCGGGGACCGGAGGCGCGGGCGGCGCGGGCGCGTCCGGCGGCTGTAGCGTGCGCGTGCGCCGCCGGGTGTAGTGCTGCCACAGGAGGATCGCTTGATCATCCATGAACTTGCACACCTGTGGGTATTATATTACACACTATTATTAGAGCGAAAACTTATTTTGGCGTACCGATTTTTCGTGGGCTGTGAATGAAGCTCAGGATCACGCTCGGAAATTAAACAAATCTTCGGGTAAACTCGGGACCATGGCCATCTAGAAATACATTGGCATTTCGAGATGGCCATTCTTAGAAAACTTATTTAGACGACAATGCTTTGAAGATACGATAGATATGACAGAAGACTGTGCTGGTAAAACCGCCCATCTAGCTTTTACATAAGTTATTATTGGTAGTGGGAATGTAGTATATACTAGGAAAACCACCAACATCTCCAAATTTCTCAAAACCTTTTTGAAATAAAGCTTACCTGTGTTGAAACACACTCTCTCCGGAATGCCTCATGTTGGAGCAACTCCAGGAAATGTAAGCTCATGGGGTATTTGAGATACCGGGCGTACTCCCGGCTCGCGCCAGTACTGCAGGTACTTGAGGTAGTTCACAAACGTCTGCTCTTTTAGGTACCCTCGCTGGGCTAGAACTGAGAAACAAATGGCTCATTAATTTATTACTCACTGACTCTCTTCTTAACGTGCTAGATGAAGCCTACTAACCAACCGCCCATATCATAACGCGGCATCTACTCTGAACAATGCTGAGAAGAAAGTCCCGTCAACAACACAAGACACTGGTGACATTGTGGTTAGGTTGCAAAAACTGTAACTGCTTAGTTTGGGGCTGGATAGTGAAGTGTAAAGAACATCCTAATATTTATTATTTAATCTCACTACTGAGGATCAGAGATTTTCTTGTAATGCTAAAGAGAGAGCCAAGCCCATAATGCACCATGGAGACCAAGTACGGTTTGGCTTATGACCATTAAACCCAGTAATAATAACAAACTTATACATCTACACTTGGAATACACTCAGACATATAGCAACGGAAGATTTAAATCTACCTGATGTGGTAGGGACAACCCATTATTCTTTATTTTCCACTTTGGTCTATCCATTTTGTTTGAGAAAAGACTTACAGTGTATGTAGTTAGGGTTGGCCAAGCATTGTACAAACTCCAATTCAACTTGAAATCTTATTCTATTCTGTTCTTCTGTTTCCGCGATTCCTGAAAATTGCAATAATATATTATATACATTTTAAAAAATCCAGTTTAGTATAATGATTATGGACAATACTTGTAACATTACTCATAAAGAGTTAGGTTGTAACAATGCAGAACATAGCTATTTTACTGTTTAAAAGTACTTAATATGTCTATAGCAGAGAAAAGATAATAAGTTTGTTTCGTATGTTTAGTAGATAAATTGAGTTTTGAAGCATTTAAAATCAACATTAGTAAATAGGTAAGGACTCCAAACTTTTAGTTATTCATGTTATTCTTCATACCTTTGCCGGTCATCATTTTTCAAACTCAGTATAAATGTAGTTTGGAGTACAAATTCAAATAGTCATTGTTCTAAAAGAAAAGTAAAACCCCTCTATTATGCTCAAATCTACATGTATTCCGACATTTACGAACCACAAAATAAAACAAAATTTACAAAATGAAATAAATGCACAATAAATGTTTATCACAGACTAAGTAGACAAAGAGAATGTAATATGCTACGTATAAGCAGTGTTGTCAGAAGCCCATCTCAATTTTCCTCCAAAATGTTCTCGAAATCCCCCCAAAAAGCGGATTTTCTGGAAAAAAGCCCCCAAAGTAAATTATACATTGGTTTACCCCTAAAACATAACTTTACGCTGACGACCACCTCAATTTCTCTCCAAAATGTTATCAAAATCCCCCCAAAAAACCGGGTTTCAAGAAAAAAAACCCCAAAATTGATAAACATTTCCTAACTCTTAAAACACAATATGACGCTATTTCAGAAAAAGCTTATATTACTCCATAAAGTGTTTCGACAAGTTCCCATAAGAAAATGCGGTTAAATTTTTGTACTAAGTTCACTTGGATAAGTGCCGTATTCGCTAAAAAACTGCAAAACTCGGCAATGAAAATCCCAATTTCCCCCACAAGCAATTTTTTTCCTCCGTAAATCCCCCCAAACATTTTGTCCCCCCAAATTTCCCTCCATGTCTATTAAAACCCCCCAAATTTGGGGGGAATCCCCCCAATCTGGCAACAGTGCGTATAAGTAGAGAGATACACTATGCTTATGAGTTTCACAAACTAAGTAGAGCACAGACTAAGTAGATAGTAGAGTGAAGTAGAGAAAGTTATGAGTTTAGGAACAGTGTTTCCACTTTAATAATTTCCTTTCTCCACGCCTCAATTGATGTTTCCCCTTTTTCCCCTCAAAAATTATTCTCTCTCCTCTCCCCCGCCTTAGGATGAAGATGGAGAGATTTAAATTTTAAAATTGCAACCAATCTCAATATTTAGGCTTTCATACCTCATGCATCGAAAACCATAATTATAAAATTCTGAAGTGTACGAGGTCCATACCTTCCTCTTGCCTCGTGCCTCGTTCATAATTCCCCAAAAAGAGTTGGAAAATAAAGAAAACTGTGAAGTAGAAAATTTTTAGGTCGGCAGAATTATTTTATTTAGTAGTTCTCCTTGTTTTTATATTCTCCGTGTTTTACACTTGACATTCAAATAAAAGCTGTCAGGCTCTCAAGCTGTCACTGGCTCACTGGTGTCAGTGTCACTATCCATAGGAAATAGGGAGATTTTTTTGCCATGACTGCATTTGGATGTATTTTTATTGATAATTAAATACGTCACAAAGTAGGGATGGGCAAATAAACAAAATATATCGATATTAATAGTATCGATACTTACCAAATGTATCGATATATATTTTCAAAAAATATCGATATTTCGATATATCGATTTTTTTTCAAGAGAAGGTTACTTAAATATTGAGCACTTATTAATTAGATAAATTAAAATACATAATATCTGGCATATTATTGACGTGACAACGACTAATAAATCGATGAACGCCGGCTGCGTGCACGAAAAAGTGTTCCATTACGCTCATTGTACGCTTGCACCGCATCTATCAGTGTTTTGTTATACGTTGTCGTTCGTAAACTAACCGACTTTACAGACTACCAATTTTATTATTTATTCATAATTCGTACATATTTTAATGTTCAAAATTAACCATCACTGAAACCAGTATTCGTCTGTGTTATGTAGGTGCATGAGTGCGCATTTACCCACCGTGTTGTCACTAGCTCCGCTCCAACCTACATATACAATAGTCTGATATACACATCAGCAGCAATCTTTCTTTAAAGTGCCTACCTGTCAATCTGCTCCTATTATCCGGCACTGTTAAATTAACGACTGAAGCTACCCTTTCGGATATTAGAGCGATTTCCAAAAGAACCCGAGTAAAAATTTGGCAATTCACCCAAAAATCAATTGGATTTTATTAAACTTTTATAGGTTTACACTTGACCGCCATCTCGCCTGATGTTAAACGATGATGCGGTCTACGATGGAGCGTGTTTATCTAGAAGAAACCGATTCACTCTCGATTTGAAGACACAAAGATTGTAACTATCGGGAAAAACTCTCTCAGGCAACGTATTCCACAGCTTTGACGTTCTTATCACAACAGTAGAGTCAAATCTCTTCGTTCGTGTCTTTGGGACACCAACCATGAAACGATGTCGCTTTTTCGAGCTACGAGCATTACGATAGACAAGAACAAAATTAAAAATTTTGATTAACCCCTGACTACCTCGGATCTCGGATTATCTGTATAACGTTCTACTAGTCAAGCCCTTCCATTTGATACTCATATTAAGGGAGTTGTGAAAAAAGAAATGTATTTCGCCATTTTGTTGTAGCGGCCATCTTGGATTTAAATTTGTCCTAGTGATCTACTAGTCAAGCCCTTTTATTTGATACCCATATTGAGGTAGTAGTGAAACAAATAATACAATTTGGCATTTTGTGGTGGCGGCCATCTTGGATTTGAAATTTGTTATAATGTATAGTTTTCTGCTAGTCAAGCCTTTTCATTTGATACCCATATTGATGTAGGTTGTGAAGAAATATTTTGTCCGTCATTTTGTGGAGTCGGCCATTTTGAATCGATATAAACAAAACATAGCTAAGAACATCCACACGGATATTAACTTTCAAATAAAAAAAACCGCATCGAAATCGGCCCATTCGTTTGAGCTCTACGGTGACACAGACAGACAGACAGACAGATAGACATCGACGTCAAACTTATAACACCCCTTTTTTTGGTCGGGGGTTAAAAAAGGGCAAGGCGGTATGACTGATTTCCACGATCTAGGAAATCAGTCACACACTCTCCGATGTGTATCCGATCTGACTTCTTCTCAAAAAGTGGTTGGTCCAGACACTGGTTAAGCTTATTGGGGACAGATCCAGAGCTCGGAATCTCTGGCGTAGCTGTTTTCAGATTTAAAAGCTGCTCATGTCTGCACCATATAGACGTTTTATTTATTTTGCTTTTGCTGATGTTGCTCGGTCAGACCTCACATCTGGAGAACGATGTCCTGAATAAATTTGACACTGAAGAATATTCTGAGCGAATATAGTTGCTTGTGTTTCATATAGCATTTAAATACTGCAATTGGAGAATTAAAGTGTATATATGCTTGAAAATTCGAGGCAAAACATATCGTTTTCGATATCCGAAAATAAATATCGAAAATCGATATATCGGAAATAAAAAAATCGACGATAAATATCGATTATTTTCGAAAATAAAATCGATATTTCGATATATCGATTTTTTTTGCCCAAGCCTATCACAAAGAGAAATCTCTGATTGTTAGTGATAGAAGCACTACGTAATTACTTGATTCTCATTGAAATAATATACTACAGTGTAATTCCAGTCGATTTTAAGGAGTTCAAGGAAAGCGTAATTATGGCGAAACATAGATACCTCCCAAATGCAAATGATTTATTCGAAGATGAAGTAGATGATGACACATTTGTTAATAGCTTCCGAGCTAAGATACCGCCCCCTCAGCCAAAGCCTAATACCAACTCCTACGGTGGACACATCGGAGAACTGGAGCGACAACGCCAGATGATGCTTGAGAAGCAACGAGAAATAGAACAACGAACATTAGATTCTTCTGCTAGAAGTATAGGTCTCCTTCGGGATTCTGAGCAGATAGGAATCGCTACCGCCGAAGAACTTGAGCGCCAGCGAGAACAACTTCAAAACACCAACAAGAGATTGGATGAAATTAATACAAACCTAAATTATAGCCAAAAACATATAAATGGGATCAAATCTGTTTTCTACGGCCTTAAGAACTACATTTCGGGTAAGTCTGACCCCCCGCCATCCAGAAGTGGCCCATCACCAAGCACTCGTAATGCAGGACCTAGCAGTAGTCAATTGGACGATACGATAGATAATTTTTCACAAAGGTCACCCATGGATAACTTTGACTCTCACCCGTCGACACGACTGCGTGGTCTTGATGCCCAAACCTCAGCTGGACCCATCACCAACAGTCAACGCGTAAATGATGTCTTGGAGGCCAACTTAGAAGAAATGGTGCAGCACATCACTAGACTTAAAGGTCTTGGTGCCGAACTCGGCAATCAAATTGATCAACAAAATGAACTTATTGACACTATACATGATAAAGTAGAAGTTGCAGACATTAAGATTGGTAAACAAAATAAGCAGATGAATAAAATTCTTGGGAAATAGTCTACAAAGTTATTTAAATTATTTTTCTGTATCATGTGATGTCATTGCTAGTTTTCAATACATTAGTGGAAAAACACACAGATAATGTGAAACTGCAACATATACTTCGCACTACACAGTAACCACAGAAATACCAGAGTGTAAATGTATTAACAAACATAGACAGTCATACAGGCGTAACAGGAAAAACATTGAAAAATTCATTTATCTTCAGCAGTTTAGAATTACCATTCGCCTGTGAATGTTTTTTGTTAGAATTAGTAGAATATCATTGTGAATAAAGTGATCTGTTTAATTACAATGCCCAAACATCAATATCTTGAGCCGGGGTATTTGTTTGAAGGAGACAATGATGAAGATGAGTATAGTGCTAATCAATTTAGGAACAGGACTGCCACAGGGCGTCCAATCGTAAAAATAACTAGTGCTGAAGATAGATTGGAACAGAAACAGCAGCAAGATATTCTAAAGAAGATACAAGATGTTGAAAGGAGAACATTAGAATCAGCCGCAAATAGTTTGAGACTGCTGGATGAAACTACAGACATTGGGAACCATGCAGCAACTCAACTTTTGCATCAGGGAGAACAACTTGAAAATGCCAATGCAAAACTGGACCAGATTGATTCCCATTTGAAACAGAGTCAAAGAGATATTAATGGTATCAAGTCTGTATTTTATGGATTGAAGAATGCTATTACTGGCAAGTCACGATCTCCTTCACCATCTCCATCTGAGCGGTCAATTTCACCTCATAGGAGGACCCCAAAAATGAAATATAATTTTTTTGCATCATCAACGGATCGCGAAGAACCTAAACAACTGGACGATTTTGATAGTCTATCTCTTAATAGTCCAGATAATCAATCTTCAGGGCCATCTAGTAGTGAGAAAGTCAATAAAATATTGAATGAAAATTTAGGACAAATGTCTCAACACCTATCACAACTGAAAGAGTTTAGCCTGAAGTTTGGAGAAGAGGTTGATCGTCAGAATGAACTCATGGACACTATACAAAACAAAGTTGAACATACTGATATAAAAATGAAAAAACAAAACAAAGACATGCGCAAGATACTTGGAAAATAAAGGTAATTACTCATCACATGGCACCTGGGTTATTGTTAATCAAGTAAGAATTTAAATTGTATTGTATAACAATGTTGAAGTAATTCCTATGTACATATATGATTTTTTTTGTACTCTTGATAGGTCAATCTATATTAGATATATGTATGTATTATTGTTTGATGAATATCAACCAGGGATACACTATAATATATTCAACAAGTCGCCATTAGCTGTGTTTGGGTGAATCACAGTTATTGAACAATAACTCTTAACATGTTGTTTTATGGGAAAGTTAACTATTTACATTATCTACCCAATGGTGACTTATCACCATAAGTGAAAGCTATGTGCCGGTCTCTCAATATGAGGTCTGCCATTCTTCTGATTTTATCTTGGGTTGCAGTAAAAAAAAGGCCACAATCTTGTCTTTTGAAATACCATCTGGGTAAAATGTCAAACCCAAATTATTACACATCTTTTGATATTGTCAACTGCAATCCAGATTTGGATTTTGGAATGTGCAATTCTACTAGTGTGACCCCGGTGATATTGTAGTAATTAAGTTATCATATTTATAAATTATTCCATAATCATTGGTTCGGGATTTATGGAGTATGTAAGCCAGGTTGGAAATAAGTAATTGTTTCAATACTGGAGTTTTGTTATAATCCTAATAATGAAATTGTTAGTTCACTTCCTGTTTCTGCTTGGAGAAAGAGTTGTGATAAAATTATCTTCTCTAATAGATACTTTTTTTGTTGCGTATATGTTATTTAATTTCAGTGACAAATGACTATCTGCATGCAGATGGTAGTATTGTAGCATTGAGGGTATTTTTCCCAGCAGAGGGGACACTTTAAATTTAACAAAATAATTTCAGGGATATAATATTGATAATAATTTTGCAGTCAAGGCTTATTTTGTTCTTGTTCCATGACTTCCTATTTGATGTCCTACTTCAGGCATGTTTATTTCATTTACCTTCTTTGTACTGATAATTTGCTATTCTTGTTTGCTGTACAATGCTGTTTTGTGCCCTTCTGGTTTTAATTATGTTTGATACACTGGCTCACTCTAAAGTTATACTCCATATGTCCAAATCGGGTTTAGCACTTTTTGTACACATTGCACCGCTGATAAAATACTGTTACAAACCAAAATGTTCAGATAAATAAATATGTTCAAGTTATTTCAGGATTTCTTTTTAGCTACCTAAGTATGTTTTGAAAATATTATTTTATGTTTTATAAAAAAGCTTGTGATAAATGTTATTTAATGGAATACATAATTACTTATGGTAACAAAATGTTATAATCGATTTTTAAAATACGTTTTTTTTTAGATTTGTAACACTATTTTATCTAAGATTATAGAGTTAAACAAAATAAAATATTGTGTTTACTTTGTAATTATTTTTTTCCGACAATAAATTTCAAAAGGCACTTGATACAAAAATCAAAAAATCCTTATTTACATTTTCCACTAAAATGAAAAAATATATATCCATGCCACGCCGTTTAACCCTTTACCGCATATTGCATCATATATGATACACTAAGGTTTTATACAGATTAAAATAAATTTAGCTGTAAATAGGACATGTTTATGGTGGATTTGTACACTTGAATAGTATCCGAACACAAAAAAAAACCAAATTGAGTTTTTACTTGGCTATGGTTTGTTATATCTGTCACTAAACTTTAGAAGCGGTCATTTCTGCCAGTTGGTGTTTGTTGGAGATTCGAAACGTTGTTTTTTACAAGATTTACCTCCGCATACAATTATTTCTTTGTTTTGAGTGAAAATACTATGGATCCTGCTAAGTTTTATGGAAAAAGGCGTAAGTTTTATCAATTACTTCGTTGGAATTTCTTATCACAAAGTTTGTATCTGATATGATCCTACATGCAGTTAGGGTAATTTTCTTATTTCAAATATGATACTACATGCAGGTAGGGTGATTTTTAATGTGATACAACATGCACTAAGAGTATACTCTAATTTATATTTTCATTACTTTTGTTGAATGTTCTTACTTTGATTGTGATACTTTATGCATGTATGGTAATTGTACAATGTGATACTACATGCGTTAAGATTATAATATTTCTAATATTCATTTATTTAATTTTTTTTATTTGGGTATATTATGTAATATTTTTTTTTAGCGACTCGACAATGTCGACACGTTACCGGGCGGACCATTCCACTTGATAGTGATAATGAGGAGCTAACAGATGAAGATGATTATTATTTACCACCCCGGCCCGGCCGTTCCACTGTTATTGAAGAAACAGACTCTGACGATTCAGAGTATGATAGAGATGATGAAGAAATTTCTTCTAACATTCAAGAGGCGGTATATCTCGATGAAAGCTTATTAGCAGGTGATGAAACTACGAATGCCATTAATAGACTGGAAGCGTCAACATCGACGGGCATAACCAGAGAAACCAGTAGAAAAAGAAGAAAGAAGTCAGAAAAAGAAAAAGAGCCTTTGATTTGGACTGACAGCCCTATGACAGCGACGACCTTGCATTTTTGGGTTGTACTGATCTTCCTGATGAAATCGCAAGCCTTGTTACACCAGTAGAGATGTTCAAGTTTCTATTTCCAACTTGTGCTTTACTTTGCAAGAAGTAGTACACGACACAATTGGACATTGGCCCAACTGGGGTGAAAAACGCCAGCGCTGCAAACATTGCTCACGCTTATCATACATTTACTCCAGTAAATGCAATTGTTACTTTTGTTTGAACAAAGAACGAAATTGTTTTAAAATCTTTCATTTGGAATAAAATAAAAAATTGAACTAAACACATTTATTTTCTTTGAATTTTTTTTCATTTCTTAAGGATAAAATATAAATAGATATATAACTAAAGACACATGCCTTTTAATGCATTTAGTATCATATATGGTATGTGTACCTAACTGCATGACGTATCATAATTGAGACATTGACTTTGGAGTTGAATATTTCAAATGACAATAATCCTAACAATAAAATTATATTTTTCCAGAGTACCTATCAAGCCTTAGAATCACCTAAATTAATTTGAACAAAATCAAAAAATCCATGCGGTAAAGGGTTAACTCACGGCCACGTAGTTCCCGGCCCCGTTAATTTTCCGGAATAAAAATAGTCTGTGTTATTCCAGACTATTATAACATAGCTATATAAAAATAATAAGTACCTACCTATGTACCAAATTTCTGTAGTGTTTGCGTGAAATGGTAATAAACATACAGCCACACATATATATATAATATAAATTACATTCTTACAAACTTTCGAGTTTGTAATAATAAGTGCCTAGGACTAATAACCCACATTGTTACTATTATCAGTGTATTAACAATAGTGAATGTATGACCTATTAAAAATTTTAATTTTCTAGATCTCATTCATTCCAATTTTCGTAGACAGTTTACATGGTAATGTACATCATACATTTTTTTTAGTTTGTCATTCTCTTATTTTAGAAGTTAGAGGGGGGAGTGACACGTTTTACCACTTTGGAAGAGTCTCTCGCCAAAACTATTCAGTTTAGAAAAAAAGTATGTTATAAACCACAATATCATTTTTAAGACCTATTCATAGATAAACCACTATGATTTTGATGAAAACTTTTTTTTGAGTTTCTGTTCTAAGTATGGGGCACCCCTAATTTTTTTGTTTTTGTTCTATTTTTAACCGACTTCCAAAAAAAGGAGGAGGTTATCAATTCGACCCCTATGTTTTTTTTTTTTTTTTTTTTTTTTATGTATGTTACCTGATTTCTCGAGAACCTCTGAACCGATTTTAAAATTTCTTTTTGTGTTCGGATGGGTATGCTTCCCGAATGGTCCCATATAAATCTTTTCGAAATCGGTCAAGTAGTTTTTGAAATATGAACCAAAAAGTGAAAATTTGCGTATCTGGATGACGTAGATGTAGATGTAGATTTCACAAAAGTTATGAATCTCGACCCTGTCAATACAGAATTGCGTAAATGCTTTAATAAAACTTGTTTTAACCCCGACCAAAAAAAAGGGTGTTATAAGTGACGTTGATGTCTGTCTGTGTGTCTGTCTGTCTGCTGTGGCACCGTAGTAGAACTCAAACAGATGGGCCGATTTCGATGCGGTTTCTTTTATTTCAAGGTTAATACCATAGCAAATGTTCTTAGCTATGTCTGGTTAATGTCGATTCAAGATGGCCGCCTCCACAAAATGGCGGACAAAATATTTCTTCACAACCTACCTTAATTTGGATATCAAATGTAAGGGCTTGACTAGTAGAATACTATGTACTATAACAAATTTTAAATGCAAGATGGCCGCCACGACAAAATGGCGAATTATATTATATTTTTTCATTACTACCTCAATTTGGGTATCAAACGAAAGAGCTTGACTAGTAGAATACTTTGCACTATGAAAAAATTCAAATCCAAGATGGCCGCTTCCACAAAATGCCGAAATACATTTCTTTTTTCACAACT
This sequence comes from Ectropis grisescens, assembly GCA_017562165.1. NCBI lineage: Eukaryota > Metazoa > Arthropoda > Insecta > Lepidoptera > Geometridae > Ectropis > Ectropis grisescens. The sequence continues at coordinate 14,384,998 of CM029782.1, read as the reverse complement.
CCCTTTATATGGGTATCAAATGAAAGGGCTTGACTAGTAGAATGTTGTACAGATAACAAATCCAAGGTAGTCGGGGGTTAATCAAAATTATTAATTTTGTTCTTGTACACTAAAAAGAGTAAAATAAACTATTTTCGTACAAAAAATTAAACCGACTTCAAAACCACAAATAGGCACTCAAAAGCGAAAAATAAACTAAAATCATTATTATAAGCGCTACTCACTCATCTATTTGAAGTCGGTGCCAATCAGGACAAAAAAGTTAGTAGATTGATGCTATGTAGGCACAGGTAAGTAGTATCTATCCTATACCTGTTAGATTTGGCTGGCACCGACTGCGGTTCACAGAATACATCTACTTACCAAGTTTCAATAGTATAGTTCTTATAGTTTCGGAGAAAAGTGGCTGTGACATACGGACGGACAGACAGACATGACGAATCTATTAGGGTCCGGTATTTTGCCATTTGGCTACGGAACCCTAAAAAGTCAACAATGGTGTATATGTCTATCATTGTGTATCATGTGCTCATTCACAGTGCACGGGCGGGAACGGAGGCGGGTGCGGGTGCGCGGGTCTTAGCGTTCTCATATTCACTGTGCCGAAGCGGCTGAGAGCCTGACGGGTGAATCAAAATGTTTTGGAACCAGACGCATTAGCCGCTCGAACGCACTGTGAAAGATACAGGCGGACTGAGCCAATAGAATCATCCGCACGACAATCGCGCCACCTGCATCCGCCCCGATGAGGACGCGCAAGGGGCTCTCCACTCTGAATGCAACGGGCGTCTAGGAACATTTGAAGTACACGCACCCGCCTTTTCCCTGAAAAGGGCCTTACGGATAACCCACAATAACCATTTTTATTAAAAAAAATATTTTTTTATATTTTGCTAAGGTGACTGTGGATTCTGGTGTTCGGCGGAATCCTACACAATATCATTGAGTGGTTTACCACCGTACCTTGCTAAGACTAAATCAAAGGCTAGGAAAGACCCAGATCCGACTCGGAGCACCCCGACTCCACCTACTTAGTCTTGTCGCTACTACCCCTAGAGTGTAGGTATATAAAAAATGCGGGAGCCAGAAGCTCAAGGGAGGTCAGGTCACTCAGGGCTGACCGCAGAGCTTCTGGCGGGAGCCCACCCAGAGTCAAATCTCAATGATAGACACTTGTCTAAGTGCACCATATTTTTAGGTGTACCATCACCAATATCAAGTTACGAGCTTTCAAGTTCTATCTGAGAGGTAAGATGTTTAAAAAAAAAGTGTAAGAAATAAGGCAAGAGATAATCTGTCAGCTTTTTCTGATTAATACCCATGAATTTTCATGTCCCCTGTGACACCCCCCCCCCCCCTTCGGACTGCACATGGATATACCTAACCATGAAATTTCGTATATAGTTTCAAACTTTCAAACATATTGCCCGTAAGAGCGTAAAAACCTCATTTTCTCTCAGTTTGGTAATAAGGATATTTGTGATGAAATACATTAATCATTACAGCGTTTTTCCTCTTTCTGCAGACAAACCAACATGAAATATTGAACGAATGTGGTATGTAAGTTTATAGAAACTCGCTCTAAGAATTGGTTGTAACTCGCGGCCACAGATTTCTAAAACAAAAAGGATATTAGAAATTTAGAAATCTGTGCTCGCGGCTCGCGGCTTACGTTTTATCACCATGCAAATATACAAATATTTACAAACTTAAAATGGCATCTGTATTTATAGGTAATCAAAAACTTTAAAAATAAGTTTGAAGCTTCTAGCGTAAAAAATGGCGAAACTTCCTAACACTCTTTCACCCCTTCTTTTTTTGGGAGAAAAGCATTATATTTACCTACTCTCGTTGTTTCATGGTTGATGTTACAAAGAGGTTTTTTTTTTAACCCCCGACCAAAAAAAGGGGTGTTATAAGTTTGACGTCGATGTCTGTCTGTCTATCTGTCTGTCTGTCTGTCTGTCTGTCTGTCTGTCTGTCTGTCTGTCTGTCTGTGGCACCGTAGAGGTCAAACGGATGGGCCGATTTCGATGCGGTTTTTTTTATTTGAAGGTTAATATCCGTGCGGATGTTCTTAGCTATGTTTGGTTAATATCGATTCAAAATGGCCGCCTCCACAAAATGGCGGACAAAATATTTCTTCACAACCTACCTCAATATGGGTATCAAATGAAAGGGCTTGACTAGTAGAACACTATACATTATCACAAATTTCAAATCCAAGATGGCCGCCACCACAAAATGCCGAATTGTAGTATTTTTTTCACTACTACCTCAATATGGGTATCAAATGAAAGGGCTTGACTAGTAGAGCACTTTGCACTATGACAAATTTAAATCCAAGATGGCCGCTACCACAAAATGGCGAAGTACATTTCTTTTTTCACAACTCCCTTAATATGGGTATCAAATGAAAGATGATACGAGATCCGAGGTAGTCGGGGGTTAATCAAAATTTTTAATTTCGTTCTTGTGTCTTATACTCTACATTTGTGATAAGAACATCTAGGACGGAATGCGTTGCCTGAACATTCGTAAAATTTTATTAATTTTAGTGATTGTAAAAACCATATTGTAAAAAATTTAGAGCGCTATAATTAAAAACCTATGCATTATACAAAAATAAGTAGCAAAGAAAAAATATGGCAAATATTATTATCTACAATAATGATCTCTACATTTTTTATCGTACGATACGCGGTTCGCGAGATATTCAATAAAACGTGTTTTCCAAGATGGCGGCTGAAGTGAGTAAACCCCGCCCCCGCCGTACCCATTTGATTTACATTCAGGACACCCGTCAACATACTTATTAAAAAAAATAGCAGGTCCCGTACGTTGCAAAAAAAACCCCGGTGCTTGGCCTACCCACTAAATGTTTCCACTACTGGGACTCGGGGCCTTCTTTTGGAAGGAGAGTGTTAGGGCCATAATCCACCACGCTGGCCAAGTGTGGGTTAGTGGTTGACACATGATCTCGAAAAATTCTAGGTGTCTAACATGTCGGTTACCTCACGATGTTTTTCTTCACCACTTTTAAGTTAGCGGCATTACGCACATGACTTCGAAAAAACAGTAGGGCGCGTGGTGGGATTCGAACCCAGGGCTCCGGATCGGCAGTCGCCGTTCTCCCGACTAGACCAGCCATAACGTCTTGGTGGTGTCGTGATGTATTCTTGTTCTTGGTTACAGTCTTGGTGTCTTCAAATCGGGAGTGAATCGGTTTTTTAGGTTCTTATTAGGTATATACCTAATAAGTAGTTAAAAAAATCAATATGATTTTGCTCGATATCGATAACAGCAACAGGAAGATGCTTGAAATCACAGATTTATAAATTTTAATTTCCTTTTGTTTTAGAAATCTGTGCTTGAAATATTCTCAGAATATTTAGCTAAAATAAAATGAGCACTGAAGAGACTCCCATACAACATAAGTACCTACATTTTTTTGTAGTTTTAATATATCATAGGTAATGGCGAAACCGAGTAGTAATTCGTGCATGAGTCCAACTTGTATCTTTTAGTATTATTTATTATTCTTTATTTCAATGTATTTATTATCATTGTGACTAATCTACATATTTATTCTATTACTAGCAACCCGCCCCGGCTTCGCACGGGTATTATGGAAAATAAGTTTAAAACAAAATTATTAGACTTACAAATTTTAACACACTCTTGGCAGAATTGCCATGCTTAGTACATACGACCAAGACAAAACAAACAATCCCAATAATCTGTTTATCATTTAAAACGCACGTTTTTTTGTCTATTTTACTTTATTAAAAAAAATGCGGGAGCCAGAAGCTCAAGGGAGGTCCTGAGAGGAGCGAGCCAAGCGAGGTCGCCGCCGTAGCGAGAGGTTACACTCCAGGAAATGAGCTTCTGGCTCCGGGAGCTCACCCGGAGTCGAACCTCAGTGATAGACCATAATAGGACCAATTGTTATGTTTAGGTATTGTTATGCTTCTTTCAATATGTGCCTTTAAACATTATGCTAAGTTATGTTTATCATGTTTATGCTATATACGGTAGCAAAAATTATGCGAAAACTGTTATGCGTTAGTTGTTATGGTATATTATCATTAGTTCTAAAAACGTTAGGCGTGTCTGGCGTCGTTGTTATTCCCCTTTTTACTTTTACGCATGAAATCAAAAATTAAATCAGTAAATATTTAATGGTTGTAATTTAATGTTAAAACTCTGCTAATGCCACCTACGACGTAGTTTATGGTTGTGCAATGTTTTATGAAACTACTAAAGTCTATTAGTTCTAAATACGTACTAAATAGTTACGGCTGGTCTAGTCGGGAGAACGGCGGCGGCCGATCTGGAGCCCCGGTTTTAAATTCCACGTGCACCAGGCACCACTGTCTTTTCGGAGTAATATGCGTAATACCGCTAACTTAAAACGGCGAAGGAAATCATCGTGAAGAAATCGCCATGTACTTAGAATCTTTTGTGGTCATGTGTCATCCACCAACCCGCACTGGGCCAGCGTGGTGGATTATGGACTTGACTCTCTCCTTACGAGAGAGGGCCCCGAGTCCCAGTAGTAGGAATATTTAGTGGGCTGCTTATTGAATCTATTGACACAGCTAGATTTCTGATAGTCTCATCATCGTAGTCCTTAATGCTCGTCTTATTCTACTTTAGTAGGTAGGATAAAGGGGACCTGGGGACCTTTGGTGATGACCTATATCGTATCCTATCCCCCAGCTCAAGTTACACGCGCACCACTGTTTTTTCGAAGTCATGTCCGTAATGCCTCCAATTTAAAACGGTGAAAGAAAACATCGTGAGGAAACAGAAATGGAATAAATTTAATGTAATACTGTGTAGAAAGTGCGAGAAAACTTGAACAATAACAGTAAAGGTAGAATAAACTTATACAAAAGTAGTTCTGTAAAGAACATTTTAACAGGAACATAAAAGTGTTACGAAAAATGTTTAATATTTAATATCATTTGCGTCCACTACCTACGTAGCGAGGCGACCACGCGAATTAGTAGACGCGCGCGGCTGCTCGTACTTACCTATTTCATAGCTGCGAACACCTCTACCCCGTGCCACAGATCAGAAAATAGTTACCATGCCTCGGTGTCTCTCTATCGGTGTTGCGCCGCGCGGCGCCGCATTTTGAAATTTTGATAGGATTGATATTTTTAATTTCGTTGTATCTTTTGAATGGAATGTCCCACTTCAATAATTCAAAAAGTAATCAATAGGTATTAAAAGAGTCTTGAATAAGAAATAATTTATTTGGATAAGAATTAATGCAAATGTGTTGATAACATGGTCTGAATTTCTTCTCTTTGGTCTCATGGTCTTAATTACTGTAGTTAGACATATGGTCTCGCGAGGTTTTTGTAGATTTTAATACGCTCTATAATATTGTAGAACATTGTTTTGGTCTATCATTACTACTTTCCGCAGCGTATGCTATGAAAGCCATTTTATGACTGTTTTTTTATAAGTACCTTGCGTTGGTTTTAGTAAAAATTTCCGTGTATATCTAATTTTTTTTCGTGATAAACATAGCCTATGTTACTCAGTGATAATGTAGCTTTCTATTGGCAAAAGAATTTTTGAAATCGGTCTAGTAATTTTACTAATTTTTGAGTTTATTCGTAACATACAAAAATACAAATCTTTCCTCTTTATAATATTAGTATAGACTAGTATAGATAGGTAGGTGCATTATTTGTATATTGTGTTGAAGCTGCGCAACTCAGTTAAGCTTCCACTCCACAGTCCCAACAATAAAATTTATCGGGCGTACTATATAGGGCCTAATTTCATTATCAGATTAGTTTGTTATTTTGAAAGTTCATTAAAATGTACATTATTGATAATGTACCTATGTACAAAATACAAATGTACATCATTATTTATTTCAACTAACCTATAATCCATACAATGATATAACTATGTACCTATACTACTACAACCTACAACAAGTACCTACCTACCTTACAAATAGGGATTGTGACTATTTTATCATTCATAGATAGACCATTCTTGGATTGAACCAAAAAATTTACCTTTACCTAGTAACTTTGAACGAATTCCAGCATAACCTGGAATCCGTAAAAAATTGGCAGTCCGGTCATAGGGACTGCCAATAAAAGTAAAAATCTTATAACTTTGAATTTTAGTAACTAACAGCAATAATGGAGGACAATACGTGACCGCAGTATAGGTTTACTAATATTCCGAGAGGTAGCAGAAAATGTTGGGTGTTCCCCCTTGGCTACACTTGGCCTGGCTTTGCTCGCTCCACAGTTCCACTCAAGACCTCCCTTAGCTCCCGTATTTTTTGTGTGTTTTGGGTATTATTTGGAAAATATTTAGTTTCCACCATCCACCTAGTTAAGACTAAATGGGACTGGGTAAGTTACATAGGACCTAGATCCGACACAGAGCATCCCGACTCCACCTAGTCTTGTCGCTACTACCCATAGAGTGTATATAAAAAATGCCGGAGCCAGAACCTCAAGGGAGGTCCTGAGTGGAGCCATGCGAGAGCCGCCGAGCGTTGCGAAGAGGGAGAGGTGGCGAGCGAAGCGAGCCGGCGACCTCGTAGTGGAGCTCAGGCCGAGTATAGAGAAGCAACTCTCAGGCCTGACCGTAGAGCTTCTGGTGGGAGCCCACCTGGAGTCAAATCAAAGTGCACCATATTTCTTAAGTGTCAACCACTTTAAACAACTTAAACACAATATTTCAAGCCGAATGTATCGGCATCACCAGGGCAGCACAGGCAGTCGCAGCCAGAGATGTTGGAGACCTAAACATCAAAATTGTCTCCGACAGCGCCTCCGTGCTTCAAGCCCTTAAAAATAATACTATATAACCTCTGTCCTTATACTGGAATGCCACAATGCACTCCAATCCATAGCGAGTGCAAACAAAATAACCTTGCAATGGATTAAAGGACATAGCGACTCACTAGGTAATGACGCAGCAGATGAACTAGCCAAGAGGGGAGCAAAGGCAAAGGCACATGGACCGGAACCACTAATGCCTATACCCCAGGCTCAAATAAAAACGTGGCTGCGCAGAAATACTGAAAAAGCCCATTTAACAGAATGGAATAACAGTGAAGGATGCAGGCAAACAAAAAATGCTGTTCCGGAAGCATCGAAAAAACTTGCCCGCAACCTCATGAGATTAAACAGGGACAAAATTCGTAAAGTCATAGGTATAATAACTGGTCACTGTCCCTTAAATAAGCACCTATTTACCATAGGTGTAACAGACAGTCCTCTATGCAGAAAATGCATGGAGGAAGAAGAAACGCCACAGCATGTACTCATGGAATGCAGCAGTGTGGCGAATCAACGGGCAGAATTCCTCCAATCTCCGTCGTCTGTTCCGGATGCCTATCGCAACCTTAATAGGATGCTCGCCTTTTGGGACGGCCTAGGCTGGTTGGAGTAGAAAGGGAAGTATGAGTCACGTACAATGGCCCAATAAAGAGGCTAGGTGCGGAAAAGGCCCCGCTAAACTAACTATTTCTTAAGTGTACCGTTAGACCGTCACCAATATCAAGTTAGGGGCTTTCAAGTTTTACCTGAGAGATAAGATGTTTAAAAAAATAGGAATATCATAAGAAATACTCGTAATCTTTTTCTGATTCATAAAATTAATTTTCATTTTAAACATTGTTTATTTTGTAAGTATGGTCACCCTACAATTTAAGCATTATACAATGCGGCTACACGTTGGCCGCCTTATTGTAGAACGCTAGAACGTATCGCGATAACGACAATCCGGCTAATCGTTGAACCGCCGCATTACAAAACGGCCCTGTTTTTTAAAACGGCTAGCCGTAATGTACTACGGCGAATTATACAATCCGGCTGCGACATGTACTCTAGGGGTAATAGCGACAAGACTATGCAGAGACAGCAGATTCGGATCTGGGTCCTATGAAACCTAACCAGCCCAATTTGGTTATTTTACAAGGTGGACAGTGGAAACTAAATATTTCTCACAGTTTCGCGGTTCACCCACGTGGACAAAGATAGGTAAGCCACGTCCAGTCTGTCCAGTAAATTTGGAGCCCATATCAGTTGTAGTATACAGTGATCTGTGGTCAGTTGGCCCGCGTGCCTAAGGAAGTTTTCCCACGAGTCTGAGGACCCATGCTTGTAGCTTAGCTAAGGGGTAAGTTATAAAAAAAAATTGTCAGTTAAGCAACTGCCGACAACAGAAGTGAAAACTTATAACTCAGAAACTATGCGAGTGAAGCTGGAGGGCGTGGCCATGAGCATGGCCATCTAGAAATGCGTCAGCCAATGGGAAATGATGGCGCATTTCTTGAAGGCCAATGGCCATGGTCCAGAGTTTACTCGAAGATTTCTTATCATTGGCGAGCATGACACTAGAATTCAATTCACAGCCCATGAAAAATCTGTATGCGCCGCGCCAAACTTTTCACTTCAATAATATTGTACATGGTTCTGAACAAATATACTCCATGAAAGTAATTAAAATTGACTACACAAGACAAAACTAAAGTTAGGTAGAATTATCTAACTTTATTTTTAGGACTTATTAAAAGTGGTTTTATTATTACTCTTAAGTTTAATCAATTCTAATGATTCATAGCTTTGAGAACAGAAAACAATCAGTTTTAGCAACCATGCAGCTAATGAAAAAGTTTACTCAAAATAGTAGTTATGAGGTATCCCATTCATAATTAATTCAGTATAAGAGTAAGCCTGCATGCATCATCCTAGGCTTTGTTTACAATGAGATATTATGCGATAACTGTATCAGAATTGACAGTCAAGATTAAGCGAACTACAACTTAGTACTGAGGGATACAAATGCAAAATGTGGACAGCTCAATCAAATCATAAGACATAATAGCTCACTGCAAGTCTCAATTTTTAAAAATTAAGTTCATTGCTAAACTTTAAAAAATTGTCCATTTAGTAAACCTGATCAAAGAACACATTGTCAACAACAGTTTCTAGTATCATATCATTGGCATCGACATCATGTGACTTCATATGTTTCTGTAATATTCTTTTGTTTGCCAATATCTTTCCACACATATCACATGTCACTTTCTTTTCCATATGGCTTTCCTGATGCATTTTAAGCCCTGATGTAGTCGCAAATCCCTTGAAGCACTTATCGCATTTATGGGGTCTCTCTTTAGAGTGTGTATGAGCAATATGGACCACTAAGCTCTGTTTTGTAGCAAACTTTCTTTCACAGCCACTATGGTTACATGAAAATGGACGAGGCCTCTCTTGTCCAGAGTGAACAATACTGTGTGCTCTCAGATATGAAGCTCTTGTGTATGTTTTTGGACAATAAAGACACAAGTACTTTTCTCCATTATGAGTCTTCATGTGCACCATCAATGTGTTACGAGCTGTAAATGCTTTACAACATATTACACACTTAAATCTTGATCTGTTGCTCGAGTGTGCAACACGGAAATGCTCTTTCAGTGATTGTCTCGATTTGTAGGTTTTGTTACAAAAGCCACATTTGAATTGAGCTACATCTTTATGGGATATAAGGTGTTGTCGCAATCCTGATGATGTGTGGAAATCTTTGCCACATATTTGACACAGAAATTTTTTGACACCATTGTGTTTGACTACATGTGAGCGTAATCCAAACGATCTTGTGAATGTCTTATCACATAATGTGCATGAATACTTTTTATCTCCTTCTTTTCGAGCTGGTTGCTCAGTCGAAGTTATCACAGTAACTGGAGGTAGAGGGGTTAATTCCTTTTTTTCATTAAGGTGGGTATCAAAGTCTAAGGTGGGATGATTACTAAACAAAGGTGTATCATATTCGTGGTCCTGATATACCACATTGATGTCTATAGCATCTATATCAGTTCTTTGGAAATTCGTAGGTGATTGTATCATAAAAATCCTGGATAATGTAGATGTAGCTTTCAGACAGTTCAATTTGAAGGTGTAAGCTGATAACGCCGTCGAAATACATGATGAACAAACCACTTGAGGCCAATTTTCTTCGTCGTTATTCTGAAATGTTTAAATTGAGGATTCAGTTGATTGCATTACAGAAGCATAACCTCAAATTAGGTATATAGAATTTTGAATTACCTCTAAACAGTTCAAATAAACCAGGATGTCGATAAGCTTAATCTTGTTCGAGTCATGTTCTACTAAATCCTGAATGTTCATAAACATCGATGATTCAGACTCCATGAGACAAGTGCGACAAATATTTTTCGTAAGTGGTAGGATTAAACTAGTTGAAAACTCCATTTACGAATTCAATACGTTATAATTAAGAATACTACGTAATTCTAGATACTAAATCCAGATCAAAATCTACGCATTTCATGTCGACTTTTTCAAACAAATATAAAAATGGCCTCCAACACCTCCGTCACCTCCATTGCCATTGGTTCCCAGTGTTTCCACTTTAATCATTTCCTTTCCCCTCGCCTCAATTAAGATTTCCCCTTTTTTCCCCTCAAAACTTATTCTACTTATGCTGGTATGGTTCTGGCACCCCCCCTCAGGAGAGATTCAAATTTTAAAATTGCAACCAATCTCAATAATATTTAAGCTTTTATGCCTCATCGAAAACCATATTATAAAAAAATTGGAACTGATATCTGACTAATTATAGGAAAAATTTCCTCAATATGACGAAGTTTTCGTATTTGTTTGATTAGGCATGATTTCCCCTTCACATCTCTTTCCCCTTTTTCTTCCCCTCTGGACCCTAATTTCCCCTCAAAAGGGGAAGTTCCCCTCATTGTGGAAACACTTGGTTCCGTTCTCTTCACGTCACATCTGTGACACTGACACAGATCACATTAACGTCAAAGATTCTGTGAGCAGAACGGAACGTGAATGTGAACGGACAAAGAAGTTGGAAATGAACGGATGAATGTGAACGGAGACGGACCTGACAAAGAACGTGAATCACGTTCGTAATGAGCACAGATTACACAGTGTGTGTCTGTCTGTGGCACCATAGAGCTCAAACGAATGAGCCGATTTCGATGCGGTTTTTCAAGTTGAAGGTTAATAATATCCGTGCGGACGTTCTTACCTATGTTTGGTTAATATCGATTCAAGATGGCCGCCTCCACAAAATGACGGACAAAATATTTGTTCACAACCTACCTCAATATGGGTATCAAATGAAAGGGCTTGACTAGTAGAATATTATACATCATAAAAAATTTAAATCCTAGATGGCCGCCACCACAAAATGGCGAATCATATTATATTTTCACTACTACCTCGCAAATAGACAGGGCTACTCTGCCCCGGCTCATGTTTGGCAGCGTTATTATTCCATACAGTTCCCAAATTAAAAATCTTGGGGTTATTTTTAAACAGTTGTATGACGTAGGACCCACAATTGCAATCAGTCAAGCGCTAATTGTTTGCCTCTGCCGCATCATTGAGAAGAATAAGAAACTTTTTACCAATGGCTACTAAAGTTGCGTTAGCACATTCTCTCTTGCTACGTATTTTGGATTATGCGGATACATGTTACCTCGACTTAACCCAGGAGCAATTTGATAGAATCGAGCGTCTCCAGAATTTTTGTATTCGGTTTATTTTCGGCCTTCGAAAGTTCGACCATATTTCACACTTCCGTAAAAAAACTCGAGTGGCTCCCTATTAGGCTTCGCCGGGACACACATATACTCTCTCTTTTTTATAATACACTTTTTAATCCCTTGTCACCCACCTATCTTAGTTCTCGTTTCATATTTCTCTGTGATACTCACTCTAGTAATCTTAGGTCATCTAACAATCTTCTTCTGTCCACTCCATCTCACACTAGTTCCTTCTGTGGGTCTTCGTTCTGCGTGAGAGCGGTTGCTCTCTGGAATGCGCTTCCGGTGGGTATTAGGCGTGCGCAGAGCTTAGACTCCTTCAAGGCTCAGATTAAGAAACACTATCTCTCTGAATTATTCTCTTGATTCATCTTACTTCTTAGTTGTTTCCTGAATGATCACTATGATTGGATGTATATTTATGTATGTTTATTTTTATTTTATTATTATATGTATTTTTATTTTTAATATCTAAATTATATGTGTAAAATATTGTTAAGTAGTCTATTAAGTTTTTTTTTAAATTCTGTTTTTACACGACGGCACATTGTTATTATTTTTTGCACTCTCCTCACTGTATTCTTATTGACATATTTTCCTGCTGTTAACGGTTGCCTGGAAGAGATCGCTTTTAGCGATAAGACCGCCATTTATGGCTCTAGATATTAAGTCATTGTTTTTTTTATTGTGTATGTGTTTGTAATTTTCTGGTGTGCATAATAAAGAGTTTCTGTCTGTCTGTCTGTCTGCCTACCTCAATATGGATATCAAACGAAAGGGCTTGACTAGTAGAATATTTTGCACTATGACAAATTTCAAATCCAAGATGGCCGCTACCACAAAATGGCGAAATAAATTTCTTTTCACAACTCCTTTAATATGATATCAAATGAAAGGGATTGACTAGTAGAATTTTGTTCAGATAACAAATCCGAGGTAGTCGGGAGCTAGTCAAAATTTTAGTTTTTTCTTGTACACTTGTTACTGTCGCTTTTTCGTTTCATTGATATTAAAATCACAACGATGCTAAAGAAATGTTCAGTACAAAATTGAAATATATTAAAATCGTTGAATACGTAACATACAATTCGGGTAAGAGCGAACTAAATCAGTCAGTTGACCATGCGGCATTACTGAACACTAGTGGAACGCCGAAAAATAATGGTCACGGAACCAGATAATCGATGAGCTAATTCGCATAGTTCACTAAAACTTAAGGAGCTGTTCTGTATACTCGTCGTTTGAGAACTAATGTCCCAACACTTATATTTTTATTTATTCTTGGCCATAGATACCACAAATCACTAGATAGATACCACAGACTAAGTAGAGAGAATAGATACTAGTCCTTCAGTCACAGATAAATATTTTCGTATCAGTGTTGCCATTTATATTTTTGAATCTTCCTTTACTTGTGCTTAGTTTGTGTCTCTGCATCGAGAATTTTATTGAAAATCGGATGTGATCAGTAACGATTTTTATTCCATTATCAATGAGCCGTTTTCCGACGAGACAAAAATAGTTCCAAAGGATGCACTAGATAGCGGTAGTGGAATTTCAAAAAGATTTGTCTGTACCATACACTCTCAAAAGTGTAATTACTATGAATTACTGTGAATGTACAGGGGAAAAGTGTAAATCTAAATTATTTGCCATAACTAAAAATGTTGGAGGTTTCCCAAACACATTATTTATTTTAGATAAATTATAATTTTCTTCTCAGCTCGGCTGATGTGTTTGGTTTGTTTACCTTCTATAAATCCTGAATACTCGAAGAAAAAATTTCATTCTAAAATATTTTTTCTTGTTTTTGTGTTAAAATATTGGGAATAAAAATAGTCAATTAAATTGATAATGAAATAAAAAAATCGTTACTGGGTGATCGCAGTATTATTGGTGTAGAAAACGTCAGGTAGACGCTGCTGCCCATCACCTGGTTTATCCCTTAGTCGCCTTTTACGACATCCACGGGAGGAGAGGAAGGGGTCTTATTCTATCGGAGCCCCCACGGCTTAATACAAATAATAATTAGTAAGAAATTAGAATATACCTAGTAAGCACAGCAACACGAGAATAACATGCGGCTGAATGACTAGTGTAATCAGAGGCAAGATTAAATTTTTAAAAATTACGCGGGTCTGAAATAGTGTTTGACTAGCAAAATTTTTTAGTATGTGGTATTTATTTATTTTATAGGTGTTTCGCTACAAATGCTTAAATTTGTTGTGTTTATAGTGTATGTGTAAGTGCTGTGATGAAAATATGTATAATTTGTATGTTTACGTAGTGTAAGTGCTGTGATGAAACAGTAATACGAGTATATTGCAACAAAAACTTTTTTGCAATGTATGTGAAATGCAAATTTACTTTGTCGTGACGAATCCAATTAATGACACTAATGTGGTAAGTACCTAGAAGTTAATGTCGCGATAAAAAGACTGTAATAGACACAGGTACACAGGAACTATACTCGTAATATCTTTATCTATACTATACCCGAATACCCGAGCGTGACGGATCATTTCAGTTCACACCCCACGAAATTCTGTCCTAGGCGCGCCCAAAGAAGTTTTCAACTTCAACTTCAACTTTTTGTAATGGCTTCCATTCGGTAGTGTCACCGTAATTTCGCCAGTGTCTAGCGTTTCAACATTGGGATGGTCTTCTGGACTTTTATTCACTGAAGAGATAGGAGTCTTGATTCAGATGATCGGTCCACTTCAGATAGTCTTCAGTTTGATGGCAGACTTCTGGCATATGTTCAGTGATGAGGCAGGGTTGTTGGTTCAGATGATCGGTGAAGTGTACACTCAAGTACTTTGTTAGTGGTTACTTATATATATATTTTAAATGTAACTGTAATGGACAAACACAAACATGACATCACAAAATAGACATAAAAAGATATTATTTCTTATAAAATAGTTAAGACACATATTATGATATATACACAATTTAAACAAAACAAGTCATAGTTTGATGTTGTTTTTATGGATATATTTACTTAGGACATACACAAAAGGGGTAAAAACAAGAGGAAGAAGATTGGAGAAATTAGAGGGACGAGGAAGGTCAGGAGGGATCAAATTGTAAAGGGAGGAGTGAGATCTATCACACTCAAAGAAAATATGATCGGTAGTGCCGTCTGCTAAGCCACATTCACAAAGAGAGCTATCGCGTATTCTTATTTTAGAGAGGAACACCGGCGTGTAAGCAAAACCCAACCGCAGGCGGCAAATTGTGGATGTAATCTGTTTGGGGATGGTCTTAAATTTAAAAAACCAGGGTTTAGGGGGGATAGATGGTTGTATTTGTCCGTAAAATTTGCCTGTTATTGTCTTTGTTCTGGTCCAGACTGAGTTCCAGCTTTCAAGCAGCTTAGGTTGGCATGTTGTGGATATATCGTGGGAGTAAACATGGTAATGATCCTTATTTCCGGAGATAGTAGCCTGTTTGGCATGGAAATCAGCAGACTCATTACCTGATATGCCAGCATGTCCAGGGATCCATGCTAACACTATTTGTAAGCCTAATTCATGGGACTTTAAGAGACTCTCTTTAATTTTAAGTATTATGGGATATTTATTTTTACATTTGAACTGATTAGCCAAGAGTGCCTGCAGACAACTCTTAGAATCAGTCAGTATGGTGGTTTTATTGATGGAGTGTGATGTGACATAATGAATGGCTTCAAGAATAGCCGTGGCCTCACCAGTGAAAACTGAGGCTAGTGGGGGGCACTTGTTACTAAGAACTATTCTGTATTTAGGGATCCAAACAGCAAAACCAACATCACCATTATGATTCAGTTTGAGGCATCCGTAAACACTGTTAGCCAATCAGTCCACTTATTACCCATAATTTTAGAGAAAGTCTTGTTGGGATCAAGAGAGTCTTTGTCTAAACCCAGATTTAGAATAACATGGGGCTGGAAAGTTAAAGCATGGTAACTGGTGGAAAATAAAGGGTTAATAGGGAAATTAGCAATTTGGAATGGAAGGTTTGAAAACTTTGAGTGGCTACGGAGGAGGCATGGGACTAACCCGGTGGCGGATATAACCTCTACACGTGTTTAGTTTCTATCTGTTGTTTGTTTGTGTTTTTTGTGTATATATAACCTGGTGAGTTGCTTAATCTATTGTAGTGATTAGCTAACAGGGAAATGGATCCCATTTCCCCTGTCCCGGAGGCCCCGGACCTCCCTGTCCCACCTGATAAGATGGATTATGACCAACCTATCACACGCAATGCAATAAAAAGACCCAGAGAGATGACCACTCCGGTGGGTTCAGCTCCTAAAAAGGCCATAACAAGTCAGGAATCGGCGTCGCCGCCTATGCAGTCTGTCTATCAACACCCTTCCTTAACCATACTGGGCATTAGGCAATATGAGGACACCGACACTGGTCCATACATTGTTCACGTATCTCGAGTAGAGTCGGACGCAACCGCAGGCACAGTTATCCGCCCTATCAAATTTGGACAGTTTGTTTCAAATAATAAAATCCAAAACGTTTGCCGCGATGGGATTAAAAAGGTAGGCCGAAATAAAGTCTCAATACAATTTAAAAATGCCTCTGCGGCCAATCTTTTTGTGGAAGATCCAATTCTTAAGTCAAACCAATATGATGCAGTGATCCCTACATACAATGTAACTCGTATGGGAATTGTTAGGGGAGTCCCTGTGGACTGGTCAATGGATTAATTTGTTGCATCTATTGAAATACCTGGGAATGCTTATGTACTTAAGGCCAGAAGGCTAAATAGGAAAAATAAAATTGAAAACGTTATTGATTGGGTGGCCACTCAAACTGTTGTGCTCACATTTAGAGGACAACAACTACCAGAAAAAATATTTTCATTCTATTCCTCACTACCAGTGGAACCCTATCAGTTTCCTACAATTCAATGCATGAATTGCCTAAGGTTCGGCCATATTAAGTCACAATGTCGCTCTCAACCCCGTTGTTTCCGGTGCACTCAGCCCCACAGTGGTGACAGCTGTGATGTCCAGGAATCGCAGGCTACATGCCTGTACTGTCATGGGCATCACTTCTCCACCAATAGAATCTGCCCAGAACAAGAACGCCAGCGAAACATTAAATCCTTGATGACACGGAATGGAATTTCATACCAAGAAGCCAGCGGTCAAACGCCAAAAACGTCGAAAACGTACAGCCAAATAATTAGAGACCCTACTTCATCTTATGACCTGGATTCCCAACCTATGCCTGCTACTTCCCCCAACCACTACCCTAACCCACCACACCCTACCACAACATATAAGAAGACCATTGTACAAAAGACCAGACCGAATCATCCTCCTGGAAAATCATATGATAAGGCAGCCCATCAATCCATAATTGCCCAGACCCCTCATCCCTCCCTAGAGGATATGCCCTTCAAGCGTCCCAACTCCTTCCCCAACGTCAGATACTCACCAACTCCTTTGCCAACTTCTTACCATCATTATTAACCTTATTTCCCAAGCCCCAACTCCTTACCGCCCAACGTCGCCCAATCGATCTCCCATCTCTCATCACTGTAGGACACCATGGACTTATGCCCCATGATCCAGTGGAACAGCAGGAGCCTTCGTAGGAAGGTTTCTGAATTACGTCACCTCATCAGAGATTACAGTCCTGTCCTGGTTGCCGTCTCGGAGACATGGTTTGTCCCTGGGACCCGATATCGAGTTCCAGGCTTCTCTTGTCTCCGTGACGACCGTCAGGATGGCTTGGCTGGCTGTGCTCTGTTCATAAAACTATCCCTGCCCTTCTCTCAAGTACCTCTTCCTTCCCACAGTCCAGAGATAAACTCTGTGGCTGTTCGCCTCTTCAATATTTCTTTTATTTCCCTCTATATCCCTCATCCTGCTCCCCACCTTATCGCAGATATCCTTTTGATAATTTCTGCTGTCCCCCAACCTGTAGTAATAATGGGAGATTTTAATGCCCATCACACTGTCTGGGGCTCGCATCACTGCGACACATTTGGACGATTATTGTTAGAAGCAGTCGAAGAGGCAAATCTGTGTATAGGAAATGACGGTTCCCCCACACGAAGGGTTCTACCTCCCAAAATCCAAAATCTGCAGTAGATTTAACACTCTGCTCTCCTGGCCTACTCCCCTCCCTATCCTGGCAGGTACTTCCTCTCACCAGAGGAAGTGACCACTTTCCCATTCTCATCAACTTAGGACTTCGAGTTTCTTAACCCTTAACCTTAAACTACCTTCCTTTCCCAATCCCGCTGAAGAAAACCCAATAGTATGTTACTCCAAATTTATGGATACCATCTTAGCCTCAGCTGAGGAATCCATTCCCTTAAAAATCCTCGAAATAACCTCTTCTCCCTCCTGGTGGGACCCTGAGTGCACTAAAGCTATCCGGGAGCGTAACTCTGCTGAAAAATCTTATAACACAGCCATGACCTCTGAAAACTACCTAATCTACAAAAGAACAGCGGCTAAATGTAGAAAGACTCTATCCAGCAAAAAGAAGTTAGGTTGGTTGAAGTTTTGTGAGGGCCTATCCCATCAACCCCATCTTCCATTGTCTGGAAACAGATACGACGATTTAGGGTTCCCATAATGCTCCCAATCCTACGTCCAATGATCCCACTTCCTGGATAGAAGACTTTGCCGATAAATTAGCTCCCCTTTGTGCCTGAAAATTCTAACCCCAATATTACTTCAAACCTCCATATCTCACCCAACATCCACCCCACTTTGATCCCCCTTTTACATGGGAAGAAATGCGGCTAGCCCTGATGGGCTGACTGACTCCTCCCTGGAATTGATGGAATCCCATATTCTTTTATAACCAGATCCTCACAAACCTTGAAGCAGTACTTCCTTTCCTAATTAACAAGTTCTATGAATTAGGTACTGTCCCTGATTCCTGGAGATCCCAAATTATTGTTCCTATCCTCAAACCTGGGAAAATCCTTCTGACCCTAACTCCTACCGTCCTATTGCCCTATCCTGTGTCCCTGCAAAATCACGGAAATCCTCATAAAAAATAGGTTGAAATGGTTTGTTGAAAGTAATAGACTACTTCCTGGCTCCCAGTATGGTTTCCGCAAAGGAATGAGCACTGCAGACAGTCTCAGTATCCTCACCACAGACATTCGTATAGGTCTAAGGAACAAAAAACTATGTAGTAGCTGTATTCTTAGATATTACATCAGCTTATGATAACGTCCAACTTCCGTTGCTCAGAAACAAGCTGTTACAGCTGAGTATCTCGCCGAAGATGGTACAGTTCATTAATTGTTCTTTGATGAGAGAAATATACACATCAAAACCAGAATACAACTACAACATCCAGAACCTTATGGAAAGGATTGCCACAAGGTTCAGTCCTCAGCCCCCCCCTTTATGGCCTCTACACATATGATTTAGAAATGGTAGTTACACCTTTCTGCCAAGTGTTACAGTATGCCGATGATCTGGCTTTGTATGTCACCTCCGAATCCATTGAGGAAGCTGAAACACTTTTAAATTCTGCACTGATGTACCTAGAAGATTACTTAAATGACAATGGCTCAACAATTTCTGCAGCAAAAGTAAATCTGTTGTATTCACCCAAAAAGAACTATTCCCAACGTACACTTGAGATGCAACAATCAAATCATTCCTCAGCAGAATTCAGCAAAATTTTTAGGGCTCTGGTTAGACACAAGGTTAACTGGTGTTCCTCACTCTGAACAAGTGGCTACTAAATGTGAGAAAAATATGAACATCCTCCGATCCCTTTCTGGTGTATGGTGGGGCTCCCATCCTTTTTCCCAAAAGTTGTTATACAACTCTATAATACGCTCACACTTTGATTATGCAGCTTTTCTATTGGAGCCTGGCAACAAATCTGCCCTAGACAAACTGTCCAGAATACAAGCCAAATGCCTTCGCACTATTTTAGGTGCAATGAAATGCTCTCCCACCAATGCGGTCCAAGTAGAATGCGGAGACCCTCCTCTCCCCCTGCGTAGGCAATTCTTGGCAGACAGATATTATACTAAGCTGCTTCAAAACTCAGACCATCCTCTTTGGCCTAAATTGCATGAACTTCTGAGACTTACTCCACCCCACAATGTTACATCCCAAAGAAGTTTTCACTTCAAAAATATTCAAAAGTATGCAGACGCTCGAACTAGGGAAGTACAATTTCGAAAGTGAGGCCATGAGAAGAGTCCAGCTGGGCTGGGCAGCATTTGGCAAACTACGTCGTTTCTTCACGTCGCGTCGCGTCGTCTATCCCACAATGTCTGACCTCCCATCCCAGCTGTCATGACCTTCTATGGTAAAACGTGGACACTGACAGTTAAGGTGGTCCACAAATTCAAAGTCGCACAGCGAGCTATGGAACGAGCTATGCTCTTAGTTTATCTGAGGGATCGAATTCGGTAAGAAGTGATCCGCCAGAGAACCAAGGTTACCGACATAGCTCAATTTGCATTTGCATTTGCAAAATGAAGTGGCATTGGTCCAGCCATATCTGTCGCAGTGCCTATAACCGTTGGAGTAGACGTGTTCTTGAGTGGAGACCGGGAATCAGCAAGCAAGAATAGTAATTCGCCCTGAGAATTTAAATAATATTTGAAATCCAAATATTTGTTGTCGTATTTTTTCTTATATTTATTTATTTTATTTATTTATTGTTAAGGTACACAGAACAGTATACAATCAAATGACAACAAAGTTATAAAACAACAGGTACAGTTCCAAATCGTATACCTAAATATGTGTACACAACGTGAACTAAAAATATTGTAACAGTGGCAAAACTTTTGTTAGTAAGTATTTAGTAGTAAAGAAAATTTAGTTAGTAAGTAGAGTTAATAATATGTTTGTTGAGTTTAAGGCTTACATATAACGGAATTAAATAATGGCTAGTATATTTCGCTTAAATTTGGCTAAATTACATTCAAATATATCAATAGATTGATGATGTTTCTTGAGGATATCATTGTATTGGCGACACATTCTGACAATGGGGTTGTATAGAGAAGTATTGTTCTTATACACACTAAGTGAAAATGTATTTTCAAAAGACCTACGTGAGCTGGGGGAGATATTGATGTTGATGCTAGAAAGGAGAGAAGGGGAATCATTAAAAGAGTGAGTGATTTTAAAAAGACAGACAAAGTCCAAGTATTTGCGGCGATTTTCAAGAGATGCTAATTTAATATGTTTTAACCGACTGGTATATGAGCGTACTTGGCGATGGATACCGAGCCTGTAAAAAAGTATATTAAGACACTTAGACTGAACGCGTTCGATACGATTACTATGAACTTTATAGAATGGAGACCAAATAACTGCGTTGTACTCCAAAATACTGCGTACTAGAGCGAAGTAAAGATACATGAGACAGTAGGGATTAGTAAAGTTCTTTGAGGTTCGTGAAACGAAACCTAACAATTTGTTACTTCTATTGATTATGTTTTCATAATGGTCCCGAAAAGTTAATTTTTGATCAAAGAGGATACCAAGATCCCTTACTACTGATTTTCTTTCTAAAATATGGTTTTCGAGTTTGTAATCAAAGACAACAGTATTATGTTTAGCAGTGAATGAGATTACGCAGCATTTTTTGACGTTCAAGAACATAAGGTTTTTTTGGCACCATTTGTCAATTGTCAACAAATCATTTTGTAGTATTTCGGCGTCACTAGTGCTTTTCACAGTGAAATACACTTTTAAGTCGTCAGCATATAGCAAGCAAGGACAACGAATATAATCAATCAAATCATTAATGAACGAGACAAAAAGCAGAGGTCCAAGGTGTGAACCTTGGGGTACACCGGATGTTATCGTTGCAGGAGCTGATAAAAAGCCTTTAAGTGCAATAAGCTGATTCCGTCTGAAAAGATATGACTCCAGCCATCTTAATAGGTTACCGTGTATCCCAAAATGTTGTGATAATTTGGTAATTAGTATTTTATGGTTGACTTTGTCAAATGCCTTTGCAAAATCAGTATAAATACAATCCACCTGAGTACGATTAGCAAAAGCTCTGCAAAGATAATTCTTGTACTCTAGAAGATTAGAGGTGGTTGATCTATTGCGAATAAATCCATGTTGACTGGGGGATAAAATTGGATATATATGGAAAAAGAGGACATCATAAACTACAGATTCAAATACCTTAGCCAAACACGAAAGTATACTTATAGGGCGGTAATTTTCACAACAGGATCGGTCACGGATTTAAATATTGGTACAATGTGAGCCGTTTTCCACATCGCTGGGAAAATGCCTGACTGTAATGATTTGTTGAAAATAATGACAAGGGGTGCACTAAGCTCTTTACTGCATTTTTTTATTACTACGGGCGGAATCTTATCAGGTCCTGCGCCCTTGTTGATATCGAGTTTAGAAATTTTACAAATGACATCAGCACGCGTAATAGTAATATTACTTAAAACATTAATCATGGGATTAGAGAAGGAATTACTGTCGGCTATGGAGTTGGTCGGTTCGAATACTGAGCTGAAATAGCCTGAAAATAATTCACATATTTCATTGGGTTTGGATGAAGTTAAGTTACCGAATGACATAGTAGAAGGTATAGAGTCGGTACCTTTTTTGTCTTTAACATAGCGCCAGAAATGCTTGATATTATTATCTTCAATAGAAGTTTCAATAGAATTAAGATATTTTTTGTGATCAGCCTCAATGAGTTTCTTGCATCTCGAACGTAACATACAATATGTGTCGTAATCACGAGGATTGTTGAATTTTTTATACCTGCGATGATATTTAGACTTCTCTTTGAGGCTACTTCTAAGCCCTGGTGAGAACCACGTCGGTAAATTATCAGAGAAAGGTCTTGTAAGCGGCGTATGACTAGTTAGTATTTTATTAAATTCAGCGTAGAATATATTTAGCATGGAGTCAACATCCTCAGCATCTAGGGTATCGTGCCAGTCAACTGAAACTAAATCAAAACATATGCGTTGATAATTGCTTTTATTAAAATTTAACCGTTTGTCATTTTTAGGCTTTAAATAGTTTAAAGGCTTTTCGGTTAATTTCAGAGACTCTATATTAATAACAAGAGAAGGGTGATATCTGTCGAGTTTACTAAGAGGCTCAGACCCATAAACTTGTAAGGAATCTGATGTGCATAGAACAAGGTCCAAGAATCTACCATACCTATTGGGTATATTATTAAATTGATAGAGTTTACAAATAGTCATGTTGTCAATTAATAATTCTGATCTCTCACCACGGGGATTGCTTGGCAGCATATACACTGATTCATTAGGCTTAGACCAACAAATATATGGAGAGTTAAAGTCGCCAATACAAAGGTATTCCTCACGGTCTCGGTCTTGTAATACAACTCTTTGGACATTATTATAAAAATCAGTCATATCTGTATTTTTAAGATGAGATGGTAGATAACACAGACATAAATTCAACTTTTTGTGATCTACACATTCAGGAATGATAGTTAACCAAATATCTTCATACTTAGATTCCCATGAAGATCGTCGAACAAAGTTAATATCCTTTTTAATAGCTAACAATACTCCGCCGCCATCTTTTTTTTTACATTAGTCGTGTCTGTCGCGTCTTATAACACTGTATCGGTTATCTATAAATTCGCCATCAAAAATAGTATCATTAAAATTAGTTTCAGCAAGACAAATAATATCGTAATTACAGTTCATAATATTCAAGAAAACTTCATCTAATTTAGGCTTAGACCTAATACGATTTACATTCTGATAAAACACTAACATCATTAAAGATGAAAGGCTTGCCAAAAATATTTAACTAAAAATCTTAAAAATGTTAACTAATCTGACCTAAGATAATTTGTTTAAGGTATCTACATTTTTGACTAAAATGCAGCTTGTTCCGTCATCTTTGCGTAAGTAGACCCGGCCGTATTTCACCCACACGTATTTAAAGCCTTTTTCTTTAGCCGCTTTTCTAGCAGCAGCGTGCAGCGACTTGCATTCTGGAGATAGATGTTCAGTGACATATATCCTCTGTTTTTCGCAACTTAGGCCCAGGTGCGCGGAGTTTAACAGTTCGCTTTTATGTGTTTTATTGTAACGATAGCAGGCTGAGAGAACGGTGTCCCGCAAGCGAGGATTAGTGAGCGTCACCAGCAGGTTCCTAGGTCTGTCGGACGCAGAGTTAATCTTAGCCACTCTGCGGCAAGAGTGAACCTGATCCTGTTGAATATCCAAATTTAGGGTTCTGCAGAGGTTATTAAATAACACAATAGGATTTTCATTTCTGGCCTCCGGCACAGCTTGGATTTCAAGGTTTTGGCTTCGAGTCATTCTCTCCATGGAAGATACACGCGAATGTAAAACTTTAGTTTCGGTTTGTAAGATTGAAATTTGATTTTCAAGTTCTTTTATATTACGCGTCTTCTCTTCAATCTCGTGTTTCATGGCAGACTGCTCCTCACAGATGAAGTCAGTCGTAGAGGTGAAGTCATCCTTCAGACTATTTACTGTGGCGTCTATTTCTTCACGCACAAAAATTTTGACATCAGTCTTTAGTGCCTTACGAAAATCGTGCATAAAAACAGACAAACTATTGTTTAGTTTCTGATCCAGTAATGCACCGATCTTTTCCATAGTAACTACGGTATAATCTGTGGTCGGCGTAACTGATGGCTGAGGTGTGACTGCAGGCTGCGGTGCGAGTGTGGGCTGCGGCGCAGGGGCAGGCTGCGGCGCCCAGCCGGATGCTGCGGCCCGTGAACATGCGCCGTGGGCACGGCGGCGGCGCCGACAGCGGAGCACGACAGTACAGACGACTGCACAACACACTGGTCACATGTGTCAAAGGACATGTTCATCGATAAGTCAGCAAAAGACTCTTGAGCACTGCGAACGGGCGTATTGTCTTTTCAGTTTGTCTGTTGCGATTTGTGACGTTGCAGCATAAAGGACAAGACCAACTGAGCGCTGTTCAATTGATAAAGCATAGAACTGCTCATTTTTCAGATTAAGGCACTCTGAATGATATTTCGAGCTACAGCGGTAACATTGTAACTGGCGGCTTGTGCTTATATTCTTGTTACAAGCTGAGCAATTCATTTTCAGATCAATATTATATCAGTAGTTAAATTCTTGGATTACTGATGAAGTTCGATGTGTTAACGAGTTTTGACGAATTGATATTGTAATTTAGTCAGGCGTATACAGGCAATAATTATCAACTGCTATAGTGGCTGGATGCAACTTGCTCAGAAAAATTGATCAGTGGCTGTATATGAGTAGAACAACTATTATATAGGGGGTAGATTTTGAGAAGCAACAAAACACTTGATCAAAACAAATCATTAATTCACTGAATTACGTACGAAATTCACGTTTGTTTGTTATAATTAATGGTTGCACAGGTGAAATCGCGTATCCTGAATGCACTAACACAAATTGTACACAATATCAACCACTTTTGACTAAGTTTCTGATTAAAATATACGGAGCAATTTACAATGAACTGGTACTGGTAAGAACCACGGAAGAAAAAAAGTATATTTTGAGTAACTAATTAAGTGGACTTTAAGTAGTATTATCCCTAAACTCACGGACCGGTTCTGAGAGGCCCTGAGAGTGACCATGAGCTGCACATGCAACATGCAGCATTTCTAGATGGTCAATGGCCGTTGTCCCGAGTTTACCCAAAGATTCTTATCATTCCCGAGCGTGACGCTAAAATTCAATTCACAGCCAACGAAAAATCTGACTGAGGCGTGCTAAAAGAAGTATTCACTTCAAAAATAAATACAAAAGTTAGAGTTAAAACTAAACTTGGGAATTAACGGAATGGGGCGTTTTCAAGAGGCAAAAATACCTGTCAAAGACAATTCCCAATTTCACCGTAGGTGGCGCCACTGTTTTATTTTGTTAGAAAAGATTCACATAGTGGTGCCACACTCGGCAATATTTAGAACTATCTTTGAGAAGTCTTTTTGCGTCTGGAAAACGCCTCAATTTACTTTTAAAAAATAACATCATCACAAAATGACAATCCCGCTTTGCAAATGAAGTTTTTCTTAATTAATCTGTGTCACAGTCGATTGTGTCTTCTGTGGTTATTCGTCAATCATTCGTTTTCGTCGCATTTCATTCAATTCAATGAGTCCTTTTGACAGCTGGTGTGTGTCGTGGTCAAGCTGGAGCATTTTCAGCTTTATCTAAATTTCACAAAACTTTCATGAATTTCCTCATTGGTACACATACAACTTATATTCTTTTAAGACATATTATTAACAAGAGGTTCGTACTACTTAAAGTATATTTTAATGTATATATTGTTAAAGTCATAACCTCAATGGCCGAGGCTTTTCGGTGTTTTTCCTAATTTTACACAAGAAATTCTACATATTACATCGTCTAAGTGTTCTTATTGTGTTAAAATTGAGTTGCTTATGGTTTATGTAACACGTAGTTGTGTTTTGGCTGATTCTAGATAGATTAGTGTGAAGACGTAATCATGAGTCGTTTCTTCGCAACCGGAACAGACTCCGAGTCTGAGAGTTCATCCGAAGACGAGCCAGTAGTACGCGCTCCGGCGCCTGTATATACAGTAAGTACAATCCATTGATAAATGAATAATATCACTATTATGTGAAACAGGTTGGAACAAATTCTTTACCTCTTCATTAATGTCGTAAAGGACGTAAAGTACATCAGATCTCGTGTGCAAGCTAAAATAAAGCATTTATAAAAATCATTGCCCTTTTAAATATCAACAAATGCTATTGCATCTCTGTGCGAGTACCAACTGCACATATGTACATAGTTATGTGTTAAAACCGTATATTAATTTTGTCTACAGTTCAGTGACGATGAGGAAGAAACGAAGCGCGTTGTGCGTTCCATGAAGGAGAAGCGATATGAGGAGCTTGAAGGCATCATTCACTCCTTGAGAAACCACAAGAAGATCAAAGACTTTGCATCTGCACTTTCCTCCTTTGAAGAACTCCAGAAGGCTTACACGAGAGCAGCACCAGTGGTAGCTAAGGAAGAGAATGGCATTGCTCACGATTTTTCATCCGAGCATTGGTGGAACTAGAAGACTGGGTTGCAGGGGCATGGACAGACCGTGGCGCAAGGAAGGGGCTTTCAAGGGCAACAGCAAAGCCCTAACATCTCTGAGGCAAAAACTCGAAAATACACCAAGGAGTTTGAGGCTGAGGTCACCAAGTTTAGGGAAGATCCTGACCAGCCCGATGATGAAGAAGAGCAAAAGGTTGGTATAAATATTGTTTCAAAACTAGTTGGTGAAGCCCTTTATTAGAAGAAGCTTGAGACAAATAGTAAATATTGAATAAAAATTACTTAAACTGTTGTCAAACAAAATTGAAATGTAGCTATTGTGATGTAGTTTTGCAGCATGATATAGATTCATTAATGTAAATTAATTTTCATATCCTTGGCCTTGGATTGGTCGAGCTTGTATTCCATACAATGATTCAATCTATATAGTATTATAGACACTCTCAATAATGTCAAAAATGTTGGAAATAAAATACAAAAAGTACTTTTTATGTTGCCAAAATTAGTAAAAACTGCAGACCTGTGCACATTTA
This sequence comes from Ectropis grisescens, assembly GCA_017562165.1. NCBI lineage: Eukaryota > Metazoa > Arthropoda > Insecta > Lepidoptera > Geometridae > Ectropis > Ectropis grisescens. Next base: position 14,357,833 of record CM029782.1, on the reverse strand, counting down.
GATGTAACTTTATTATCCTAACTTGACAATAGGCTTAATACCTACCAAACTTTCTAATAAATCCATTCTTTTGTTTACAAATTTGGTTTGCTTGCATGTATATCTATGATGTGAATAACATAGTACAAAAATTCAACAAAATCACTGGTGCAACAATAGATATCAGACAAAAATAACAGACTGTATGCAAAAGTGTTCAAGTAAGAATTGTCTTTTTGGTTTTCTAATACACATTTTTCTTCTTTCCATTTATCAACAACTCTCTGTAATGTCAAAATATGCACAGCCCCTTGTCATTATATAAACTTCACACTTCTATAGTTCTATATTCTAGCTATCTTTTGTTACCCATTGTGTATCTGTCGCAGCCGGATTGTATAATCCGCTGTATTACTTTTTACGGCTAGCCGTTTTGAAAAACAGGGTCGTTTTATAAAGGGGCGGTTTGACAATTAGCCAGATTGAAAGCGGCTGATTCAAAAACCCAGATCTGACTCGGAGCACCATGACTCAACCTAGTCTTGTAGCTACTACCCCTAGAGTGTATATAAAAAATGCGGGAGCTTCTGGCGGGAGCCCACCCGCGGAGTCAAATCTCAATGATAGACCCTTGTCTAAGTGGACCATATTTCTTAGGTGTACCATCACCAATATCTAGTTAGGGGCTTTCAGGGTATTTTTTATCTGAGAGGTAAGATGTTTAAAAACAAAGTGTAAGAAATATGGCAAGAGATAATCTGTCAGCTTTTTCTGAATAATACTCATTGTTTATTTTGTAAGTATGGTCACCCTACAATTTAAGCACTAGTACAATGCGGCTAAACGTTGGCCGCCGTATTGAAGAACGTATCGCAATGACAATGCGGCTAATCGTTGAACCGCCGCATTACAAAACGGCCCTGTTTTTCAAATCGGCTAGCCGTAATGTAATACAGCGGATTATACGATCCGGCTGCGACATATCCATCAAAGATGAATCAGATTAGTTCCTACTGTGAGCTCTTAAATGGCTAGCAATACCAAACTTAGTTTCAAATGTTTTATTTCACCTACATACCTACACATATTAACAAGCCTTTATTTCTAGAGTATTAACAGTACAGTACTTACACAGATTCGTCATCATCCGATGAGTCTGAAGAGGAAGAGAAGCCGAAGGAGAAGCCCCGCGCCCGGCGATCTCCCGAGCCGCCGCGCAGGCCTCCGCCGCAGGACGATGACTCCTCGGACTCCATGGACTGGGGCTCCAGCTCTTCAGACTCCAGCTCCAGTTCTGATGATGAAGCGAAAGGCGCTGCCACTATGCGCGAGCGGTTCTTGAAGTCCAAGACGGAAGCTGGTAAACATTTTAAACATTTCATTTATTATTTTCCAGACTTTAGCTAGAACAAACAGACAGTCAACATTTTCAAAAATTGTCTTTTTGATGTAAGTATACAAGTATGCTATGTATACAAGTGTCACAAGTCTCGGGATCTACTCGGGGTTTCCCTATCTGCCACATGATGGACCCAGTACCTGCACGGTGAATCCATGAAATCCTAAGAAGTTCATCTCACACCACTTTAAGTCCCCATGCATTGTAGTGAGCCCTAGTGACATTGCATAGAGACGAAGATACTTGCCCTAGAGTATCCTCATATTTATTTATTCCTCATCTGAGTACCCTGAGTTTCAATATGAGGTATGATACCCTTAATGACACACTCAAAATTTCAAGTTATACACTTGTATCTTATACTTTGCAATTTATTTGTAACTGCGTAAATAAATGTATATTATAAATTGTAGGGGATGATGAGGAGAGGGACAAGCGCAGAATCAAGAAACGTGAGGAGAGGCGAGAGACGAGAGTTGGGAAGTCTAGCAAACGCGACCAGGCGGACGACGGCGGCGAGTGGGAGACCGTCAGGAAGGGAGCCGCTACGCCGGACAAGCCCAAGATGTTTGCCAAGGTTTCTACTGCTTAATCTACATATTATTAAAAACACATTTAATAAAACAAGAACAAAATTTATGATAAATCATGTATTAGAAATGGAAACTGTTAACACAATTAATTAATTTCAAAGAAAATAATCTTGTAAACAGGATAATATAAACTGATACATACTACATGCACTAAACACCCAATAGAGATAAAAAATATAGATTTGTGTGATTGTGTCGGTGAGTGTGTGTGTGTTTGGGTTTACCCACCTGGGATAGCTGGCTGTCAGCTTACTTTTGTTATGATATAATTAGTTTAGTTTTGAAAAATTATTTTAATAATTCGATAAAATACATACATGCTCATAAAGCACTGGCTGCATTGCCTCATGGGATGGCTATCATCTGTCTGAGAAATGAGCCATACCGGGAGTCCACTTTGGTTACGTAAATGACGCTAAACATTTTAAATAGCATAAAAAAAAATACAGTTGTCATGTTCATAATAAGCAAGAAGATATGGTTTTTCTAAATGTATGGACATTTAGCCTTTCTTGAAATTCTAATTATTTTATGTTTTTAACAGACTTCAAAAATGGAGTAAGTTCACAATACAGCTGTGTGACAATAAGTTTCAACAAAAAGTTTAAACCTTTACGTTTGTGTCCAGGACAGCGACATCGACGCCGCTCTAGTGGTGAAGAAGCTGGGCGAGATCAGTGCCGCTCGCGGACGTAAGCGCACCGACCGGCGCGCACAGTTGGAGCTCTTACATGAACTGAGGACGGTCGCCGCCGCACACAACCTCGGCGACGCCTTGCAGCTCAAACTACGCGCCGCCACCGTCGCCGCTCTCTTCGACTACAACCCAAAAGTCTCCGACGCCATGAAGCCAGAATACTGGTCCCGTCTCGTCGAAAATGTCGACCACATGGTCACTCTACTCCTCGCCCACGAAGACATGGTCCTCAGCGAGTCCTTCACCGAAGACAATGAAGAGCTAGTCGCTCCCCCATACCGCGTCCGGGGATGCGTCCTGACAGCTCTGGAACGTCTCGACGACGAGTTCACCAAACTCTTGAAAGAGTGCGACCCCACTCCAACGAGTACGTCGAGGCTGAAAGATGAGGTCCGAGTATCGGCCCTCATCGACCGCGTCTGCCAAGTCGTCGAACGCGATGGAACGCCCCAGGAAATCTGCCGCGCGTACTTACGCAAGATCGACCATCTTTACTACAAGTTCGACCCGCGCGCCGTCCGCAAAGACTTGCCGCCTGGCGAAGAGACTTCCATCAAGAAGATGGAGAAGTTCTGCAAATTTATTTACGCTAACGACGAGTCGGACCGTCTCAGGACTCGGGCTATTCTATCCCATATCTACCACCACGCGCTTCACGACAACTGGTTCCAAGCTCGCGATTTGCTGCTCATGTCTCATCTTCAAGAGACGGTTCAGCATTCGGATCCCAGCACTCAAATCCTGTACAATCGTACGATGGCGAATCTGGGGTTGTGCGCATTCCGTCGGGGCAACGTGAAGGAGGCTCACGGTTGCCTCGCTGAGCTGATGATGACTGGAAAGCCTAAGGAGTTGCTCGCTCAAGGATTGTTGCCTCAGCGTCAGCATGAGCGTTCGAAGGAGCAAGAAAAGATTGAGAAACAGCGTCAAATGCCATTCCACATGCACATTAACTTGGAGTTATTGGAGTGTGTGTATTTAGTGTCGGCTATGTTGATCGAGATCCCGTATATGGCAGCTCACGAGTTCGATGCTCGTCGTCGCATGATCAGTAAGACGTTCTACCAGAATCTGCGAGCGAGCGAGAGGCAGGCGCTGGTGGGGCCTCCGGAGTCGATGAGGGAGCACGCCGTGGCGGCCGCGAGAGCTATGAGGCGCGGCGACTGGCGAGCTTGTCTCAACTTCATTGTTAACGAGAAGATGAATGCCAAGGTATGTTAGATCTTATTGTATTGTAACACTGAACTGTAAAGTATCAGGTTAGTCTTAAATCCTTAGGTCAGAGGTAGATATAAAATTATAGAATAGAAATTTCTGAATAGAGAGACATAAGACCATTCTGAGCATAAGAGAGACAGTCGGCGTCATAAGTCCCAGTTGTCCCACGCGCCATCACTGACGAACACTGCACATCACATCCTCAGCAACAGAGTGGTTTACAACTGGAACAGGTTGCCTGAGGATGTTATTTTGGCAAAGTCGTTAAACTCTTTTAAGAACAAACTTGACAAATGGATAGTAAAAGACAAAATCATTTTAACAAACAATTACCTATAATTTGTTATTTCAACACTGAGATATAGGCACATCAGCTAAAGCTGCTCGCCTATTAATCAATAAATATAAAAAAATAAATAGAATCAATATTTTGTATGATTCTTAGAGTACAATACCTAGATTGTATTAATTTGATAAATCTTATATGTGAAGTATAAAGCTTTTTGAAAGCTTTGGACACATTTTGGTAAGGAAAAATTTGTATGGGTTCGCGTCACCACATCAGATACGATGGCGATACGATACGATATGATGGTATATATACTTATATACCAGCCTTTCCCAATGTGGGCGCTGCAGGCCTAAAGGTTAAGAAAAAATGGAAGCTTTGTTAAGAGGCTTGAAGAGGCGAATTGTAATTACATCTAGCGAGCTTGAATCTAGCATGCTTTTTTTAAGTAGGTGAAAAAATGGGGGTGCAAAAAATAATTTATTCTTAAAGTGGGCAGCAGACAAAATAAGTTTGCGAACCCCTGGTATATAACATCATCTCACCTGACCGTGTGAAGTGCTTGTTAGACACTTTTGGCTATAACTTATTATTATTCTTATAATTTGCTTGTTCCTAATTATCTATCTCTTCCTTTTTAATCAACTTTTTTTTTATTGTAAAATGTGTAACAAATACTAGGACATATAATCATGCTGTATACCACTATACCACTATACATATCCATTAGGAATACTGTCTAGATCTAAACTTAAGTTCTAATCTAACCTTATACTGTATCGGCCATATTCTGTTGTACATATTAAATAAATTTAATTAAATAAACTTTTTTGGATGGGTGACATCTTATGAAATCGCGTCACTTAAACTCGTAATAGGAGCATATCTGCAGCCATCCAGGTGTTATCTATCTACATATTAATTTTATACTAATTGAAGTGAAACTTCTTATGCGACTTCTGACAAGGGTGCATTAAACGTTTAACACTACCATGGAGGGGGTACGAAAGGGGGAAATAGAAAGAATAGTGTTGCGGGGGAATAGAAAGAGACAGAGCAAGAGTGAAAAGTTTCACTTCTTCCACGCGGAGGGACTCCACTCACAATTTTTTTGTTTTCTTGTCATCATGCCTATTTTTTTTCATACAAACGAGAAGCCTCTAAACTAAATCTTTAAAAATATTGTTACGTAATATTTTAACGTCCCCATAGAGAGAATAATATGGTTTAGGTTTTATTACCTATTACTTTCTAAAGTTTCTCTGTAATTTTTTTTTCTTAATTTAAGAGCTATGAAAAATGTATCTATCTAAAAATTTGAAAAAACTAAGGCATATTTTTTATGAATAAATGATATTAATAAATTCCACAGGTATGGGACCTAATGGTGGGCGCAGACAACGTACGCGCGATGCTCGGCCGCCTCATCCGCGAGGAGTCTCTCCGCACGTACCTCTTCACGTACGCGCACGTGTACGCGTCTCTCTCGCTGCGCTCGCTCGCCAGCATGTTCGAGCTGCCCAGACAGCGCGTGCACTCGCTCGTCTCCAAGATGATTATAAACGAAGAGTTGCTGGCGTCGTTAGATGATCCCAGCGAGTGTGCGATCTTGCACCGCTCCGAGCCTACTAGGATGCAAGCGCTGGCGCTTCAGCTCGCCGATAAGGTATGTACAACTAAAAGAAAAATAAAAAACGAAGGTGGCAGTGTAAAAAAGTTCTTGAAGTATTCGTCGATCAGATCAATCGTTATTAAAGGGACCTTAGATATGGACAAGTTGTGATAGGTACACATCTGATATATTTTTGTTGTCTGCAAAATATATAACAAAATATAATATATTAATAAATTATATTATTTAAATCATGAAATCCAAATAAGTATTTTCTTAAAAACACTATGAAATTATTGTTTTATCGTTTCTTTAAGTTTGTAATGACAAAGATCACAGACCCCGAAACCTGTGGAGGGGCAAATTGAAATTTTAAAAAACCAAATCGCTTTCTAGCGGACTTCTCAAATGTCAAAGCAGGCCATTTTTTTTTAAACTGTAGTCAATTTTTTGTCTTGTCTGAACAAAAAATCATTTAAATTAACATAACTGTAAATCTTATGTGTACTGTGTAATATATAAGGTTAATTTTCCAGGTGGGCAACGTAGTGGACTCGAACGAGCGCATCTTCGAGAAGCAAGGGTCGTTCTTCCAGCGCGGGGGCGGCGGCGGGCGGGGCGAGGGGCGCGGGCAGCGCGAGCGGCCGCGCGAGGGCTGGAACCGGCGCCAGCGCAACCGCAGGCGCGACGACGAGCGCGGACACGACGACTAAACGCTCGCGGAGACGACCCTACCCTCCTTCACTTGTTATTCGTGGAGGCCGCATTCGGTTGCTGTTAGATTTGAAACTTTACTTTTTTTCAAGTTACGCAATTTATTCCGGTCATTGTATTCAATAGATTTGAGACTGTTTACTAATACTTATATTTTTTGAAGTTACGCATCAGATCATCGAACTCAAGATTATCTGAAGTCGACTAATCATCTATAGCAAGACTTCTATTAAATAAACTTCAGAAGACCATCAACGATCTCTGGCCAAATTGCGGTAACATTACTGAATGGAAGTTGAATTTAAAAAGTTTAAAGTTTCCCGCGCTAATTTTTATATATATATTTTTTTAGTAAAAAGTGTTCAAGCACTGGTCTCTGGCGAAATAGTAGTGATATAACCGAATGGAAACCATGAGAAAAATAAATTGAAATAGCGCGGTTATATATTTTTGTACAGAGTAGAATTTGACAATTTTGTTATGATTGTATGATCTAATCATATGTTTGCTTTATCGCGTATTCATAAAAAAATCAGAAAATGCTCGCAGCTTGTTTTTTCCTAAAATTGTACCTAAAGTTTTCAAGCGTTCAGTTGCCGAATGCGGCCAAAAGAATACGTTACATTTATTTTTCTTTATACAAATGTATTACAAATGAAAAATGTTATCTCTTGATGTAATAGCCATTCTATTTTCTTTGTATTTCATTTTGTATTCATTCATTATAAACGGAGGATTACAATAAAGGTGTACAGTCACAATGGTATATTTTCTTTTCCTTCAAAGTGCAAATGTACGAGTATTACTGTATCTATCATCCAAGCATGGATTATATTTTCTAAGCTTGGTTATATGTTTTTTTAACAGGCAGGGCAAAAAAATGCATAAAATAAAATAGACTACAGGCCCGTGAACAAAATTTATGGGTCATATGATACAGCAGGAGACCTATGTAGGATGATAAAAGGGTATAAAATAATAGGATTCCAGCACTTCCGGCATTTGAAAGCTGTCCAACTGAAAGCAAATTGCAGAGGGGGTGTTTCTGACCCTCGCTCTTTCCTTCTTGTCGCATGATTTCTATATACGGCATGGCGGAATAATGGATTAAAATAGATATTGAAACTGTATGGAACCAATGCCGTACATAATCATATGACCAAATTTACCCTGAACTTCGCTGGAAAATCATGAATTTTTCCGACAAAACTAATAATTAAAATATAAAATTTTCATTTTTTTTTGTTTCAATACCTGTTCTAATCCATTATTTCGCAATACCGTACAAAAATCATGCGACAAGAAGGAAAGAGCGAGGGTCAGAACCCCCCCTCCCCTCTTCAATTTGCACTCAGTTGGACAGCTTTCAAATGCCGGCATAGTGCTGAATATTATTATTTTATACCCTTCTATCATCCTACATAGGTCTCCTGCTGTATCATATGACCCATAAATTTTGTTCACGGGCCTGTGCTCTAAAAGAAATATATATTCGTCATAATTATCTATCTGTCACTTTTTCCAAAGTTTTTACTAACAAGTTATTTAAATACTACGTTCAACCCGCGGCTTCCCTCGCGTTCTGTAAGTTTCTTATGTTCTCTGTAGTTTATATTCTCTATAGTCTTCTGTAAAATGACAAATAATAATTTAAGTAACTATAATCTTTAAGGTTTAAGATAAGATAATCATTTATTGACACATTAACGCATAGACTAAACTTAGCTGCAAAATATTTACAACCAAAACTTAGTAGTTATAGATCCTAATATGTCTCGTCACTTTACACAATTGTTAAAGCACAGTTAATTAATTTGCTGTACATTGGCAACATGATTAATAATTATTATTTTAAAGTATTATACAACTCAAAACAAATAATAATTTAGATCGTGATCAAGTTTCGTGTTATGTTCATAATATAAGTTCAAATCGTGAGAGTTTAATAACTATATTCAAAATTAGTCATACAGGTTGTAACAATGAAAACATAAATAGATACTAAACCTAAATAGAGCGCAGTTCTTGGGTAACAGGCAAGCATACAGACAGATATACAGACATACATACAGATCGTTTGCACTTAGGTATTGTCTTCGATGTCAGATGCTAGAGTCATAGTCATAATTCAAGTAGGTAGGTACTCTTTCACAGTGTACAAGGTGGGATTTAAAAGGAGTCGTTTTCAAAAACATTGCCTCACTAGGTAGAGTTTTACAATCTGCTGGCAGCTTATTGTAAAGGACTCTACCCATGTTTGTCGGAAGTCTTTTTACCATTGATAGTCTGGAATGCGTCGGTTGAAGGATTGTTTTTATTTGACCTGTTCTCCGTTCTTTAATTTTCTCGATTTTGAATCGTCCTATGTTGTTCCTTGTGTATTTCAGGATTTCAAATATATAAAGAGCAGTTGACGTCATTATATTCAAGTTCTTATAGTGCTCTCTACAACTTTCTCTAAATTTTGCGTTTACTAGTACGCGTATTGCACGCTTTTGCATTTTTAATACTCTTTGAAAATCAGTCCTTGAGGAGCCCCAGAAGATTATTCCGTAAGCCATTATGGAGTGCACATATGAGTAGTAAATCTCTTTGAGGCTCTCCGGGGATGTGACATGTTTTAATTGTTTTAGGGCATAGGTATATACCTTTCGCCATCTTTTTACATGTTTGATCTATATGGCATTTCCAGTTTAGTACACGATCTAAATGAAACCCCAATAATTTTGCATTATTTGTACTAAATAATTTGGTTCCATCGCTTAACCTATTTATTTCAAACCAGTGGTTTAGTTTCGATAGAGCTTCTCGTATTTTTAGTAACAATTTTTCGTAGGAGTTACCTGATAGTATGAGGGTAGTATCATCAGCGTATTGTATTATCTCTCTGTCGAGCTCTAACATGGACAAATCATTTACAAAAAACGAAAATAGGATATTTCCCAATGACGATCCTTAAGGAACTCCTGTGTTGATAATTTCTGGTTTAGAAACATGGCGCTTGTTATTTATTTTAAGTTCTACTACGCTTTTCATATTTTCTAAGAAGGACTTTACCAAATTCAATTCTTTGTTCCTGATTCCGTAGATCATGAGCTTTTTTAATGAATTACGGAATCGAAAGCTTTGGATAAGTCTAACAGTATTATGGCTACCTTCATTTTACCATTTAAGTTTTCCACAACATTGTTAACAAGGTTATGAACAGCTGAAATTGTTGATCGACCGCTTCTGTACGCATGTTGAGAATCTGAGAGTATAGAGTGTCTTCTTCTTGTCGTGTCAGCAATTCAGTTTGGACTACATATATATATATATATTTTTTTTTTTTTGTACACATTTTTAAATTTTGTCTTTTGATTTTAAATTTATGTTTTTTTTTTTATTTCTTTCTTCGTGTAATTTTTAATTGCTAAGCAGTTTCTGACCAGTGAGTGGCTACAGAAACTCCAACGGGGTTGGCTTCGCACAGGTCATTCAGTGTACAGGTGTTGGGGCACAATGGACACACGAGAAGGTGATCCATAGTCTGGGAGCTTACACCACAGTCGCACTGCTCAACTGGAGGATCTGCAAGACCCCATTTACACATATTATGTCTGCAACGGCCTACTTGAGTTCGGAGTCTATTTAAAGACTTCCAGATAGGCCATTGCAAATAGAGTGTCTATTGAAATATGACATGATGTTCTGTGATATTATCGCTTCAACTAGTTTTGAGATTGTGGGCACTATAGTAATGGGCCTATAATTAGTAACACATGTTGTTTCACCTTTACCTTTATACAATGATGTTATTCTGGACTTTTTCAGATAATCTGGATATGACTCAGACTGTAGAATGTTGTTGATTAAGAAACAAAAATGGTTCGAAAAGGAAAAAATAAGTCGAGACAGCAAGACACCAGAATAAAAATAGACCAGAAATATCATTTATTCCATGCGTTTATGTAGGTAAGACTTCCATCCAAACTTCAAAACTACTTCCTTTATATCTAGCCATTTAGGGATTGAATAATAATAAACTCATTATTTTAGCCGTACTAAATTCGTACGAAATTTCATCCAAATGTATGTATAAGAACCAAAAAGTTTCATACAAACATTTATCTCTTGAGGGCTGAACTTTGAAAAACGCTACGTACTTTATGATTTTAGTTAAACCATATTATCTATTCTATGGTTGATCTCAATTTATACTAAATTTCATGCTAATATGCCCAAGGAAAAAAGTTTCATACAATCGTTTATATTATATATATTTGACCTCCTTGGGGGTCGAATTTCGAAAAATTCTTCCTTAGTACCCACTATGTTAAGTAGTAGTACTAGGGTTTCCAATACCGGGATCCCGGTATCAGCCAATACCGGGATCCCGGATTTTTTTTCGAGTTTTTTAATACCGGTATTGAAATGTTCATAACCGAGATCCGGGATTTTATTTTAATTTTGGTACAAAACATGAAACAGTGAGTAGTGGAATTGCACAACCCACGCCTGCACCTGCACCTATAGCTACAACAACTTCTGAAGATGACTCAAATTGCAACGAAAGTGAAAATAGTGCAGATGACAATTCAAACGGGGCTTTCGTTGTTAAAAGTGCTAATAGTTTCCATAGACAGTGACAGTAGCGACGACATTCTTTCATTGAATTTGAACACACCCATTTATGTTGAATTGCCGATTGAAAAGCAACTAGAAGCAGAAATACAAGCTAAAACTCAAAAGAAGACATCTAAACGGCAAGATTCTTCTAGCACTGGTATTGATTCTATTGTACGCGTTGAAATGGGTGTTTATACCGTTGGGTACTGGAGGTGGCCGAGAAATGTAGCTTGACATGGCTTATAATTATTTGTTAAGCATTCCGCCAACAAGTGTAGAAGCGGAAAGAGCGTTTTCCTCGGTCACATATTTATGCAATCGATTAAGGAGTTCGCTCTCTGATAAAAGTCTAGATGCTTTATCTTTCCTTAGAACGCAATTTCAAGAAGAAAGAGCCACAGCCCAATGATATCGTGCTTGATAAGAAAAGTAAAATTGTGAATTAAGCTTTTTTTTAATCATTACATTTTTCATTGTGTTTATTTTTTTGTAAATGTTAACCAAAGTACATAGATATAAAAATTATATTATTAAGATAAATTAATAAAAATTAGATTTCGTTTAAAAAAAGTAATATCGTTTGTTGGCTAGACATTATGTGTTGATTGCGGTGTATGTGAAAGTTTTTATTTTCACTGTTATTGTCTATCTTAAATGTTAAACCCCAAATATCGTTGAGATTCTTATTACTGGTTATAATTTTTATAACTCGGATTATCGTAAAAAAAGACTGATCTAACTGACACTTAATATTATTGATATACAAACAAATGATTGTTTGTACCACACGTTAATAATATATGATTTGATGTTAAAACTTTGTTTATTGATTTTACGTTCTAAATACGTACTTCCAAAAAAAGAATAAAATTAAGAGTCTGAAAAAATTAGGTTTTTTTGATTCAATACCGGTATCCCGGAATCCCGGTATTTAGAATAAAACATCCGGTAGTAATACCGGTATTGAAAAAATCCGGTATTCGAAAGCCCTAAGTAGTACGCTTACGTTATAGGAAGAATACCTATGTGAATGAAATTTAAGTTTCTAGCTGTTACGGCTTGGGCTGTTTGTTGATCTATCAGTCAATCACCTTTACCTTTTATATATAACTAGTTGTACCCTGCCACGCTTCCCCTGTGGCCCATTGTGAAGCAATAATTAGATAAAAGCAATCCTTGATGAAAATGAATCCTATAAATATCATTCTAAAATTTCAGCTCGATCGGTGCAGAACTTTTTGAGTTTTTGAAGCGTACACAAACCAACATAACGTTTTTATATATAGAGATAGATAACTTTTAGACGTACTCTTTACGTGGGAGAAAAATATTTTTGTTTTTTACTTTACTTTTGTTATTTCTTTAATAATAAAAAAATGGGAAGTTTTTATTACTTTTTTCTCATATATATATATCTCGTATAATTGATACGGCATATACGGCGGTAGCTACGCCCCTTATATACTAGCAAATGTGACTGTGACATCATAACTACCGAATGGATGAGGCGATTTTGATTATTATTTCTTGTTTGAAAGTGGAGTCTTTTTAACTGCGATAGCAATAGCCAGCTTCGATGCATGCTGCGTATTTCCTTTACTTGAGAGCTTGAGACTTATTGTGTTTGTCCTACAATTTTAATCAACTATGGTATATAGGTACTTGGTAATAGGACAAGGCGAACATTTTTTCTCGATACTAAGTTAGTATTAGTACTTGACAACCGTTTCGCCTAATGTTAAAAGCTAATGTGGTCTACGATGCAGCGTGCTTACCTAAAAAAAAGACACCCAAATTGCCAACCACTCTGGCATCATATTCCACAGTAGATGTTCTTAAAACGAAAGTGGAGTCATACCTCTTTGGTCGAGTCTTACAACAACATCAAACAAGTTACAACTTCGTAAGAGCAAAGGGTAAGCATCCCGTTAAATGTTCGCACTGCTGGCACTCGGGGCCTTCCCTCGCAAGGAAAGAGTCAAGGTCATAATCCACTACGCTGGCCCAGTGCGGGTTGGCGGATGATCCAATATCTCGAAAGATTCTAGGTACCTACCTCTACATAACGGTTTCCTCACGATGTTTTCCTTCACCGTTTTTAAGTTCGCGGCATTAAGCATATGACTTCGAAAAGACAGTGGTGCCCGCGGGATTAAACCCGGAGCTCCGGATCGGCAGTCGTTCTTCCGAGTAGACCACGCGTAACATTATTTATTTCTTCAAATAGGTAGCTAAATTAATCAATGAGCCGTTTTCCGACGAGACAAAAATAGTTCAAGCTCAGTAATGTTCAGGGAAAAAGTGTAAAACTAAATTATTTTTTTTATTTAAAAATTTATGTTAAGTTTTGGAGGTTTCCCGTGTTTGGGAATCACTTACTTTAGATAAATTATAATTTTATTTTCAGCTCAGCTGATGTGTTTAGTTTGTTTACCTTCTGTAAACCCTAAATACTCGAAGAAAAAATGTTATACTAAAACAACTTTTCTTCTTTTTTATCACAGAAACAAAACAGATTACAGAAACAAAATGTTTTGTTTCTGTAATCTGTCCTATCAATTACATTATCTGACAGAAACTCTGTTTTCATATTGCAAAAAAGAGCAATCCGTGGTCTATTTAATTTATCACCTAGAGAATCAGTACGGGAGATATTCAAAACTTTTAAGGCATTTAACGCTGTCTTGTTCTCGCGACCGTCACCGACCGCGGAATCGGTGCTACAGTGCAGAAATAACATTAAAATATTGGACTATGTCATTTAAACTCATTTTTTGTTCAAGATTTGTTCATACTAGTGATAACAATTTTGTGAATTGTGAAGTGATAAGAGTTTTTTTGATATATAAACGAAGAAATATTAAATTTATCTATAAGTACTCGTAGATTTACAAAACTCAACCTTTTCTTTTTGGTCACACTATAAGTTGAGAACGGCTTTTCCAATTTCATGCATCTTTTTAAAATGTTTCCTAATAATTCACAAGTTCGTCAAAAATTTTAAAAAATGTGCTGAAACGTAATGAGAGGCCAGTAAAAATAGAAGGTTTTTTGGTCAACTTTGCACTAACTTTCTAATCCAATTTTTTTCTATGAGGTAAAGATCACTTACTGAGCATAAAATTACAAAATGCTAAGTAGTAGTGGTAGGACTCTTGGCAGAGTCCGCCTGGGGAAGTACCACACCTTTGCCAGTTATTCTACCGCCAAGCAGTAATGTGCAAACATTACTGTGTTCCGGTTTGAAGGGCAATGTTTCCAGAGAAATTACAGGGCTTAGAGATATAAATAAGATCTTAGATCTCTGGGTGACGAGCGCAGTGCAGTGCTAGGTAATGATTTGGACTCTTCATGTTCCAATAGCTGCTTGTCACTGTGCTGTTATGTGTCAGGCATGTTGCTTACCATCAGGCACATGACCTGATCGTCTCGTCACTCTATATTTAAAAAAAAAAAAAAAAATGCTCACAGATCCAGGTAGAGCTTCAAACGCCAATTGAAAAAAAACTGTTTTAGCCGATATTTTGGAAACTATATATTTTGACAATAATTGTAGAAAATAAAATTTTGCATCTTTTGTAGCTAGTAAACTTTTTTTGTAAAACTTACCGTTTACGATTTATAACCCATTCAATGATACGGTTGCGATGATGCCGATAATAGTGGATGAAAATGATGTGGTCTACAATGGAACTTGTTTTTCTAATAGAAACAAGCACAGTGTACCTCGTAACCCCAAGGTTCGAACCTTCGACAAAAACCCACTCTGGCAATGCGTTTCACAGCTTAGTTGTTCTTATTACAAAAGTGGAGACCAAACTCTTCGTTCAACTCTTCAATCATGATGATGAACGGTGCTGTTTATTCGAGCAACGAGCAATATGATAGAATAAATTTAATTTAAAACCCCGACTACAAAAAAATCTACATGTAAAAAATATTACCTACTATCTAAGGACACTTTATGAGTCAGACTAGTCTTAGAATATCTTAGTTACCAAAATCCATCCAGCCGTTTGGAAGATATGTGGAAATAAAAGTTTTACAAACATAAAAGATACACGCGAAAAACATAACCCTTCTTCCATTCCGGTAAAAAGGGATATGTTTATGCTACTGGGAACAGAATTCACATCTTATTATTTTTACATTGTTATCATCAAATTTGACATAATAAATCGTAATCGGTAAGTTCGAAAAAAAAGTTTACTGGCAACAAAAGATGGGAAATTTTATTTTCTACAATAATAATAGGCTTTATAACTTTTTCAGAATATCGGCCAAAAACGTTTTTTCGAGCTGGCGCTTGAAGCTACACCTGGATTAGTTATTATTTTGTGATTTTATGCTCAGGAAATGATTCTAAACCTTATGTAAAAAATACAAATCGGAAATTTAGTGCAGAGTTAAATTCTACGAGTAATTTTACTGCCTAAAAGGCTTCTTATCAAATTTGGTCGAGTGTCTAAATTTCTATGAACAATATTAACATTTTCATACAAAAAAAAGAAAAAACAATAAATTTTGGTGGTGTCACAAACTTGGAAATAAATAAAAAATAAAAATTCTAACAAAACCATACGTGTATCTATGGAAAGGTGTTCAAAATTGTATTGAAGTTCCTAATGTTTTTTTTCTAAACTGAATAGTTTGCGTGAAAGTCTCTTCCAAAGTGGTAAAATCTGTATGTGAGGACTTTTCTTCCAAGTACTAAGTAATGGCATTTATATTAGGGGATTTCTCCCCTCTCATTATTTCCTTATCCCGATCTCTGATTTGACGGACGAATATTTTACCGATACTTATCTATTTTCCATTTTTTTTTTAAATAAAGAGTGACGTGACGATCAGGATATGTGCCTGATGGTAAGCAACATGCCTGACACATAACAGCACAGCGACACGCAGCTATTGGAACATGAAGAGTCCAAATCATTACCTAGCATTGCACTGCCCTCGTCACCCAGAGATCTAAGATCTTATATCTCTAAGCCCTGTAATTTCTCTGGAAACATTGCCCTTCAAACCGGAACACAGTAATGTTTGCACATTACTGCTTGGCGGTAGAATAACTGGCAAAGGTGTGGTACTTCCCCGCGGACTCTGCCAAGAGTCCTACCACTACTAATTCCATTGTATCCGCATTGAATTTTTTACTGATGTGTTATCGACGTCAGTTTTTTGAGACTCCCCTTTTGGTCTACAACATAAAGTAAACAGCGTACTAATTAGTATCAGCGTCTATTTGCAATTCCAATGAAAACGGTATCAAAAATCAAGATCATAGTGTGCTTCACTAGTAATACCTACTGATATTGTTATACTGTGGCACTATGATCGTAATATTGAAAATTTATCGGTTGTCAAAATTGCAAAATCAAGCACAGGCCCGTCGTCCGTGAGCGCCGAAACGCGACTGATCAGGCCTGCCGAACGGCGCGCTTTATATATGGTAGATATTAAAACATAGTGAATAACTGATACTTTTTATCAAGTCAAACTCTGCGAATACATCTATAACTTTTAGTGGCTTTCGTTGAGTACAAAAATTTTGTAAAAAAATTCATTAGTTTAGTCATAAACTTGAAATAACTTTTTGAAAAGGAGTAACTTTGGGATTTTTTTCTATCAAGTAAAATTCATTAAATCGTGTTATTGACTGCGAATTGCACTAGATTAAATCCTTAACTAATACATTTTTTTTTTTCAGAGTTTAATACACTATTTTAAATGTTTTAAAGTTGTTTTAAAAATTCAAAATTACGGCCCACACGCCCTTAACATATTAACAGTCCCTTCATTGTATATTTATGAATGTTTAATGCATGTAAGAAAAAATCGAAGTCGCCTGCAGAAATTAACTGATCTGAATCCAAAAGCGCACCATAAAACAAAATTGTATTTCCTAAGTGCAAACTTCAGAAAACAAATAACTCTTTCAAAGGTACGTAAAGGTAAGGTTTCAAA
This sequence comes from Ectropis grisescens, assembly GCA_017562165.1. Taxonomy (NCBI): domain Eukaryota; kingdom Metazoa; phylum Arthropoda; class Insecta; order Lepidoptera; family Geometridae; genus Ectropis; species Ectropis grisescens. Next base: position 14,340,757 of record CM029782.1, on the reverse strand, counting down.
GGTTCTTGTACGTAGGTATGATACGGACGGATATTAAAAGCTCCTTCATAGACAATGGTTTTAATTTTTATGAATGGCTTTGTTTGTTTTTTTTACTCCCATCTGTTGAGAAGTAGCAAAAGAATAAGAAGAGCTAATGCTAATTTACTCCAGAGATGGCAGTATTTCTAATTTAAGTGAAGCGTTTTGTTATTGCTACGAAGTTTTGTATTAGCCGTTTTTTTTCTACAACTTGGTAAAAAATTAGTCATTTATATAATGTGCTGCTTTTGAATCTTTATAATTTTTTATTTTATCGATAGTTTTCGTCTCATTCCATTTAACGATTTAACCTCATTGTCCAAAATTTATTGAATATTAATAATATACGTAGGTATATGCTGTCATTACATTATTTTCATAGAGTGAATCAATCGAAACGCAACAGTTTTTGACGGACGGTGGGGACGAAATTACTCTTCGTTTTGCAATAGCAGTTTTGTGACGATTTATTGCCAAACCATATTTATTTTCTATTGGTTTGCATAGCTATGGTGTTAATGTGGACCTATATATAGTTATTTTCAAATTCAAATAAGTGTTTTTGCCAAATTCTAAGGTTGTATATCTGACAGCTCCCCTGTCCATACAATGGCTGCAACGAGGAGACTCCAAAAGGTGAGACATCATTTTTACCGTGATTTTGGATTGTAGTATTAATCTCAGTCGAGATTTTATTTCAGTTTTTGGCATTGGACCGTAATCACATTATTATTCGACTCTAATATCGCGAGTTAAACCTAGGATACGTGTATAATTCAATAAACAATAACCTAGATTGTAGGATATTCTAGATATTCATAGAATTTTCATTATTTACAGGAGCTCAATGATATCCGGCAGTCGGGGATGAAATCTTTTAGGGAGATACAAGTTGATGAGTCCAATATTTTGACATGGCAAGGATTGATTGTTCCTGTAAGTATCAAGATAGAGTTCATTTTGTAGCTAATAAAATTAGGTAGTAATTAATCTAACTTTTAGCTTTGAGCCCACATAAATAAAAATTGTACACAACCTAGCAAATATCCCAAATTCTATTTAGTTTTAACTAGAAAAAACCTGACAAGGTAAATCCAAAATATGACTCATGACGAATGTGTTATCTATCTAGAAATAATCACAAAGGCAACCTAAACCGGCAATTAAACTGATTTATATTTAAAAAGAAGAAAATATTAACTATATCTAACAATTACTATTCTAACATAGTTAAATTAGTTGGCAAGTATTCTACTTTATCCAACATTTTCTTAAAATAAGAATGAAGTTAGTGTTTACAAGCATTTTATAAATGCCTAAAACAAAATTATTTGCTATGCAAGTGTGCTAAAAGTGGGACATGGAGAACTATTCAATGTCTCATTTACTACCTTTGTAACCCAGGTCACCAGATCAATAAATTCATTAATTGAATTTGTATTTACTGTTTAGCAATAATTTGTTTTGAAGAAAGAGTGCTTGTGCTTTCTTGTTTGTGTTGATTTCCAGAACCACTAAACCTAACTAATTAAAGATTTCATTAGGTAGTTATGTATTATATTAACTAAACACATACATAGAGATGGGTTGTCAGAAAATAATAATCAATTCATATTTAAGAAACTTAGGTAGGTAAATATTTTTTTTTAATTTTCAGGAAAATCCCCCATACAGTAAGGGTGCTTTTCGTATTGAAATCAACTTCCCTGCAGAATACCCCTTCAAGCCTCCAAAGATTAGCTTCAAAACAAGGATATACCATCCCAATATTGATGAGAAAGGCCAGGTTTGCCTGCCTATCATCAGCGCTGAGAATTGGAAGCCAGCCACCAAGACTGATCAGGGTAACTATAACTTGATTTCTTTAGTTAGATTCTTGTTATCAGGTGCAATGGCTTTTATCATATTGGTGCAGATAAGGTTCTACAGAGATTGTCACATTAAATATTTTAAAAGACAGACTTGAATTGAGATGATGACTAGTTAAAAAATATACAGTTGTAATTAGTCCGTCAGGTGAATTCTATCTGCATGACTAATTCCTTTTTTTAGTCATCTTATTGAGGTATGATGAGTTCCTGGAATAGAGCAATAATTACTGATCTAAAATTTAGAAAACCTGACATTCCTTATTGTGGCCGTCTTTATATATTGCTGTTCAAGGAAAATTCTAGATTTTTATTTTTTATACATTACTATTAAGACGATATTATAAAGACCTGCGATATTTGTAATATTATATATCGTATAATCGAACCTGGACTAGACGGGCACAGGACCGAGGCAGATGGCAAAGTAAGAGAGAGCCCTATATCCAGCAGTGGGATAGAGAAGGTGAGAAGGCTGTAGATGACGATGATGATGACTATAAAGACATAGTTATAATTCCTAATTTTAACTATAGAACTATAGGTAAATAGTTTCAAGTCTAAGCTGTAAGACACATAAATTTTATTTGACTTCCAGATTTTTTTTTTATTGAAAACAGCGTATATGTACTTATAATGAAGATTAAATTATACAATTTGCAAAACTTTTTTTGGATGCCTAGAGATTCTTGTGTCATATCCAATGAACTGCTTTTTAGTTGTCCTAGCCAGTTTTCTTCTATTTTGTCATTAGGTCTGCTTTTGTGTTGATATTTCCTTGCTATTATTATGTCTAAAAACATTTTCATACTGAGGTTGCCTGGAAGAGATCACTTTTAGCAATAAGGCCGCCGATTATAACATTAGTTTTTATGATTTTTTCTTCTGATAGCATCTAACTAAAATCTTAAGTCTTAACACCAGTTTCTATATGCCAACTTTCATAATGTACTAAATGTAAATACTATCAAAATAACGAAATAGACCAACTTTGTCAAACAAAAAGAGACTTTGTTTCTATAAGGGTTAATTTGATTTATTTTGTTAATTTTGCAATGTTTTTCCTTGAATGACATGTAAATTGTAGAAAACATAATTTACATATACATGCCATGGTTTCCTTCCACATCACCTTGAATAATTTAACTGTACAAACATTGTATTTAAATTCATGGGTTAGTGGAAGTCTGAAATTATAATAAGGCCTACAATAACAAACTGATAATATTGTTCAAGTCCATATATTTTATATCTTGTGAAGATAGATTTACAGATAGATTTTTAGGTGAGTTCTGCTAGTTTCACTCACTTTTTCATGGGTAAAAGACACAAGTTTTATTAAAAGTAGTCTATATATTACTTATTTTTAATTAACTATGATATTTCTGCACTTGATCTCCATTAACCATGCTCATGCTCACCTAGAAGAAACCGATTCACTTGTAACCATAGAGAAAATCCCACTCAGACATTGCATTCCACAGCATAGACGTTGTTATTACAAAAGTGAAAAGTGTAGTCAAACCTACTACTTGGTCAAGTTACTCAGCTGTGTAAGTTATGTCCGTAATCAATAAGAACCAATTGTATTGTCCTAGCTAGAAAAATAAAACAAGACATCTTTCATAGTAATTCTGTAGTGATAAGACTCTTTGCAGAGTCTCCTTGGAAAAGTACCACACCTTAGTGTGTTGTTCTACCAGCAAGCAGCAACATGAACACATTGCCATCCCGCACATTGCTGTCATGCTGGATTATAAGCCTTCACCCCTCCTTGTGAGAGAAGGCTTTGTGGCCCAGCTACAGAAATGATAAGTGGGCGGCATAACTGGTCTTGAAAAACAATAATAGATTACGTAAATAAGAAAACAAATTAGATACTTTGCACAAACACCTTCACAAAAAAAAACTGAAGATTATTAATATGCCCTGTTTGATTTCAGTTATCCAAGCACTAGTGGCTCTTGTGAATGACCCCGAGCCAGAACACCCACTCCGGGCGGAACTCGCTGAAGAGTACCTCAAAGATAGAAAGAAGTTCTTAAAGAATGCTGAGGAATTCACCAAGAAACACAGTGAAAAACGGCCATCTGATTAGGATAGGAATATGGTTCTTATAATTTAACTTGGGTTTGCAACAGTAATTGTCAATGTATGCTTTTATTCCACAGGCTCAAAGAGTCTTATATACTGAGCATTTTTTACTATATCACCTAGCAGAAACTAGAAATTGACTTATTCTGCAGTATCATACAAGAGGTCTTACTAACAACTTATAAGAATGAAACAAAATGATTTAGCAATTCACTCAATACTGACATTGATATATTGTCGATGAAGTGGGCCTATACAGTGATCGATTTTGATTTTTGTACTATAAATATAATCTCATGTAAAAGCGTTAAGCTTTCTCTTAATTCTATGTCATCATAATATTACATATTATATATGTATAGGTACTGATGTCTTTTGAATCTTTCATAATTTCCATATCGCCGATTTGTTGTTTTTTTATGGAATCGTTATCGTGTCGTATTGTAAGCATTATGTATTGCAATAAAATACATACATTTATACCAAATTCTAAATAATCTAAATCTGTAATGACCATGAATGTTGAAGCAAGTTTGTTCAATTCTAGTTTAGTCTAAACTCATATAAATTATTTTAAATATGATTGATACAAAAAGTTCAAAAAATATACTAAAAACCTCTTTCGACTATTTATATCTGTTGAAAACCCAAATTATTTATAACTTAGTTAAACCCAGGTACTAATCCTTGCTTTTCGTCAATCGCCATTTTGCTTGCAATAAGAATTAAGCACTAAAGTTAACAGATCTAGGCATTTTTTAATTTGACTCTGGCAATCGTCTTCAACGGCTTTTATTTTGTATTATGTTTAGGTATTTTTAAAGCTTAAAAAAATATTTATCAATAAAGGAAATATAATGATAGTTTGATGTTCAGTGGAAGATTAGAATTAAATTCGTTTTGCTCGCTCCATATCTAACCTAGCTGCAATTGCAAACTGATTTGTGTAAATAGTTGGTTCATCTTAGGGTGTGGGGTAAATGATCCAAGCAAATATGTCTTGAACAAAAGTGCATTTTATAATGTCTGAGTAGTGATAATGTCAAGTTAATTGTGCATCTGTCATCAGGCTTATTATTGCAGTTGAGTTTAATGTTGAATTACTTTTAAATACCCACAGCATACCTCGCCGCTAGCGATTCTATGGGTTAAGTAGATGGTGGTGTGTAATGTGTAAACCACTTAAGCTATACACACAGACTCCGTTTTTTATCAATATCAAGGTGCTCAGGGCACATCTAATGGTTTGTCGAAGACAAAATAGTAAACTATTTCTGTTAATTTTATTTCTACATGTATCTTAAACCTTAATTGAATAATTATATTAAATCAACAATGTCTTTAGCGTCATTTTAGATTCATTTCAAAGCCAACGCCACCACATTCGAGTCACAAACATGATCTTACAATTTTTCCATTGATACAAATAAGGAAGCGATGTTACAATTCCACTAAATAAAAACTATGATGTTGCCCTCAATTAAAATGCACCCAATTGCAGAAATAAGCCATTTGACAGTTTAGAGGCCCCAGAATACATTTAATTTTCACATGTCTTACAATTATGTTACTTGGTAACTCTTGTGTGCTGAACAGTTCAGTGCGTGAATTTAAAAAATATTTTTTTCGAATTACGATGCAGTTTTATTTTAATACTATAACAAGAACAAAATTTGAAAATATTACCCACAACCATCTCGGATATGAAATGTGCCAATATTATACAGTATTAAGTCAAGCACTTTCATTTGGTGCCCACGTTAACTTGATTAACGTCTTATCCACCTTACCCCTCACGATGCGAGAGCCCACCGGTGAGCTCGTCTCTCACTGTTCCTGATTTTAAATCGAAATTCTAATAAGATGAGCCTATTTTTGTTTAACTTTTTTTCAAAATACAAATCATTTATTGATAGGTAACACAAAGTTACAAGTCGGAAAGGTAATTTTTGTCACTAACACACGGTAGTGTGTGTGAGAAATTATGTGTACTTATAATTATACATTAAACATTACGATCATTTTAAAATTAAATTAATTTCTTACCTAAATAAACTGAAAAGTTGACAAATACTATTCATTAATTACACTGTGTAGTTTATAGTACTTTTTTTTTTTTTGGTGATTTAAATTTTTAGTTGATAAATATTATGATTTGTTTTGTCAAAACTCAAAATTTTCGAGGTTAGATTCAATTATTTTTTTTCGTATGACCGATAGCGTCGCCGTACCCATATGGGTTCGGCGCCAACTTAGAAGAAGGAAGTTGTGATAAATATGTTATCCGCCATCTAGGACCGATTTTCATCAAACCGCTAAGAACACTCGCAATTACTTCACCTTTCAGTTAACTGAAAATCGGTACATCTGCGTCTGCGTTGGAACTATGACATAGCACGCATACACACACTTATAACCTTTATAATACACAGTCGTTTTTGTGTCAAGGTTTAAATAATGAAATATTAGGGTAGTTACAAAGCCATTCTACTTTAATCCTCAAATTCGTACACATCTTTACTCTCAATAGATTTAGGGATACCTTGAAATTGGTTAACACTATTTACTTTTTTAATATCACTGCTTTCATTGTCTCTATTTCCTATGTTTTCATTATCATTCTTCTTTTGTAGATATTTTTCTAAGTTACCTGAAAAATGTAACCATACTAAGTTGACAATATGATATATATATATAAAAGATGACAATATATTTTGTTATCCATTCAAATCCACAGGCCCAGTGTAGGTTGATGGATAAAAAAAGATGGAATGAAGTAAAATACACCTTGTATCGTAGTTATACATTCATCCAAATAAGCTTTGGTATTGTTATCCTTAGCTAAAGTACACTGTACTTCAAGGGTGTAGTCAGGACTGTACTCTGTCCAGTAATCATGTTCGGGAATGTTCTCATCTAGAGTTACCCCAACTGCCAGTGCCGTAAGGGAGGCCCAGAGTCGGGCTGCATTTGGGTGATGGTAGCCACCTGCAATTCAGACATTGTTTTTAATAAAACATTTTTAGTTTTGGGAGACACATTTATCCATCATCATCATTAGGCTATTCTAGTCCATTCCATCTAGAGCCTTAGGCATATTCTCACTCCATCTAGTCTCTAGAGTTTTAAAATTCAAAAGTTTCAACCAGTGGCGTAGCGTGGGGGCAGGGGGCCCATATGGCCCCGGGCGGCACACTGAAAGGGGCGGCAGAAAGGAGCATAACGAAAATAATACGTTGCATGATTGAAAAAAAACTTAGATATAACATTTCTTATCGAACAGATAAATAATTAAAAAGTGAGGTAGTTAAGTAGGTAGAGAGTTTCTCGGATTTCATTACTTATTTTTCTTAGGTACTAGTATCTCTCGTTGTGTATTTTATAAGCTTTTATTTAACTTGCCTTGTTAGTAAGTCAGTATCGGACAAATCTTGCGAGTTAAATTAGAACCACTTCCCGTCGTTAGATTAGGTTGAAATTTGGTTTACTTACGTAGCTTCGGTAAAATGGAATAATATGGTACTATGACGCTGATTCCAAGATGAAGTCAGGAGGTGGTTATAGGAACTCCTAAACTAAACAAGATAAATCCACCAAATTTAGACTCGTTTGAATAGCCTAGGTAGGTATAGGTGTACGAACTATTTTGAGGTACTTTTGTCCTCCTCATGATGCAAAAACTATTTCACATTAAAAATAGTCCATATATTGAGACTTGCGGGATACCAATACGTGTTCCAAATTTCATAACATACTTAAAACTGTTATTCAGATATTAAAGTCCTAAAATCGTCATTATTAACATTGACTAATGGAACTAATGTTGTAAAAATATTATCAGTAGTTCCATCATGGAACTGTGAATGGAACTAGTGGCAACGAACCGACTGAAGTATAGACCAAAAAGATTTCACTCAGTTCCAGACGACCTAAAAAGTTCAAGTTTGGCATCCAGATAGGATCAAATACAAAGGAATAAATCAGTAACCAATCGTTTTAACTGACTTCAAAAAAGAAGGTTTCTCAATTCGATCGTATATTTTTTTTTAATGTGTGTTAGTTTATGAACAAGAAGGTGAAGAATATATTTTAAAAAAAATTACGCGGGTCGGAAATAGCTTTTGACTTGCAAATTTTTTGTACTTGCTATTTATTTATTTTATAAGTATTACGCTAAAAATGCATGAAATGTTGTGTTATGGTGTAAGTGGAAGTGCTGTGATGAAAATAGATATGATTTTGTGTGTTTGCGTAGTGTAAGTGCTATGATAAAACAGTAATACGAGTACACTCCGCGAGGCATAAGCTGAGCTTTGCATTTGTGTGAGTGTACATGGATAGTGTAGGTGTGACAACCGGCCTTGGGCGCGGCGCCATTCTGTCTCGCCGCGCTCCTGCCTGATTGGTGATCACTCACACTAATGCAAAGCTCAGCCTATATCTCGCGGACAAAATTTCAAGCTCCTGCCTGATTGGTGATTACTCACACTAATGCAAAGCTCAGCTTATACCTCGCGGAGTGTATATTACAACAAAAACTTTTTTGCAATGGATGTGAATGACAAATTTAATATTTCGTGACAATTGAACTCAATTAATGTGGTAAGAAATTAATGTCGTGAAAAAGAGACATAAATAAAATAATCATAGGGACTATATTATCTTTCTCGTTTTGATGAACTTGTGCACTGTATTTTGTTTCTCGCTCTAGCATCCCGAGATTACCCGAAAATCTCTTATCATACCAGAGCGTGACGCTAAAATTCAATTCACAGATCACGAAAAATCTGTGTAAGCGTGCCAAAAGCAGTTTTCACTTCAATAACTTTTTAGTTTCACTTCTAAGTATGGGGTATTCCCAAAATTATTTGTTTTTTTTTTTATAAAAATCTTAATGGGGTTTATAGAATACATCTACTTAGCTACTTACCAAGTTTCAACAGTGTAGTTATCATAATTTCGGCAAAAAGTGGTTGTAACATGCGGACGGACGGAGAGACAGACAGACTTGAAGAATCTATAAGGGTTCCGTTTTTACGTTTAACGGAACGCTAAAAAGTATAACACATTTTTAAACCAAATTGTAAAAAAAATGTAACCGTATTTTTATCTTGAGTTGCAATAAGATGGACGATATAGCTATATTAGGTATTAAATATAATACTTGAACTTTAAATTATTTATAATTAAAGTAGGGGGCGGCAAATTTTCGGTCGGCCCCGGGCGGCGAAAACCCACGCTACGCCACTGGTTTCAACCTTTCAACACTACCATTTGCTTATTTGCGGTCTCTACTTCACACACGTCTACACCAAAGGTCATCGGCTCTGCGAGAGACATGACCGCTCCGACTCAATTATCCATCAGTTCAGTTGCATGTATACATATAAGTATATAGGCTCATAATGAATTTTTACAATATAATTGAAATATAAATAGCGCCACTAGTTCAAAGTTTTGTCATTATTCCAATTTAATACGAAATTAAGATTTAATTTTACATTCACCCGTCCGAATGCGAAAATGCACTTGGAAAAACTAAAACTCGACTTTTTGTCTTATTATTAAAAAATAGCCACTACACAGACTCCGGGGTCCACGACCTTTGTCGTTTGGGTACTTTTTTAAAATCATATATCTTGGATTTGGAGAAGAAAATGAATACTCAGTGTCCATGATTACCTCCTCCCTAACAGCATTGTAGGTTTTGTTCCCCAAGCACAATCTTGACGCACGTGCTGTATCCTCGGGGTGAGACGGCCGCCCCATTCGGATCTCGCGCCAGAGCATCCGCACCGCATTGTACTACTATTGCGTCAGGAGAAAACATACCGTTTATTGAACTGAATATCCTGCAAGAAAAGTATTTGAGAATAAGCATATTAGCATAAGCACATAAGCAGCCGCCCACTAAATGTTACCACAGCTGAGACTCGGGGGCTTTTCTCGTCAATACCATAATCCACCACGCTGGCCCAGTTCTAGGCCCAGCTGCGGGTTGGTGGATGAGACATGACTTCGAAAGATTCTTGGCACATGTCGGTTTACTCACGATGTTTTCCTTCTCCGTTTTTAAGTTAGCGGCATTACGCACACGAGCATTACTTCGAAAATGCAGTGGTGCGCGTGGGATCTGAACCCGAGGGCTCCGGATCGGCAGTCACCGTTTTCCTGACTAGACCAGCCGTATCTTATTAGACTTAGATAATATATATTCTCTAAATAAATGCTTTTGTTTATAATGTACCTAAGTACAGGATTTAATCACGATTTCACGAGTTTTCAGTAACGAGAAGACCACAAAATCTTCTCGTGACCACAGTGGTTGTAACGCTGCCGAAACGTCGAGGTATTTAAATAATTAATTAAATCGTAATAAAGTCCTGTATATTATAAACATTATGTGTTGAAATCGCGAAAGTTTAAACCCAATAAATGCTTTTGCTCGACATATAACAAAAATAGGAATGTCCACCGATATTTATTTAAAGTAGGTATTATTTTAACTTCCATAAAAAATTTGTGCCTGCATGGAATTTAACTAACCATCTTCAAAAAAGTCACGGTGGCGGTTCATTGTGGTATGTTTTAAAAAAATAAGTGAAATATGTTATTTGTTTTTTTCAATAACGAATATAAAAAGTTAAAATAATACAATTAAAACTCACTTTCCAAATAAATACTCCAAAGTGTCGTCACTGTAACCAGCGTGCAATGGCACATTGCACGCGTACCCCATACCATTTAAACTGCCAATATCTTCTAAGCTTCCAGTGCCTGGGTAGAACCCTGGTTCAAACTTGTGAAACGAGAGAGTAAAAACAGACTTGCTAAGATTATACGCATCTTGGACACCATTCCCTAGAAACAAAAGATAACCTAATTTTATTTTAGCTTACAGACCTATGCGAACGGACGCTGCTTACGGGAGTAGGTACTCGTGACACACACCACAATTAAGAACATAATGAATAAGGCACCTGTAGACAGGCGCGGATCCAGGGGGGGGGTCATGGGGTCATGACCCCTCTCCCCCTGGGCTGGGTCCAGAACCTAGGTGGACCACTGATTTAAAGGCATGCATGTGCTTATCGCACAGTTTTTGTGACATGGCCACGACTATATACCCCTGGAGCCAAAGCTGTATCCGTCCTTGCCTGTAGACCTCTCTCTCAACAATAATTGCTAGTTTATCGGTTTGTTATCGGATACACTTCGGCGTGTGCGACTGATCTCTATAATCTAACACCACCTTGCCCTTTCTTCTATCGCAGTGCTTGTACCTCGTTAAAAAGCGACATCGTTTCATGGTTGACGTTCCAAAGACTACAACGGAGAGGTTTGGCTCTAATTTTGTGATGAGAACGTCTAGGCTGTGGAATGCGTGGCTGAAGTGCGTTTTTCCCGATGGTTACAATCTTGGTGTCTTCAATTCGAGAGTGAATCGGTTTTTTTAGGTAGGTAAGCACGCTCTATTTTAGACCGTATCATCGCTTAACATCAGCCGAGATGGCAGTCATGTGTAAACTGATACCACAGTCTATTTCTTTTTATTGTGACTGTACCAATATGTAGAAATTGAAAAAAAAAACAGATCTAAAGGCATATCCAAAATGTTTGTTTTACTAGAGTTGGTCACATCAGAAAAGATGAGACCTTTTCATCACAGGCGTTCTGTGTGTCCCTAATAACATACCGTGGTGAACATCTAAGTCTATGTACAGCACTTTCGGATATTTTTTTCTTAATTTTTCTATTGCTATCACAATGTCATTAACATAGCAAAATCCTTCAGCACCAAATCTGTAAATAATCACAAAACATTACATATCCGCATTAGCATGTTGGTGTCACGTACCTCCAAGATTTTCAATTTCAGGTAAAATTATGCAAAGGAAGGTAAACTTTTATAATTTTGTAACTATCGCGATTTGAACTCGTATTGAAAACATTACACAGGACTTAATTACGAGTACCTATATTATTTTTAACTCGACGTCTAAGCGACAACCGGCTAGTGTACCACGGTAAACTGTACCCTGTATCGTAGGTACCTAATGAGAAACCGGTTTTAAAGTGGAGTAGGCCATGATTTAAAAAAAAAACTATCGATTTTACCCCTCGACATTTCTGTTGCTTACAGCGGCCATGGGCATGAGAAGACGTTCGAAGAGGGCGTTCGCTACGTTAAGCGTCAGCACACAGCGGGTACCGGACTGCGTCTTTTTTTGACAAATAATATGTTGGAAATAATCCATGGTAGTCCATCCGATAGGTACAACTGTACCGTTGGAGACTAAAACTGTTCTAGCACCGCTGGATGGAGCGTCCGGCGCCCGCCACGGATTCTAGACCCGCGTCGGAGGAAGGAAGCGGACGCCCACGCCGTGCGCCCCCCGCGTACATATTCTTAGTTTTCTTAGCATCGCCGCACACGGGCCACACGCGTCAGCCACAAACCGCCGCCATAAGCTGAAGCGAGCGACAACAGCTTGTGGCCAGTGGTAGACAAGCCTGTTCAGGCCACAAGAAGCGAGAAGCGGCGTTGCGCCGCAAGTGGCGAGCTCTCGTCATCGTGTGCGGCGAATTCATATAAAATGTATGGAACATGTAGGAAATAGATCGGTGGCGGCGTATTGTAGCTTGTGGGTGTGGTCAGTGGTCCGTGTGCGGCGACGCTTAATATAGCGAATGGCCTGAAGAAAATGCTAGTCAACTGATTGGAAAATGTCACCACACAACATTAACAGTATCAACAGCGATTAAGTCCTATGAATGTTTACAATAAATGGTGATATTATAGTTTATAGTTAAAGGTGAACCTCTGAGCATGGTGCCACCCACCGCACCAGTTGATAGCCACATCAGTTATACCCAATAACAGGCATTTAGCAGCAGTAATACTTCCACCAGCAACTGTTGTCACCAGCTCAAACATATCAGAGATAGGTGGACAATCATATCCTAAAAAAATACACAATTTATAAGTTTTTGAACTGCACTATGAATGGGCTTTCTGGCATGAGAGCCATACTATATATTTATCTGTCACAATGGTTGTCATGAATTGCAGCATTGCGTTTCTTACACATTGAAGATATTGATTAATAAATTGGTGACTCACAACGTGATCTAAATTCATGTGATTTAAATTATTGTTGGTTACATAAAGCTTAAATTGCAATTTCATTTTGCATTCTTTTTTAAGGCCATATCACATGCAAGTAACCCATTTATTATTACAAAATTGTACAACTGCATTCATTTCTATGGTTACATTTAGGCCTTTTTTTCTGGGGGCATGCTAATTCTCCCAATCTGCAAGTCTGTAATAATCTATTGGATACCTCGGTGTGGAACCAGTGCACCTTTGGGGTCCCTGCGTACCCCCACGAAAAAGTCCTGATTATTTAAATGTCATTTGGAAGTTACAGCTAGAGAAATTCATATAAAAGTTTGTTTCATATCAAGCCTCATACTTACCATATTATTTATGTTACAATAAGGCTGAAAAACAATTGAATCATGCCTTTAACAGTTAAATGCAAAAGAACAAACCCTACCAAGACCACATTCTTCATCTTCTGCATTTACCATGTAGTCTTCTTCAAGTGTGGTAAACTTTTTCAAGTGATCTAAATATATTTCTGAATGAAATTCTTTTAAGTCGTAATAGGAAGCTGGTGAAGACCGGACCACTTTTAATTGGCTTTGTAGGTTGTATGCATGAATCAAATTGTGGACTATGCTAGCCTAAAATGAATATCGAAATTAGAATTTACATAAGCGCAATTTTTTTTATTGGAATTGTAAAATACTGCGGCTCCATCTTACACGTCCAACAACTGCAGGCAACCGATCACATTGGTGAATGAGTTTTTCGTCCCAAACATAAATTGCTTTAGATTTATCCATTTGCGAATTAAATTATGTATACCTGAGAAAAGAAATTCTATTATGGAGCAACAACATGTTTAAAACGCTGATTAAATTCAACGCAGGGATCAATGCCCCTAATGATGGATTTAATTTTTTTGAAACTTTTACATATGGTTTTTAAGCTACTAGGTAATTGCTGAAGTTATTTTATATAAAAGTAATATTAATATGGAAAAATAATAATAATATGTCTATTGTTGCCTCTTCACCTTAATCTACTTTTTAAGTTTTTATTAGGTACTAGTGTAGTGGTGGTCGATTTATAAACGAAAGTGAATGCTAATTTGCTAATGAACTTTGTATAAACTTAAGAACATTTGAATTGAAGTATTTATAAATTAGAAGAAACTAGCAGTAGGTACCTACCTAGCTATAGTGGAAACAAGTTTTGTTTGAATTTTGAATCGCGTATCAATTTTGAAAAATGAACACAAAACAAAGTCAACCAGTGTTATAATTATAATGTTATTCCTTATTCCTGACAAATTTAGGGCTGCCGTATTCTAATTCTAAAATTGCCGGATTTTTAGGGAAATCTAAGAAAATTGCCGTATTTTACAAAATGTTTATTTAGAAGGTTTAAATAATAAAAAATATACAAGTGATGTATGTACGAGTACTATGCGTGTACTACTTTTAAACTAACTTATTTGAATGCAGCGAGCATTATGGGCACTTTTGCGCCGGGAGCAGTTAGGGAGATGTTTATTCGGAGATTAGTTATATTTATCCTTTCATGGGTTGCCTGGAAGAAATCGCTTTAAGCGATAAGGCCGCCAATTACTCTGTAAATTTATTCATTTGTCATGTAATGCTATTATTGTTAAGGCTTATTTTTAAGATTTGTAGTTGTAATAAAGTGTTATATCATTATGCAGTCATTTAATCATCTTTCTTATTATAAGTTAATATTTTTTAACTATTTATTATTCAAAATTATTATACATATATTGTATACTTAAACATTTTCTTGTATATTTATTTTATTCTTCGCCATATAGGTTTTGGATAGTTTCTAGAAGTTCTGATTCTGTCGCATGAAGGGCATACTGTTTTTTATCTTCCATTTTACGAATCATTTCGTTTGGTACTTGAAATTGTGTACAATTACCGTGATTACCGGATTGCTTGCCTGGCTAGAAGAGTTCCATTAATAGTTGGAGTTAATAATTTATTTCGAAGTCTCGTTTTCATATTATTTACTTCACTGAAGGTACGCTCACAATCTGCGTTCGAGTGTGGCAAACATAATACAATCAAAGCAAAAGATGCTAATGTTTTTAGTTCGGTTCCATCACGGATTTTAATCCAAAATGCATCAGTTTTCAGTGAGCTAATTTCATATAATGGTAATTTATTTACCACTGGTAGCATTCTCCATTCATCATCAATTTTTTGGAGATCGTCGATATTATTGACGATTCGTGGCAACTTTTGCATAAGCGGTAACCTTCCTTCCACTCGACACCACCAAAACGATACCATCGGTGGTGTCGTGTGGAATCACTAGTCCACACGACACCACCCTAGTGATGTGCTGTTCCGCCATTAGTTTTTATGTATTTTATGTCGTCAGTAGTAGTATCCATGTCCCTTGTGAAAAATTAAAATATTCGGACGGAAAGACAATAATATGCAAATTGCAATGAACAATGTCAAGATGACCATTTGAGTGACAGATAAATATAAACTTTATCAAATGACATACCTCATTAATGAAACTGCTTGAACTTAATTGGAGTTTTCATATCAACAACTTTGTATGTAGGTAACCTCACTATTAGTCGGTGGTGTCGTATGGACTAGTGATTCCATACGACACCACCGATGGTGTCGTTTTGGTGGTGTAGAGTGGAAGGAAGGAGCGGTAAAATGGATGGACAAAAATGGTGTTTCTTGTGTGATTATTAACTGCTTCTTCAGGTGATAAATATTTTATTTGTTGGTGCGTTCCATTATACGAAATATTGTTTTATCTTAACTTTTGTCAATTACCGTATATTTTAATACGGTAATCAAAGAGCTGCCGTTTTCCGTATTTTTGATACTTAAGATGCCTGAAAACCGTATATTACGGCAATTACCGTATGAAGAACATCACTGAAGTCAACAAACAAAATAAACTCAACACTCAAGTCAAACTTATTTTTTTCATTTCCAATGACTTCAACTTAACTGGAATGGACTCATATTCATTGAGCTAAGATGTTCCGAATTTCGAACAATGCAGTCGGAACGATTCCGGCACGTCTAACAATCCTTAGCGCTGTCTGCTAAAAGACTTAATATCTTTAAGTCTTTAACTTGTTAAATATATAAATGTCTAAATCTCTCTTCACAAAGCAGAATCGAGCAAATATTGTAGCGTAATAATTTCCATTGAAACCCACAAATAATGTTAGGAGTGTAGCGCTTTAGTCTCAGAGGAATGTTTTTTTTTTTTTTTTTTTATTTAACCTCAACTGTCCCACTGCTGGGCAAAGGTCTCCCCCAATTTCCTCCACTTTATCCGGTCCTGAGCTACCATCGTCCAATCATGTTTAAACGCTCCGAGCTCGTCCTTCCATCGCGTTGGAGGACGGCCCTGGGGTCGACTGGCCGATGGCGTCCACTCCGTAGAAACTTTGGCCCACCGATCGGGGTGCATTTTGGCCACATGACCCGCCCACTCCCATTTCAGCTTGGCAGACCTATACCCTACGTCTGTTACACCTGTAATGGAACGTAGTATGGTGTTGCGAACATGGTCTTGTCTTTTGATACCTAAAATACTACGTTCCATTGCTCGTTGACAAACTCCGAGGCGGAACTTCTGAGCTTTAGTTAATGACCAAGTCTGTGCACCGTAGGTTAGGATGGGCAAGATACATGTGTCGAGCAGTTTGCGCTTTAGGGAGATCGGAAGTTCTCCCTTCATTAGCTCTTTCATGGACCAGTAGCTCTTCCAGGCGTTGTCTATTCGACGACTGATCTCCTTATCTTGCCTGTTATCGAAAGAAACTATCTGGCCCAAGTAAGTGTACTTATTGACATAAAGTATTGCTTGCCCATCTACCTCGACCCTACGTTTTGTGCTATTAGTCATTAGTTGTGTTTTTGACCAGTTCATCAGAAGTCCCACCTCTCGGCTAGCCCTGCTCAGATCTTGGAGCATGAGCTCTAGTTGTGATGCTGATGTGGCAAAGAGAACAATGTCGTCGGCAAACCTGAGATTTGTCAGAAATTTGCCTCCGACATTGATGCCCTTTGCGACCCAAGATGCTGCCAGTGTTTTGAAAACCTCTTCGAGAGTGCTTGTAAATAATTTTGGGGAGAGTGGATCGCCTTGTTTCACAGCTTTGGATATTTTAAATGGTGGGCCGGAAGACTGTAGTTTTATGTTAGCAGTACTGTGATTATAAATGATTTTGAGGAGATCTATGTAAGTTGGCTCTATGTTTTGTTTTAGGAGAGATGGAAATATGGCAGTGTGCGTCAAGCTATCGAAAGCTTTCGCATAATCCACAAAAGCTAGATATAGTGGTTTCTTGTACTCTTTATGTTTCTCTATTATTTGATTTAGTGTGTGTAGATGATCAGTATCAGAGGAATGTATTATTTTTAATTTATTATTAACAAAATCCCGTTTCCATTGTTGTATATACATATATAGTATATCCAAATATTTAAGACTCCATCTATCTTCTATACTTATAGGGGAATTTCACGCCAAGCGGACAACCAAAAAAATTTGAGGTCGTGAATTTTGTTCATACTCTGCAGGTTTACTACGAAGTCCGATACACGATATATCGGCCGTCGGTTGATATGGACGTAAAATCAGTTTATACCACGAAACACAATCGGTCGGTTGATCAGATCGGGCGTTTCGTTCATCCCGACCGACGCTGATTTGACAGTTTTTGTGTCATCAACCGACCGATTGTGTTTCGTGGTATAAAACATAAAACGTCCATAACTTCGGCCGATATATCGTTTATCGGACTTCGTAGTAGACCTGCAGGTCAGTTATACTTCTAGTAGACGTGGGTGTGTACCCACAATTTTTTTTCGTGTGACGCTTTATTGCCGAGTTATGAGCTTTTAAAAATTAGCTAAAAATGTAATTATGATTTTTTTCAATGCTTCTTATTTGTATCAATTAACTATTAAAAAAAAACTAAATAGTGTTGTTTCTAATAGTTAAAAGGTTGTACTTCTTTTAATTTTTTTATCCGAAATTTGAATTATTTTACGAATTGTAAACCGGAAGTGAACATTTCATTTGAACAAAAAAAATATATTATTAAAGCTATAAATGTAGTAAATCTACACAAAAAATGTAAAAATGAGATCTCTTATAGTTTACGACTTAGAGCAAATAGAGTACATACACATCGCTAAGAGCACGTTCAAAGCAATCGGTTTTATACGTTAAGATGCTAAAACACTAAGCCATTAATATTTTATTCCTGCATTATGACATGCGAAATTATAAAAATAAACGATCTTTTAATATATAGAGTGTCTTAAATTCTCTTTGGTGAGTCCATTATTGATTTGAGAGCGAAAGTATCTCTCTATTTAATCTGTGTTGATTTGTATTGTTGACAGAGCAGCGATAAGATGTGTTTTTGCAGTAATCTCTGAGAGTACTCGATGTATATGAGAGTTGATACGATGAAATAATGTATCGACCCATCGAACAGTCGAACACGCTCTCGTAAATTTTACTGTAATCCTGACTAGCTCTAACCCATAGACGCCCACGATAAGGATCCTATACGCCATGAAAAGGCCCTCCTGATGTCGATGAGGAACTAATGAAAGTAATATTTCCCCGACAAATCTATAAAATATAAACGTTTATTTTTGTATATATAAGTATATTCGGTCTTATGCCGACTTACAAAACGCAGGCGAAGCTGGGAGCAAACGCTAGTTACTTATAAATTTAATCGTACCATACTGAATTATGAATGTGTTGCTCGTATTTTGCAAACAGGTTCTTTGTACATATTATATATAATTAGTTAAACGCGTAACTCACATGTTATGTCACATCACAGATTTCTAATCTGTGTGTCACATACTATGATAATTATGGTTGGTCAATCTGACTCGAGCTTTGAGGAATAGTTGGTCTGAGGGCACAAGTTCAGGCCGCATCTGGTGTCCTTTTTCAAGGAAAGTGCGTGCGCGTAATGGGTTGCTGATGATTGGATGGCTGTCGTGATGATGGTTTGGCACTCATTTATGAAGTAAAAACCTTTTTTGGTGTGCCACAGACAGCTAATTTGTTGGCTGTAAATTGAATTCTAGCGTCACGCTCGAGACTAATACGAAATCTTCGGTTAAACTCGGGACCATGGCCATTGGCCATTGGCCATTTAGAAATGCTTCAGTATGCCCTATTGGCCATCTAGAAATGCGTCAGAATGCTGACGCATTTCTAAATGGCAAAGCTCATGCCCACGCCCTCCGGTTTCACCCGCGTAGATTTCAAAGTAAGCTATCAATTTCTGAGTTTTAAGTTTTCACTTCTATCAGCAGTTCCTATGACTGCCTTTTGTGGTTTGGTTTGGTTCTTTGTGCATTGTTTAAGATTTTAGCCACATCAAGGTCTAATATAAATATGTACATTGTGCAAATAATACATCATAAAAATTAACATAAATAAAAATTTGCAATAAATAAATAAATAAATGTTGGTGGACAACTCTCACTCAACACCATCTGAACCATCTGAACAAAAGTCAATAAAAAAACATTGAACAAATATTAGCTCGTCTGGTGTAATTGAACAACAATCATCTAAGCTTTCACATCTCTATATATATAAAAATGATATGTTGGTTTCTGTACGCTGTACGCTTCAAAAACTGAAAAAGTTCTGCACCGATCGAGCTGAAATTTTACAATGATGTAAAATCCGCATCAAGGATTGTTTTTATATATTTTTTCAGTACCGATTTTAAAATATGCTTCCTGAATGGTCCCATATATCTTTTCGAAATCGGTCCCGTAGTTTTTGTAATATGAACCAAAATGAAAATTTGCGCAATTATCTGGATGAAGTTAACAAAAGTTATGAATCTCGACCCTGTCAATACAAAATTGTGGAAATAATAAAAATTTAGTGACGTCGATGTCTGTCTGTGTGTCTGTCTGTCTGTGTACCGTAGTTCAAACAGATGGGCTCGATGTTTCTTTTATTTCAAGGTTAATACCATAGCAAATGTTCTTAGCTATGATTCTGTTCTTGTACACTAAAAAGGTAAAATAAGCTATGGCAAAAATTAAACCGACTCAAAACCACAAATAGCACTCAAAAGCGAAAATAAACTAAAATCATTTATAAGCGCTACTCATCATTATTTGAAGTTGCCATTCAGGTCAAAAGATAGTAGATTGATGCTATGTGGCTAAAACCATAGAATAGATAATATAGATATAATGCTAAAACTGTAAAATGGAACGCAAATGTCAGCTAAAGTAAGCCAAAGGTAATGGCGCGCACAGTGACGGAAGTGACAGAGCTTGAAAATAAATTTGTCTTTGGTTTGAAGCTATTGGTTGTATTAAAAGGTATCAAACGCTGATAGCCAATCAGTAAAGATTTCACTCAGAAAAACAAGCGTCCATTTTCTGACTTCGAAAACTATCAATCAATTTGACGTTTTCGGTTTACGGGCTGCCGTGGAATTGTAGATTATTATAAAAATATCTCTAAAATTATGATGTTCCGCGCGTGAAAGTAGTGAAATAACTGCTTTGACTGTGTTAGTATGTAATTTCGCGACATTCAGTGACGAATCACATGATATTTTTGAACAAACCTAATATGACAAGGTCTATTACAAAATAGTGGTAACTCGATTTGAGTCAATCTGGTTTGTTTGTGTCAGGTTAGACCACTTCTTCGATGGTGTTGTGTGATTTTCTAACAGTGGCTATCAAGTTCAAGTGGAAATGGTTCGCGGTTAGTAGAGTTCTTCAACTTTGAATTATGTATAGCTAGTTGTAGTTGTAGGGTGTATCATAGCTTGCATTCTTTGTTTGCTGCAGACAGGTACCTCTATAGATTTGTGGAATAGTTTATGAGGTCTAGGCGCCTAAGTATAAATTCTGGTACATATTGATTGCACTTACTCGATATTATCATAATTATAACCTAACACCGCCAATTCACAGGTCTTTCTTATACTTACAGTGGAATAATAGAAAGATATTAAATATTGAATACAATCGTTATGTTTCAGATATTTTTCCATGTACGACTATTTCATTTTGTATATAGTCTTATTTAATTTTAAGATATTTTCCAATTTCTATCAACTCTATGAATTTCCATTGATTCATGGTGTGAATCTAAATAAGTGTAAATGTCTATTTAGCCATATGAACTATGTAGCATATATATTATAGTTCTTACGTTCTGTTGTGACACAGTGAAGTACTCCACTACTCATTTGGATTTAATTTACAAATGAATTTTTCTTTGCAATTTTACTGTACCTAAATTGCTTTTTTCAAATAATGTACGTCATCATAGGTCTAATAATGACTGTTTTGATGTAAAATATTCAAATAATAATATTACCAATCACCTAATATTGAGATTCAAAATATCTATTTCAGCCATATTCATCCATCTTCTGGCGTGATTAAAAGCACCAAACATCCAAACTTACATATCACACAAATATTATAAAAAAATGAAAGTTTGTGTCTGTAAGTATGTTTTTGATTCCATATGTGTCTATAATGGCAGAACATACATATATGAATGAAATAAATGTGTAATTAAAAAATTACCTTGATTATCTACATACATATATATTATGGGCTTTCATCTGGTTAGAAATAGTGGATGGCCAGGTCTTACATGACACTTGGGTTAAAATAGCCACACTATGCTGTAGTACAACCTGAGACTCCCTTCTATTTTACAATGTTAGTAAGATGGCCTAGAATAGTGATTTACTATATTGGATTTTAGTGCAACCATTGTTTTTTTTAGCTGATCAAAAAATAAATAAATCTTTAATACTGTTTGTAGGTAAAAGTTAACCCATACAAACTGGCCCCTACGAGAGGCATGCAATGTGTATGGCCATACAATTTGTTTTTAGTCTGAGATATATCACATACAGGTCAATGTAAACCCATTCTGTATAAAAAATAAACTGTTACCTGATGGTATCCAACAGTGAATAATTATACAAAGAGCAATATGCATTGGGTTCTGATTACATATTAGCTGTATTAAATTGCATGACATGTTCATCTCTATTTCGGTAAAAACTTTAAAGAAATTGCTTTTTGCAAATGCTTGCTACATTTGGAGAGCAGCTTCTAGCTAGAAACTAGTTAATAATGAGAATGGGTAATGTGCATGATGATTATAGTTTGCTTTCCATCTTTCTGATATTAATGAGGGTAATGGTTTTTCAGCCAGTAGCTTGATGACTGCCCAGGAGGGTGTCAAAACTCCGCACCGAATTGAACTGTGCGAGGAGCAGCCTGACAGACCTACGCGCAACTATAGAAAGCGCAGGTAACTGAGGCTTTTCACTTGAAATCTGTTCATCTTCATCTGGCATTAAAGGCAGACAATCAATCAATCACAAACTCCGCTTTATGTCATTGGGGGCCTCCAAATATTATGTAAAGTCATAAACCAGTTTGGGGGACGGAGTGTCTTGTAAAAGGTTACGGTCCATTACCAGAATGTTTACGTGATTGGAACAATAGGTGAGGTACATAATTTTTTTATAAACAAAAATAATCAGTGAATTTTTGACAAAAATGGTCACTTGAATGTAAGTAATGTAACATTTAGAGAAAGGGAGAAGGAAGAATGCCAAAAACATTACTGTGCTTTACTAGAGTATAAAATCTTCGAAAATTGCATTATGTAATACTTGTATGCATCCATAAGTACATAAAATTTGTCATTGTGATTGGGTGTTTGAAGCCACAATTGTTAAGTTCATGCCAGGTAAAATAGAACAGAGTATACCATTATCTAAACTATGTATACTGTAGTATCTATGCTACTAACCGCATGCAGCATGTACTGAGCTGATAAGAAAGTGACCATACTATTATTTCAATTCAATATTTTTTTTTAGAATCATAACCATCGCTCCAACAAAAACTGAGAATGCTGTACTGAAATCGGAACATTCATTAAAGAAGCCAGATTTAAAATCTAAACCTTTGAAGACAAGTAACGGTATAACAAATATGACAAACGGGCACACATTGAGGTCTCGGGGTGCCAGAGCAGCCGCCCGTGTGACAGAGAGTCACAAATTAACAGAATACTTCAAAGAAGAACTTAAGAGTCCTAAAGTCGAGCATTCACCTTCACCTCCTCCCATAGAGAGACCTGTGGTGACTGTGAAAGTAGAGCCTAAAATCTCAAATGGCACGAACCATAAGTTGACAGAGTATTTTCCAGTAAGACGTAGTGTAAGGAAGACTTCAAAATGTGTAATGGCAGAGAAAATGAGAGATTTGGAGAGAGCTGTAAGGGACCAACGAGAAGATGGCTTACAGGTAAATTAATTTTCTAAATTGATCCTATGGCATAAGATGGTTGGTTGGTAGATAGGATAGTTGGAACTGGTTGTCCAAGAAAGCTATTGGCTAAGTTATTCAATACTTTTATAAGCCAACAGAAGAGATATCTAACTAAGATAAGATAATAAGGATAACCGATGGTAAGCGTCCAGATGGTATGACCTTGGTACCTTGGAGACACGGCAAGTGCTTGGTATTGCGCACCTGGGTAGCACCGTTAATACTCCGGCAGCAGCGGCGGAGCAGGCCGCTAGTAAAAAACGTCAGAAGTACGTGGCTATGGAGCCGCAGTACTTTTTTGTTCCAGTGGCCGTGGAGACTATGGGCTGTTGAGGAGCCGATGCGAAGGCTTTAGTCTGGGAGATTGGGCATCGTCTACGTAACCAAGGTGGCGACTCCCGCTCTGGATCGTTTCTGAGGCAGAGGATTGCCATCGCTATTCAGCGAGGCAATGCGGCCAGCGTTTTGGGCACATTTGCACCAGGAATGGTTTGAGGCGGGTTATTCTAATTGACATGACTTTGTGGACGTCTATTTTTGTAAATAGGGAAATTAATTATAATACAATTATATACTCCATAAGGATAACTACAAATAAAATTAAATTAAACAAGTACTCATAATGTTTGTCAGTGTATCATGTACTTTCACCTATGAAAGAAATGAATCTTGATGTGATTGATATCTTATATAAAAATGTCAGTTGAAGTCAGAACCATAACTATATTTTTTTAAACTACCCCTCTCTTGACAACACTTCTAGAGACAATCAAATCACAGGTATATCTTGAGAACTAATTATATTACAATGATTACTCAAATGAGAAACCTCTATTCTTCTATTAAGTGTCTAGTACCTGAATGACTGAACTTTGCTTACTTTAAACATGAAACAATGTTTTCTAAGAATGAAATCTATGTCTATCTTTGCATTGGTTATATAGCTCATCAGGAATCACTGTCCAATATAACAACTGATATCAAAGTTTAATGATGTTGCACACTTAAACACAAAATAAACAATTAAACATCCACACTGTGCTGCAATACAAGGTCACTGGGTTATCAGTTGACTGGTGGCAAAACTATGATTACTGATTACAAGTGTACTTGAATTCATTCAGTTATTTACTGATACACTATTCTTTTCAGAAAATAACTAATAAACTTTTCTTGCAGTTGGGTAATAAGTACAAAATACAAAACACAGTTGAAACTAAGTAATACATACAACAACAACATGTTATAGGCATAAAAGGGGGTCTTATCGACAAAAGAAATCGCTTCCATATAATGTTTTCATTCTTATGCTCTTTTTTGCTATTAAAATAGGTGTGCACTTCAATGCCATCTCGTCAGATGTGAAGCGACGACGCGGTCTATGATGACGAAAGAAGTAGAGCTTCACTCTCGACTTGGTAGATACCAAGATTGTAGCCATTGGGAAAATCAATATATTTTAGTTGTTTCGAATTTCAGTACAATGAGATATAAGAGTTAATTCACTCTTGTGGCTGCTTCATTGTTAGTTAATTTAAATAATCCAAATTAGTACCTAGAACTGGAATAAGCTAGGTGTACGAATTTATCTCTTTGCCCTGCAATTTGTCTGAAAATATTGTCCTTTAAACTGACTCACAGTACAGTTTGTACAATACTGCTGGCCGTATAATGACTGGTTAAGGTTTAACCGAGGCAGATTTAATATTTAGAAACTGGGTTAGATATCACCCCAAGTTTCGCGCATCAGTGCACACAATTGTTAATTTCACTACCCCCTCTGACTTTCAAGAGGCATGCTTGACCGCTCAGTGCTTGAAGCATGACGTGTTTAATTGTTTAGGGTAACGGCAAAGGTCCAAGAGAGTCCAAAAAAAAAACTGGGTAAAGAGAATAAAAAAAGAATTGGCAGTCATAGGAACAGCCGATAGAAGTGAAAACTTATAACTCAGAATTTGATTGCTCACTTTGGAACAGCATTTCTAAATAGCCAATGGGCAATGCTGACGCATTTCAATATGGCCAATGGCCATGGTCCCGAGTTCATCCGAAAATTTCTTATCATTCCCGAGCGTGACGCTGGAATTCAATTAACAGTCCACGAACAATTTTTCTGTGGTGCGCCAAAACAAGTTTTCACTTCAAAAATCACAGAAAACTAAAAATCGGACGGTGCTTTGACGCCATTTCTTTACTAGTACTGCTATGCATGCTGTACCTATACCCTATGCGTTTACGCATACTCTTCTGTATGGGGGGAAACGATCGTGTTACGTCGGACTCGACAGCATTAGTGGTGTCTCTAATGACTAAAACCTTCACGAGGTTCCACCTCTGTCTGTTATGGCGGAAACGCAGGGTCGCTCTCGCATTCTTCAGCGAACCCGCTGTGGCTTGACCGTCTTCAAACCCCTTGAGCGTCTTCGGGTCCTCTGGAGCATATCCTCGTCCCCGGCGCAGCTGAACCTGTGACCACCTCGAGGACAGACCAATGGGAGCCAGCAATCTCGACACTAGGACTAGGGAGCCTCCCCGCGCAAGACTGCTACTGAGGCTCCTCGCTGGAATCTCTCTTTACTCGCGAACTGAAGAAATAGTTGTTATCTATACTTATAATAAAACTGTAACGGGTCGAATTCTGTACATTGAAGATATTTTGAAAATTTTTTTTTTGGGGCAATCCATAATCGATACTGATAGCGAAACTGCATTTTTTTTCTTTCATGTCTGTCTGTCTGTCTGTCTGTCTGTCTGTCTGTCTGTCTGTCTGTCTGTCTTTCTGTATAGGGATCACGCATCACGCCGAAACTACTGATTCAATTTAGCTGAAACTTGGCATGATTTTAGTTTATACTAAGGACATTGCTGTAGGCTACCTTTGATCCCCAAATTCTGATCGGTTTTCTTGCGAGAGGGGTGAAAGTCAGAATGTGTATTTGGTTGTAACTCATGTTTGCGTAGTTTAATTTCATTAATTCTTTTTTTGTTAGAAAGAACATATTTTTTATATTGTCCCGTCAAAATTTGAACAATATCGGTCTGTTGGTTCGGAAATTACACAAACATTAAATAATAACGACACGCGCGGCGCGCTCGGTCCATACTAACTTCTAAGTATTCTGTGTATCACAGACGATCCACAGAATATCTAGATTCTAGATTGTAGAACGTGCCCACGTGATCGCGTCGCGTCGTCTTGGATGACAAAATAATTGTCAAAAATATATTTTTGTGTGGAAAAACAAACATCATTCGGTTATAATCGACTTCAAACAAGGAGGATGTTCTCAATCGGGTTGCATGTTACTAGACCAGCCGTAACTTATTAGAATACGTATTATTTCAATCCAAATACTGTTTAATATTTAAAGGTAGTGTTCAACAAGCTTCGGTGACCGAAGCAGACCGTTGTTAGGGTTCCGTACACAAAGGGTAAAAACGGGACCCTATTACTGAGACTTCGCTATCCGTCCGTCCGTCCGTCCGTCCGTCTGTCACCAGGCTGTATCTCAAGAACGGTGATAGCTAGACAGTTGAAATTTTCGCAGATGATGTATTTCTATTGCCGCTTTAATCATGGCGGAACGTATCAAGTGATCGAGTTGAAATTTGAAACAGAATTAGATTACAGTCTGGAAGAACACATAGGCTAAACATTGCCTATGTATAAGTACTCTATGTATTACGTAACAAACATCCAAACAGTGACATTCATAATTTTTACAGGACAACGTTGGAACGGCTGAACATATTTTGATGGAATTCGAAACACACGTAGTTTGAACTCAGAAATAGCAAATCGGTTACTTATAGGTTACTGTGACGTAGGAAAGACTAAGCAAATTTGGTAGAAAATTGAAACAGAAATAACTCATAGTCTGAAATACCACATTTATGTATTTATTACCTATCAACCTGAAAAGAAGCATGGGCCCTAAGGAAACAAATATTAACTATCACGTCAAAACGGCACAACGATATGGGTTGACATACGAAACACATATAGTTTAGAGTCTAAAATTTCACATGGGCTAATAAGTCTACATTTTCATTTAACTCCATATTAATATAAGCATATATTTTCGTAA
Source organism: Ectropis grisescens (assembly GCA_017562165.1). Lineage (NCBI taxonomy): Eukaryota > Metazoa > Arthropoda > Insecta > Lepidoptera > Geometridae > Ectropis > Ectropis grisescens. The sequence continues at coordinate 14,313,177 of CM029782.1, read as the reverse complement.
GGAACTTGATGTGATGGTAAAGTAAAAGCCAAAAATGAAAAATATATGCACCCGTTTTGGCGTAGATAATATAGGTGATTTGCGTTCACAATCAAAATAACAAGCAACATAATATTCTCATTAGACGGCGCTAATGCCAGTTTAAATCTAAAAGCACTAAAGGCCATTTAAATCGATGTTTTGCTATTGTGGTATGTATTTTTTCTTTCATCACTAGGTGGCGTTACTGGTATTCTAAATTGTACTAATGAGTGTTTGCTGCTAAAAGGATTATGATGCCAAATTTGGATTCTTTCGTTCTTGATTTTTTTTGTGTTACCTACAATTAAATTCATACAACATTATTAACATTTCACTAGGACTTGGCTTAGATTTGCGGGTTCAACTTGCTTGAATATCATTAAAACTCGAAATTTTGATTATTTTGATTCCACACAGGCTTCGTTCAAAATTTTACGCCGGCGAAGTCGCGGGTAACAGCTAGAAAACAGTCTGCAGATAAAAAGAAATAGGTACCTAAGTAGGTATCAGATCATGCACATTAGCTTCAGAGTTTTCATAATGTATCCTATAAAAATCCTACAAACTTAACTCTTGCGGCTATGTTCGATACTACAAAACCTTACTAAGTATGTTTGATTTTGTTTAAAAAAAGAAAAATAAAGATGATAAAATTAAATAAATTTTTGTGTGGAAAAACAAATTCACTCAAACTCAAAGGTTTTTCAATGACTACTTATCCAAATATTTGACGTACGATACTTCCAATTAATGTATAAGTCAGTAACATCTGCTTACGCGAACGAAGTAGCGGGTTCAGCTAGTTTTATTTATATTGCGCTCATCTTTTGTCATAGTCAGACATTTCACCAGTAAAATTAAATTATTCGCTATAACAAAGATTATAAGATATGTAAACACAGGACTTAAACACGATCTAAACAAATCAAAACGCTTCATTAATAAAATTTAAATCGTGATTGATCGTTGTTGTTTTCAAAATGAGTTCAAATCGCGAAAGTTTAAAAACTATATAAAACAAACTGACCCGGCGAAATTCGTACCACCATGCTTTTTTTTTAATCATTTTCTATATTTTCTGCTATACAAACCTTGACCCTCAAAGTTCATTCAAAAGTAATGAGAGTACATTTCGAATATCCATTTTTGTACATAGGTAAGATAGATAGATTAAAAGGGATGTGTGATCGTCCAGGTAGCGTACTTCGAAGGCAAGGGTCGCGGCGTGATCGCAACGCGGCAGTTTGGTCGCGGCCAGTTCGTGGTGGAATACGCGGGCGAGCTGGTGGGCACGGCAGAGGCGCGCGAGCGGGAGCGCCTCTACGCGCAGGACCCCGACAAGGGTTGCTACATGTACTACTTCAGACACGGCGACCAACAGTATTGGTGAGTCGCCTACGAAAAATACGAAATCGTCCTAATATTATGAATATCAATGCTTGTATGTTTGTTGCTCAACGGATCTGGTTTAAAATTTGGAACACAAATTATGGCCTGGAAGAACACATAGGCTAGTTTTTATCCCGGAAAAAAATAACGGGAACACTGCTTGTATATGTATAATAAGCTGCATGGGTCCTCGCTGAGGACGCCCGGGACATTAGCCTCGGGTATCTCCTTAGATGAATCATGCGAGAAGGGATATTCCCGAGGCGTTGGAAAAGATAGAGTGACAAAGGCTCGTGCTCTTCTGGAAGGGATAGCGGCCCACGGATTACTTCTCAGACTAAAGTCCGATCAAGCTGCTTGACGAGAGGCGAGCAAGGTCTTAGAGCGGATTGACTCCTCGCCAAGGACCTTGACACGGAGCCTCTCTAAGTTACTCATTTTAAATTATCAATCGGGTAAAGGTCAAAACTTAAGTCTTTTCACAAAGGGACCATCAGTTGGCTCAGATGCCCTCTACTGTCTGTCGAACTTTGAGTTAGTGCAAAAGGCGCAGGGCTCCGAGCATATCTGAAAAACATTCCAAATCTCCACACTAAATTTTTATTCTTAATTTACTAGCTTGTTCGCAAAAAAGCACAGTATTCAATCGAATATTTGATATAGACCTTATTACTTCAGTATCGACGCGACAGCGGAGTCTGGCCGTCTCGGGCGGCTGGTGAACCACTCCCGCAACGGCAACCTGGCCACCAAGGCGGTGTGGGTCGACGGCCCGCGGCTCGTGCTGCTAGCGGCCCACGACATCGCGCCCGGGGAGGAGCTGACCTACGACTACGGAGACCGCTCCAAGGAGGCGCTGCAGCATCATCCCTGGCTCGCGCTCTGACCTGGGTGAGCTGACGTTTCATAGCCATTTATCGATTTTTCTTAATAAACAGCCTGTTCCGGCTTCGCTGTCATGCCAGCATCACAGCATAAGCACCCCACTAAATGTTCGCACTGCTGGGACTCGGGGCCGACTAGACCAGCCGTAACTTAGCAATTTATCTACTGTTATTAAATAGCTAACAGCGCGTTCCGACTCGGATGTCGTCATGTAAAGACCATGTATCGCAATAAAAACCATCCTGTCTGTCAAGTTGAAACAAATCCTACTAGTATTATAAATGGTTTATTCCGAACCTGACCCGCTACCGGGTTAGGTTAGGAACAGCAAAAAAATAGTAATTTTCATTCCCAACCTAACCCTCTTCCTAACCTGACCCGATATTTGGCTGTAGGTAAATTAGCGTTTGGCGCCGAAACCTTGACAGACACCGAGGTATTTTGTGCTTTCACTAACCAATTCTCGCAGCATCATGCCCTCTAGCGCTTTCACCTTGGCTCTGGTCGTTTCCGTTTTCAGACCTATTAATACATTCCGGAAATCGAGGAACGTGCCAAAAAGCCGCTTGTGCCCTTATTTTAATCTCATTCAACAAGGCAGTGGTAAAATATGCACATATTTTAATGTAGTGATGTTTGAAATTATTGCACACACAATAAGTGCGGAAAAGGCACTTACTACAAGTACCACTTACTAATGGAACAACAGAAAAACAAGCCTTATGTTCTCGCCTGTAACAACACACTACAACTTAGTATTTGAACAACTAACAACACTTTAATCCCAACCATATTGGCTGTAACAACACACTACAACTTAGTATTTGAACAACTAACAACACTTTAACCCTAACAATTTTGGCTGTAACAACACACTACAACTTAGTATTTGAACCACTAACAACACTTTAACCCCAACCATCTTGGCTGTAACAACACACTACAACTTAGTATTTGAACAAGCGGAATCCTAATGGAGTCCGTGTCTACACAGTCAGAAGGTCAGTGCCTTTCTAATACTACTCCAGTTGTTGAAGCGATATGCTGTTTGAGGAATAAATATGCTATTGTGGAAATAATGCGGAACAGCTGAAATGCTGTGATCAGTTGACGGCCTCGATGTCGAACTTTGCGCTCACGCCGAGATGTAACGCCCTAGTGGCGAATCAGTGGATTTTAACAACTAACATTACTTGAACCCCAACCATCTTCCCCAACAACACTACCACATAGTTTATTCAAACAACATTTCAAGCTTAATTAATATAAACCTGCGTTTTTCATTTCAGGTGCTCCCGAAATCTCAATTGGACTCCTAATATTTATTAACCTTAGATTTATTTATGAAGTTTGTTTGTTGTAAGAGTTTTCTGTTGACGGCTTATGTATTGTTATGAGAAACTAGTGAGACAAGTGGCCTAACTGATACATCCAGTCGTAGGTATGAGTGTGATACTGCCTTATGCCACTGTTTACATGGATAGATGTTGATAAAGACAGCTTAGGGATAAAGAATGTGTGACATCTTTAGTATGCAAAGTAGGCTTAGTATGTGCACAATATCCATATTATGTAGATTTTGTAGATAGTGTGTAAGCACTGAGCAGTGAATACAATTCATATGACATCTATAATGGAACATAAATGTTATAATATGTAATTCTACATCTTCTGTTTGTGAATGTGATTTTCCATTTAGTAGTTATAGACTAATAAACAGTAAAACTACAAGAACCTTACCGACCAACGGTCCGTATCAATATATATAGAGTCGCGCCTACGACGATCAAACTTGAAAAGATTGTACCAGAACACATAAGATACTGGAAAAGTTGCGGTCACACTGCATACAGAAGCCAAAGATAAAAATTAAAGTACTAAATGGAAAGACCACACAGAAAAATTAATTCTACTGTGACTTGTTTAATTTTAGAATTGGGGTTATAAAGCATTGCAAATATTTGCGTTAATTACTTTAAAATGTTACTTTTTTATCTACTGAAATGAAGTGTATGTACATTTTATGTACAACAAACATGGTAGGAATATTATATTTATAAAGAATATAATGAAATATTTACCATATCATGGTTATCCCAAGGAAACATTAATGATGTTGCCATTGACAAGATGACGAGTAGAACGTCATATTTATGACATAATACTACTACTAGTGAATAGTGTTCACTTTCTGGAATAATTTCGTGAATATCTTATTATTTATGTCAACATTTGTTATTATTTACTACACCTTAGCTATGTAACTATAAATAGAATTTTATCAGTCCTTTTGTCATTGTTATCATTTAATTGGGTTTAAGGTGACTGATAGATCTGCAGAGGGTTTTTTTGTAGAACCTTCCAAATTTCTGTTATGTAGACAGTTTTATGCAATGGCAAAAACTGGTAAAATCTACCAAGTAAGTTGGTCTTTAGGAAACCTCCTTTATTTTTACATGGAAGAATATTATAAATACAATTTAATTTTCACTAAGTTTCTTTCAACTATGTATTGCAATGAGACTGATTCAACGGAAAAGAAACATCTCCAAACTTGTTACGATAAGTGCTTTTTAAAATTATATGCTCCCAAAATGAGAAGCACTTGTCTATGTATGTCTGTAGGAGTTTAGGGTAATGATAATACAAAATCATACTTGGAAAAAAGGGTACATTCAATTTTATTGTGGTGTGTGCACTTACTAAGCTTGCTGATATTTTGTTAAAGAATGTCAACATAGGAGGATTTAAAAGTGAGATGTGACTCGTTCTTCTTTAAACATTTGTCCTGATGGCAATAGAATATTTTTAAAACAACCAGTTTCTACGAATAGAGACACTTAAAGAAATGACTAGAATACTATGAAAAGGCCTTCATAGCTAAATTAGTAGGCAAAATTACTGGTAAGGTTGTGTGGAAATCAACAAAATCAAAATTGTCAAACTTTTGTATGAAAAATAGTTATGTCGAATAAGAATATTTGAAAATCTTTGACTGCTGGTGTGATTGCTACAAACGGTTGTAGTAAAGAAAGTGTTGTCCGAGTACTTTATTAAATAGTCAAATGAGACCCAGAGATTTTATGTGGATCACTCTCATGGACAAACCACGACCAGAGTGTCTACCGTTTAAAGAAAACAGTCTTAGCTTTGTAATTGCTCTCTCTTTTGTTTTTCGATTGAAATTATAGAGCCAGCAATAGCAAAGCCAAAGCCGATTTAGTTAGGCGGTAGAAGGCCTTGAGTTCCCAAGAGGTACAAAAGTATAATCTATAAATGAATGTGTGACGCAATGCTACGGTGAATTTAAAGCTGACCACAGTTTGAGGCAATAGTCTCAAAGACTTTCCTATAATTTGAATGATGAATTAAGCATAATATAGATTACGGAGACTCCTTTTGAGGCTAAATTCACCATACTTTGCCCGAAAGACTTGGGACAAGTTCTGCGACCGTGTTCTTTACATTATTCGATTAATAATTTGCCATCTCTCTCACCTACATTGTAGATGACAGAGATAGCGTCATTACCGAATATGTTTAGAACACGACTGCTGATCGCAATTTAAAAGTGGGCAGTTGGTTCGTATAAAACCAAGCGCCCATGAAAAAAAAGCTAAGATAACGACACAAACTCGAATAGTAAACTTATTTATGTAATAGTTTAATTTTTTAATTTTAAGTAAGTTCAGGAAGAAGAGAATTATATGAATGCTATCGGTAGTTTTGGTTACTTAAGACGAGTAGCATACCTTCGTCGTCAAAGAAAAGCAACGAAATCCCAGCTGATACGCCAACATATTTTCATAACAATGAGTGCCTAAATGAGACTGTTGACGTTGGTCCCGTAGCAAAGGAGTCCAACGTGCGGGCAACATTACCCTGCTGAATGGCAATAGCTATCCTCTGTATCAGTAAACTACCCAGACCAGGTCTTTAAATTTTTGTTACATTATCTATTTTCGGACGTATGTTTATTTTAGAAAATGTTCTGATGCAGTTGCAATATGTGTCTATAAATAAACAAAGAATGCAAGAATCAAATTCGTCACCATTTTTGTTTCATGAACAATGTTATACAGATTATTATTATTCAAAGTTAATTTGTCACTATTGGCAACAGATTTCGTTGCCGCAGCTCTAATTTAGCGATCTAGGTGTGGTACCCGTCTTGAAGTCCTATGATAGGTCTGTTTGAAGTTTAAACTCTTATAATTTGGAAATCATGTAGTGGATTTCAAGATTTTTTTCTCTCTCTCAAAATTATGTAATTAATGAAATGCCCACCGTTAATATAGTTTTCGATTCTATCCATTTTCACAATTATTTAAACCTGTTTCACATCATATTTTAAAGTTCCTTATTTGAAATTCTACTCGAACTACTTACATATTTGATTTTTGGTAGATGCAATCGGGTGGGCAAAACGCAAAATATGGCCCTCAAAACTGACTTATTTAGATTTATAAAAGTTAACTTATTGAGTCCTGAAGATAAACAAATCAGAATAAGAGGAAAAAAACTAGTAATGATTTCTGATAATACAAACGTCCAATTTAACAAATATTTTTGTAGAATTGTTCTCAGTAATTAACTCTGGAGTCGTCTCACGTTTCCCTTAATAATAAACTTAATCGTACCTTCGGTGAGACAAGGGGCATAATTGATAAAACTTAAATTCTGCATACATTTATGGAACATATCTTAGGTGGCCTAACAAAAGTATAAGGCATATTTCTTACACATAATATTATTGACTGAGATAAATTTAGGAAGAAATGAGACGATCTTCTTAGCATTCCATGGATTCACCGTGCGAGTGCCGGGTCCATCGTGTGGTAGAGAGAGAAATCCCGAGTAGATCCCGAGACTTGTGACACGGGTGTAGGTTTACGGGACCCTTTCCGACGTACATCAACTTCACTACTCGTGTTTTTCTCCCTGCCCAGCCAAATCTGATATGAGCCTACTAGTGCAGCTTTAGATACCCGTTCTAGTATAGAACTTACTGCACTTCTGGACAAGCCAAGGTCTTTCAGGAGGTTATAGAGAGATTTTGCTGGTTTACCTCTCGCTCCCACTTCTACAGCGTATATAACACAGCGTAATATTATCCAACAAAAAACCGTAAAATATTCAAAAATTACAAAACATAAATAATTATTTTGTAACTTTCGCGATTTTTCAACTTATTTTGAAGACATCCAGTCTCGTACACTCCGCGAGGTATAAGATGAGCTTTGCATTAGTGTGAGTGATCACCAATCAGGCAGGAGCTTGAAATTTTGTCCGCGAGGTATAGGCTGAGCTTTGCATTAGTGTGAGTGATCACCAATCAGGCAGGAGCGCGGCGAGACAGAATGGCGCCGCGCCTAAGGCCGGTTGTCACACCTACACTATCCATGTACACTCACACAAATGCAAAGCTCAGCTTATGCCTCGCGGAGTGTACCACGGCGGTTGTGACGCTGCCGAAACGTCAAGCTAATTAATAATAATTTAAATCTCGATCAAGTCCTGTGGAATGTTTTGAATACAACAAAATATTCAATTCTGCTCTTATCTCACCGAAGGTACTTTATGTTACTGTAATGTATAAGGTTGAAACACGGACACGCTAGGGTTAATAGAATCTTGGATAATAGTCGATCTCCATGCATTTTCCTTTTTTATTATGATATCATGAAACAAGTTCGACGAGACTTGTTATTCTAATTAGTATTTATAATAATATACATATAATAAAATATATAAGCGTTCGTGTGATAGAGACTGCATCCCTGATTAGTGATTATAAAATTAAGGTAATTGGACATCGTTTGTTATCTTACAAATAAAAATTAGTTACAATGTTTTTGAATGTATGACTGATTCCTGACGATTCTTTTTTATTTTGTTTTTTCAAATTTCGGTCTACTTCATCGCCCTCAGAATAAGTCCTATTTACTTCACATTTTATCCGCACACAATCTGCAGTTTCAACATTGTGATATCATCCCACTCGGCCACAATGTTAACATTAAAATAAATAAATAATCCTTTTTTCTTTCAAGATCATGAGAAAAAAAGTGATTAATAATTTTACAAATATGTCATTTGTGTCATTTTCTCAGTTAATAATGAATACAGGGTTATTGGTAATCAGCCTGCATCCTTTTAAGAAGATGTTAAGTACATTAAATACGTCAACTTTTGTTCTACAGTTTCAAAAAATTCGTAATTAATTTTGTCCATACAAAATAAAAATAAAAGTGTATTTCCCCGGTCTAAAAGCTCTTGCGCTCTTTAATGCTCGATAAATGATGTGCCGAAGTGAATAAACACACACTTTTTTTTGGATAAAAGTTGTTTGTTTAAATATATAAGAACATGCCCTTAAAGGGATGCAAGCTGATTACCAGTAACCCTGTATATTTTACACTTTCATTACGACGTTACACAAAGACTGTTAAAATATCAAACATACCTTATTTAAGTCATAGATTTTGAAGACTGAGTAACTAATTTTATTTTTGTATTTTAATATACGAATAGTCTGCATTGAACGAGTCCGATAAGTGTGTTCAATAAAGCGCTGAATTATCATTATAACCGGAGGATCTACCGCCTAATTTAAACTGTCATAGTTTTGATATGGCTCTCTCTTTTCTTTCAACTTGAAATGATAGAGACAGGTGATTTAGTCAGGCGGTAGAGAGGCCGTTCGTTCCAGTATCAAAAAAGTTTTACGACTTCATGTTGTCTCTTTTGCATAGCATAAGTGTGTGAGAAAGATGACGGCAACTTTTTTTTTAGATTTAATGGCGCGGTTAGACTAGGACAGTCTTGTTCTAGCCGGACTTGTAAAACGCTTATCGTCGGGCGGACGACACAATTTTGATACGAATAGAAATTATCTATTAAGAAATTTTTATATGTAATGTTAGAATAAATAAATAGCTATAACGCAGCAAGTGAGGTAGCCGTGATCACCAAATAAGTAATTATTAATAATAGATATTTAAATAAATTGTTATGAATAATGTAAACTATTGTCTGCCAGTTTTAATACAAGGAGTTGTGACTTTGTAAGTACTGACGTTGAAGCTCGGTATCCTGTAATGCCTGTGACGCCACAGCAAAACATAATGAGATGTTTTCTGTGTCTGTCATAGATCGGTGCCAATATTTCAGTTGGTAAAATTTCTCCTCCAAAACCATTAGTGCCACCATATATATATGTATATGGCGAAGTTGTGGACTATCTTTGACAGGTCTGTTGCAGCTTGAAAACGCTTCATTTTAAACGGTTATCCCTTTGCTATTCCTCTGTTTTAAATATCAACGAAAATAAAGACAGCAATATCAAAGCCAAACCCGTTTTAGTAAGGCGGTACACCTCCGATCAAAGGCTAAATGTTTTGCTATAAGCGAGTTTTGACTTCAGTACACAACTAAAATTAAACTTTATACGTTTCTTCGACTGGCCGACTTTAAATGAATAATGTTACTACCGATAGTGCACTTGATATTTAACTACATCGTGATTCGTGTTAAGACGCCAATGCTGGATCTGTTCCTTAATACGATTCACAGTAACTAATGTTATATTCACGTGGTGACGTGTAGTAACGTCCATTAAACGAATTGTTCGCACTATACGCTTTTCGCGACGTCAGTATACTTTTATGCTTTCAGTAATTTTTTAAGTATGCTGTTTGTCATGACTGTAAGATTTCATCATAACGTATCCATAAAGTTATTATAATCAGTGTCATTTTAGATGGTCTTTGTCTACGTTTGTTAATCTTTCACTTATCAAGCTTATTTATCTGTAGATAACAGGGGTGTAGGAATACAATAGTCCGAGGTTTATCTTTCTGGCTTGAAAATCTGGTCTTTTTCACTTTCGTTGAGTGAAACAGACTACTTTCCCAATATAAACAAATCAGATGATTGAGCATGCTGCAGCTAACCGCTTGGAAGAAAATACAGGGGTTACCAGAGACTTGTAGAGGGAGCTCTGTAGGTCTCCCGATTTCTACCGTCTAGAACAGGGGTTCCCAAACTTATTTTGTCTACTGCTAAAAAATAATATAATGTACAGGACTTAATCACGATTTAATTCATTGTTTAATGGTTGTTTGGAGTCTTCTCGTGACCACGGCGGTTGTAACGCTGCCGAAACGTCGAGGTATTTAAACAATGAATTAAATCGTGATTAAGTCCTGTACATTATAAACATTATGTGTTCAAATCGCGAAAGCTTAAAACAAAAAAATATATATTCTAAACACTTTTAGCGCCCTCATTTTTTCGCCTACTTAAAAACTTCAATTGAAATTCATTATTCTGAGCTATATAAGCGAAGATTAAACATTTCGCCTTCCAAGCCTATGCACAACTCCCTCATTTCTTTTCTGGCTCTTTTGGCTCCCCCCAGTTTAGGCCTGGAGCGCCCACAAGGGGGCGTTATCGGAAAGGCTGGTCTAGAAAGTTGTTAAAACATGTGTCAATATCAAACATCTATTTACACGGTAGAACTCAGTGGGACATACTAAAGCCACCTCCACAGATCGTTGGTCTTCCCTCTTTCAAATAGTGGGGTGAAGATTAGTAGGTACTTATACTCGAGTTAATATATGCAAATAAAATCGGTTTGTAGCTAGCTACCTTTTCTGTCAGGATATGTACGCGAAATAATCTCATCTGTCATTGTTTTAAGCTACTAAGGTTGTTCACTACACAGGTTTTATCAGTTAAGACATATTTACCGTGGTTAATTGCATCGAAACATGGGACTATCTCCACTACAACAAACACGGTAAACATTTCGTAATTGATAATATTAGTGTTCTAAATCTCATCTTTGTTCCTAATTTTCGGTCCAGCATCTTTAGGTTAAAACAACAATGCTTTGCTTGTAGTTCCTATTCTGTATTTCCTTTCCTTGTCCCGAATTCGTTGTTTTACCTTGAAATTGCGCCTGCGACACGCTCTGTGATGACATCCAATGTCTTTGGTCTTTTTACTCAGGACGTCCTCAGGTGCAGGGTGCAAGTGTAATATTCGAAATAATAACGATTGATTTGTATATTTTGTACACTGTTGAATGCAAATACTTGTACGAATTAGGGACTTTTCTAAATTATCCGTAGTGCAACACCTCTTTAAAAGTTGTTTATAGTATTATTTATAAGTACTTTAATAATTTATACTAAGTAATTCAATCAAAATATGAAATGTACACTTACGATATTGAAAGATAAGTTAGTTTGTCTTCTATGTGTGAAGTTTATAGTTGAACAAAAATGTGTTTTACGCTATGATTGGAATAATTTAAAATGCATTTTTTGTAAATAGATATTATTAGTTACTAATTAGCGTCGTATGGTTATTATTCAAATTCATTTTAAAATCATTTTTTGTATACAATAGCATAATGTTGTGAAAATCGTTTTAGATGAATGAAAAGCGTAGACATATTTTTTCAAATAAAACGTTGTTTTGTAAAATATTAACTCAGGAATTATGTAGTCGGATTGTGCCAGTTAGAAACATACAAATTTTCGTGTAAAAATATCCTGAACGATGCTACAGTTTATAGTATACACAGTAATGAAGTTTAGGCAGGCAAGGCAGTTAGGCTCAAAGAATAAAATAACAGCTTACATTTAGCAGTAACTGTGAATGATTCCGCTACATTGTGAATCTTCTTTCGAGTTTTACAAAACCTGTTTGACGCATTGTGGCAAACATATCACAAATACCATGATATGGGTTTTTGTTTTTGAACAACAACCTTTTGTGAAGCGGTTTTTCGCTCAATGACCATAATATGACTTACTGCTTACTGTGTATGCACATAGATCTGTAACTAGTAGTTGCAGTCTGCTGTACTTGTATTTTGGCAGTGTGGTGGTTCGGATTATCTTATATTAGCTAGCACTTTCAGACTACAGAATTTTATAATAAACCGTTTGTAACCCACGATCAATGATGATTGTTTTAGTTGAATTGTAATGATAAAATACATATACAGTATTGTTAACGGCTATTTTCCTACGCAGCAGTGTTATGGGACTTAATATTTATTTTAATCGCGGGCACCACGCCACACGCTGCCCAATAAATTAGTCAGTAGCGATTTATTGAGTGAATAAAAGAATATGAATTTTGATTTATTTGTATTATTCTCGACATAATTGATATCATCAAACACTAGACCATTAATTACTACCGCATCAGGCGAGATCAAAGATATCTAATTTAAAAATGTTTTTTTGGTACACAAAAAAAATATAGAAATCTATGGGCGACATGGCGGGCAAGTGCCAACGTATTTGCTCGTACATAAAAATCTACCGATAGGTTCGCCGCACATACGTAATAATATTGACAGAACAAGATTATCAATAAATTTCATCAATATTTGGCCCCGAACATATGATTATTCGAACGCCGCCTATGAATATAAATATCGGTAAATAAATAAATATCGGTGGACAATTCACACACAACACCATCTGACCCCAAACTAAGCAAAGCTTGTGTGATGGCAGCCAGATAGCTGATATAATACTTATATAGTTTTAAATACATACTTATTATACATAGAAACACCCAGACACAGTGCAAACATTTGAATTCATCACACAAATATTTGCACTGGGTGGGGATCGAACCCACGACCCTCGGCTTCGCAGGCAGAGCTACTACCAACTAAGCCACTAGGGCAGTCATATAATATGTAATGTAATATGATTATTTCGTGGTTACTTGTGACACCCGGAGTACTCTCTTTGTGCACCGGACAGATTTTTTGATGAGGCTGATCGTCACGCTTGCAATAGAAAGGCTCGATCTGAAAACGGGATCACCGCGTGTACCTGTGGTTATTATACCGCAGATATAAAAGTTTACCTTTCAAAACGTGGTTATTTTCTATATTATACTATAATCCTAGCGCTCCCCGATTTTCTGAACACAGTTTGTGTCTGGTTCGGATTTTCTAGGCTTTACTGTATAGGTAATTAAGGAAATTTATTCAAAACAGTGAAATTTGCACATATTTTGCCATCAGTCGTTTTATTAAGCCGTAGCAATAAATATTACACATACACTAGTAAAAAAAAATCAGATACAATTTTACGCTATGGTAACATTATGATGCATCTTGAGGTAGTACAGCTGCGTCTGAGCTTCCAACTCCTGTAGAGATTTCACGACCGGCGCCATCTGGGTCACGTGGTCCTGCCAAATAAAAATACAAAGTTTATAGATATTCTTAAAGTGATATCTTTTGGCGCACCACACACAACTTTTTGTGGGCGGTGAATTGAGTTCAAGCGTCACGCTCGTGAACGAAAGAAATCTTCGGGTGAACTCGGGGCCAAGAGCATCTAGAAATGCGTTACCTATAATTTCGGGCTATGGTTAGAATCTAGATAGATGGCCATGCTTAGAAAGACCTTATTTAGACGACAATGCCACAGTAAATACATAACAGTAGGTTATCTAAGGCCGCCCGCCGAGTTATTAGCCTACTCTTGCGTTGACCCCAGGGTTGTCACTTTTGCGAGGTTGGCGAGAGTTGAGAGCGCGAGCGGTCATGTAACGTAGGCACGTGCTCACAGTCGCGCTGCACAGCCCGTACCGCCGCCACCTTATTCCCCCATATATTATGCTAGCGTGTGCGTGAAATCGCGTACCGACACGGCGCGCGGCGCGCACGCACACATTCAAAACGAGAGCGGCACGTTTGTATGTAGATATTTTACTGTGACAATGCTTTGAAGATTCCAGACTAGCAGCGCCCTCCGGTTTCACCCGCGTAGTTTCCAAAATGACCTATCAAATTCTGAATTATAAAGTATTCACTTCTATCGGCAGTCCCTATGCTATGAATGGCAATTTTATAGATCGGAATTTGAATCATAGTGAGTGGAGAGTGTTACCTGGTATCCGGTACCGACGTTGGTCCTCTTCTGCCCGTACACGACCTTCCCGTCGAATTCATTGCTCGGCACCTTCATGTCTTTCTCCACCTGCTGGATGGTGATGGTCAGGTGGTCTTCTATGTCCGCTAAATACTGGAAATTAAGAAATTTATATATTAAAAACGTCATATTTGTGCTACTATTCCTTTCTCTTAACCCCTGACGCAAAAACTAAATATGACGTGTTTGTGTCTGTATGTAACTCTCTGTGGCATTGTAGCTCCCGAACAGACGCACCGATTGTGATTATGTTTTTAATTTCATAGGTAATTTACCTATGGCGGGAGAGTTATTAGCAATGATTGATGAACATCGGTCCAAGATGGCCGCCGCCACAAAATGGCGGATTACTCATCTTTTCAAAGCTCCCTCTCTCAAAATGGATATCAAATGAAAGGGATTCACTAGTAGAATACCTAACACTATGATAAATTTCATACTGACACCTGTTATTTTTCTTTGTAATTTAAGTGCAATAAAGAGTTTATTAGATCTATGATGATTAGGGTTACCAACATTTTGTTGTTGCTGATCGACTAACCTGCGGCTCGTTGTACCACATGCAGCAGCCCTTGGGGCGGTCGTCGATGAGGCCGGTGTTCCAACAGTTGCGGCCGCGAGACGAGCACCACTCGCCGTGGTACCACACCTACAAACAATTATATTTATTCAACAGAAATCGAATTTCCGGGAATCGCTCTACCTAATTAAAGCGGTTCTACTTTTAAAGTTGTTTTCTTTTCGCTTGAAATTGGATAGACGGCAGGGTCAAAAATATACCATGCTAATTAGTTCATCAGGTATAAATTATGGAAAAATATGGGACGTGTATTTTTTGTTTTATCTAATTATTAAAATCGACAGAGATATATAGATCATCAAACATCTGGTGTGGTTGTGACGTCACTTGTGGGTAAAAACGTACGCACAAGTGACGTCACGCGAACCTTTTAAGCACTGTATCTTCGACATTTTTTCAACAATATTTTTTATGGCAATTTTTTTTTTAAACAAAAACCGACGAGACGAGCAGGACATGTGCCTGATGGTAAGCAACATGCCTGCCACATAACAGCACAGTGACACGCAGCTATTGGAACATGAAGAGTCCAAATCAATACCTAGCACTGCACTGCGCTCGTCACCCAGAGATCTAAGACGTTATACCTCTAAGCCCTGTAATTTCTCTGGAAACATTGCCCTTCTGACGGAATCTTCTGAAATCTGACGGACTAATTCGTTTTTTTAGGAATATAGCCTGTTTTCGAGGGTCTACCGCCTAATTAAAACGGTCTTTGCTATGGCTCTCTCTTTTCTTTTCACCTGAAATTATAGAGAAAGCAGTTTAGTTAGCCGGTAGATGGGCAGTTCCGCTTTTTATAGGGTTCCGTACCTTAGGGTAAAACGGAACCTTATTAGTAAAACTCCGCTGTCCGTCTATCATCAAACTGTATCTCATGAACCGTGATAGGCGGTTCAAATTTTCGCAAACGATGTACGGAACCCCTCGTGCGCGAAACCAACTCGCACTTGTCCATGTGTTCTGGGCTATTTTTATCCCAGCAAAATAGCAGGAACGGGAACAACCCTGGTAAAACCATGGCGCTGCTAGTTCCCATATAAGTATTAAAGCTTTTAAGACGCTGACCTTTTCGGGGACAGTAGAGACGAGGCTGATGGCGAGCCCCATCCGCTCGGCTCGGCCCACTCTCCCGATGCGGTGCACGTAGTTGGACTTCTCGTCGGGCAGAGTTATGTTAATCACTGGAATATTGCAAATCAGAGTAACGAGATTGAAACTACTCACTTACAATACAATTACACTTAATTAACACCACAAACAACAAGTTGTTACAAGGTTTTTAGATAGATAGATAAAACTTCTCATTTTGAACTTGTCCGGTCACTTCGATGGATAACATCAAAGCCCTAATTCTTAGAGTCTTACAATCTTGTATTTTGAGCTAAGCTTGTTATTTAAGGTCTCAAGCCTGGCAAATAGGAACTTCCTATCCTTAAATCATATTTTATCTATTATTGTTTATTTTAATTTAATTATTATTTAAATTATATTATTTAATAATGTAATCAAAAAGTCAACCCTGGAATTGACTTTTCTACTTAATGTGACTTAATGTAATAAAGCGAGAGATTAGCCACCTCTTTAACAATTTTTAGTTCAGCTTCTTAACACTCATGGCGCTGCCTGACATAACAACAACTATGTCGTTGAAAACAGTAAGTGTGTTGTTAAATTGCTAAGGTGACTGTAGATTCTGGTGTTCGGCGGAATCCTACACAATATTATTGGGGTGGTTTACCACCGTCCAACTCTTGAGACGGCTCACCTTTGTCCACCTGGGTGTTACTTGGAAAATATTTAGTTTTCACTGTCCACCTTGTTAAAGACTAAATCGGACCGGGTAGGTTACATAGGAGCCAGATCCGACTCGGAGCACCCCGACTCCACCTAGTCTTATTGCTAATACCCCTAGAGTGTACAAAAAAATACGGGAGCCAGAAGCTCAAGGAAGATCCTGAGTGGAGCCCTGCGAGGCCGAGCGCAGCCAAGGGGGGAGGAGGCGAGCGAAGCGAGCCCCGATTATGGAGTAGCGACACTGTGGGCTGACCGCAGAGCTTCTGGCGGGAGCCCACCCGGAGTCAAATATCAATGATAGACCCTTTGTCTAAGTGCCCCATATTTCTTAGGTGTACCATCAGACCGTCACCAATATCAAGTTAGGGACTTTTAGGTTTTATCTGAGAGGTAAGATGTTAAAAAAAAGTAAGGAATATCGTAAGAAATAATCTGCAGCTTTTTCTGATTAATAAAATGAATTCTCATTTTATACGTTGTTTATTTTGTAAGTATGGTCACCTTACAATTTAATCAATAGTACAATGCGGTTAAACTTTGGCCGCCTTATTGAAGAACGTATCGCAATGACAATCCGGCTAATCGTTGAACCACCGCATTACAAAACGGCCCTGTACCTATATCAAAACGGCTAGCCGTAATGTAATACTGCTAATTATAGAATCCGGCTGTGACATATACATAATATATTCTAACTTACTGAAAGGAAGTCCAGACACGTCAATGCCCCTAGCAGCGACGTCGGTGCAGATTAGGAACTTGACCCGGCATTGCTTGAAGGTCTCCAGGTTAGCCTTCCTCTCGTTGGGCTTGCGGTCGCCGTGGAGGCAGACGCACGAGAACTCGGCGCCGAAAGACTTGAAGAAACGCTCCAAATTGTCGCAGTCCAACTTGGTGCGGCAGAAGATTATAGCCCTGTTATATTTATAATGGTACGTTAAAAAAATATACTACTTGTAAAAGCTTACTACACAATAGAAGAATACCTTGCTGACAAATCAATTATCGAGTAAGTCGATCCGCTCCGCATGACATTAATTATATTGCCACACCCAATCAGGGTCATTATGGGAACTATTTCATACTACTCTATGTTTAAATAACACCATCAAATGTACCATAATGTTAGCAATAAAATGATTGAGTATTGAGTATTAATACAATACACTTGGGGGATCCAGAACATAGTGGACAACTAATTAAAACGCACGCACGCACTTGTCCCACGGCTTTTTGACTTGACTACGACTTGACCTCCCCTTGGAGCCAAAGCTAGATCCCCCTTGGAGTGAAGGGCCCTAGTGGCTTAGTTGGTAGTAGCTCTGCCTGCGAAGCCGAGGGTTGTGGGTTCGATCCCCCACCCAGTGCAAATATTTGTGTGATGAATTCAAATGTTTGCACTGTGTCTGGGTGTTTATATGTATAATAAGTATGTATTTAAAACTATATAAGTATTATATCAGCTATTTGGCTGCCATCACACAAGCTTTGCTTAGTTTGGGGTCAGATAGTGTTGTGTGTGAATTGTCCACCAATATTTATATTTATTTATATTTAAGTACCAGCAGAGGAGTAAAGTAGGCTGCTCGTGGTTATCAACTCACCGTTCCATCTTGTGTTCTCTGATGGCCCGGATGCAGTACTCCCCCTTGAGAAGCTTCACGGCTTCGGAGAGCGTCTCCGGCGTGGTGTTCCCGCTGCGGATGTTGTCCTTAGCGTGCACGCCGTCTGTCTGCACGTGCCTGGAGTCACATAATGCTTTTGTAACTTTAAGATGCCTTTAACTAGGTAATTACATTAAAATAAAAAATAAAAAGTCAAACTTAACGAAAAAAATTTGTGGGGGTCTTGAAATCCCCCTTGAAAAAAATCTTGGTTTTGAAATTTATCATAGTGTAAACAAAAAATCAAACAATGAAAATCGGTTCATCCGTTTGGGAGCTACGACCCCTCAGAGACACACACAGAGAGAGAGAGAGAACTCTGTTAAACTTATAAAATAACTATAGTGGTGACTCACTGTCTCAGCGTTTCCCAGACGCGGTCCTTCTGCGGGTCCACGTTCACGACGACGTGGTGGACCGTCTCCGGAACTGCGTCTTCGCCTTTTAAGTCTACCCACGTCGGGAAGTGCATCAATTTCTCCTGATTGAAATAAAAACAAAGTATTTTTTGACAAAACAAATTGATTATGATGAGAGCCCCGCGGTTTTACCCGCATAGTTCCTCTTATTTTAGGCAATTAAAAGCATGTGTGTGAAATTTTAAACACAGATATTATTAGAATCCAGTTTAACTTACCGCCATCTTCTTAACCTCAAAAGCGTGCAACGTAGCTGAACAGACGACCATCTGCAGTCGTCGCCCGTCCGACGTGATCTTCGGGATCTGTCGGTGGAGCCGCTCGATGAGCTCGGTGTAGCCCGCCTTCAGGAGACCGTCGGCTTCGTCCAACACGAAGAAACGGCAGTGGGTTAGAGCGAGATAGCCTGCGAAATTGGTGGGCGTACTTGTATAATGTAAGCAATACTTTTTAAATTTTTGTGAACCGAACATTTCTAAAGCCGCGTTATCACTTTTGGTAGGTATAGATCTTATGGGTTCGCGACATTGACATGTACCAGCATAGCGTTGGAGGTTCGTTGGAGCGGCGATGGAGCAGCAGAAGGGGACTTTTGAGTATGCAATTTCTCACACTTATGGTTTGTACAGAGGAGAGCAGAAAGCTAATATTCCTTTAAAGTTATAAAAAAGTCATTAAATCAATGATAAAACATGGTAGACTATCTACCACAGTTGTATTAACTCTCCTTACGTAATAATTAAACAGCCCCATAGATCATAGTGAATTAACAAACCTCCAGAAATTAGATCCTCCAGACGGCCTGGCGTTCCCACGACGATGTCGACTCCACTGTTCAGCTGGTTAATCTGATCCTTCACATTCACACCCCCGACCACGAGGAGTTCGCGCACCTTCGGGTTGTCCAGGTGCTTCTTGAACTTTGTTATTTGATTGCAAGTCTGCTCTGCTAACTCTCGGGATGGCTGTAGACAGTCAAGTATGCTAGTAAATATAGGTCAGCAAACTTGATTAAAATTGGTCTCGCTTACTAGGTCTACTCCATAATTAAAATGGTCTTGTCTTTCATATTGATCTCTCTTTATTTAGGCTTAAAGAAAGATTAAAGAGAGAGCAATAGCAAAACCAGAAACATTATTGTTCTGTTATAGACGGGTTGCTCATTGGATAATAAATAAGATCATCAGAGTTGACTGACATCTAAGCCACAAATATATATTAAGAAATAAGTAAAAGATTATAATAAGTTTATAGACACTGGTCAGTTAGGGTACTGAAGCAAGGGAGCTTGTTAGAGAGTTGGGTTATTGAGTGAGGGAAAACGGTAGTTACTCCAGCTTATACTTGGTGCAAAGATTGTCCATCTCTGTTCAACTGGGGAATGGTGCCAGCCTAATGTGATAGATATATTTATGAATTTTTGTTAACATAACCTATATAATAAGTTGAGATACCTCAATGATGATTGCTTGCGGCGCATTGTTGACCACCTTGGATTCAGTGATGGTGCTAGCTGATACCACATTCTGTTTCACAAATTCCTTGGGAGCCTGGCAGACAGCTACATACTCAGCTGGCGGGGAATGCTAAAACAGATATAAATACTAATTTTATGATTAAATGACTAAATTATTTTATAAAATTATGGTTTCCTTCTGAATAGAGACAAGTTAGAATGGACAATTTATTTATTCATACAAAATCCACAGCCCTCAAAAACAGATATTCAATTACTTACAATCTATTTTAATAGAAACTTATGAAGCTTTTCTTACATGATAATGAAATTTTGCTAAAGTTTCACCTTCTAACTTACCTTGAATGGTGTGGCTCCAAAGTTAAAGCTCATCTCAGCATTCTTCAGGACAACAGCTGGGAAGTAGCAGTCAGACTTCCGAGACTGATCCAACTTGAAAGCTACTCCCAGGTCCTCACCATTCTTAGTGTAGCGAATCTCTCCAGTGTTTAGATTTAAGAGACAACCTGCAGTAAAGTAATAATCTTTTAATAATGGGGACATATTTATTAATAGCAGTGGCCTGTGATTGTATCCACATCATCATTATCAGCCTGTATTTGTCCACTTATGTGTGCAACCGCCACCAGTGATTTTTTCATTTATCATCATTCAATTTAGGCTTCCTGCTGTATGTTGCCGATTCTCCATGTAGTTCTCGTTATTATTCTCAGTGAAAAATAGCCTAAGTGGTATTCTAAACTATCTGTGTACCAGATTTCAACCCCACCTGTTCAAATGTGATTTAGCAACTTCCAATCCAAACCTTCACATATTTATAATAATAATAGGACTAATAATATCACATGAACACATTATGAATAGTCAGTATACTACTATTTTAATGCTAGTTTTCAAAGCCATGATGTGGGACTTGGCTATTTACCGAATTATTTTTTATTTATTTATTTATTGAATAATAGGCGAGCAGCTTTAGCTGATATGCCTATATCTCAGTGTTGAAATAACAAATTATAGGTAATTCTCTGTTAAAATGATTTTGTCTTTTTACTATCTATTTGTCAAGTTTGTTCTTAAAAGAGTTTAACGTCTTTGCCGAAATAACATCCTCAGGCAACCTGTTCCAGTTGTAAGCCACTCTGTTGCTGAGGATGTGACGTGCAGTGTTTGTCAGTGATGGCGCGTGGGATAACTGGGACTTATGACGCCGACTGTCTCTCTTATGCTCCTTTAATCTGTACAGGTTCCTAATGTGAGGGAGATTATAAAATCCATTCAGTATTTTAAATGTTTCGATCAAGTCTCCCCGCAACCGTCTCTCCTCCAATATAGTGAGGCGCAGGGCTTTTAACATGTCTGTGTAAGATTTAAGGCGAAAGGCATATGGTAATTTTGTCGCTTTTCTTTGCACACTTTCAAGTAAATCAATATCTTTTTTGAAGTAGGGGCTCCAGATTTGATAACCATATTTCAGTAGTGGCCTCACATAAGTTTTATAATATTTTAAGAAACATTTCTACAGTTATTGATTGAAAGGATCCATGAATGATGTAAAGAAAAGAGTTGGCTTTCTTTACAATTGCAGAAATGTGTTCTTCCCATTTTAAATTTGGTGTAATTATAACACCGAGGTCTTTTTGCTGATTCACTGAAGATAAAGCGGTACCATTGCGATAATATGTGATTAGTGGGTTATTCTTGCCTAGATGTAAGACTCCACACTTCGCAACATTTAGATTGACAACCCAGTCCATGGTCCAGTCATGCACATGATCTAGATCCTCCTGAAGCCACCCTGAACTAACCAGTGGGTTTGCAAAAATTTACCATCATCAGCAAAAAAGGCAGATTGACTTTTAATTGTTTCAATGAGATCAGTTACAAAAATCCCAAAAAGTTGGGGAGCAGTCACCGATCCTTGTGGCACACCACTGGACACATTCCTGTCCTGCGATAGGGAATCTCCGACTCGAATTTGAAAAGTTCTTCCAGTTAAGTAATGCTCTATCCATTTCAGCAGCCTGCCACGTATACCATAATGGTCTAATTTCATTAGGAGACGCTGATGAGGAACTCTATCAAAAGCTCACTGAAAATCTAAATAAACAATGTCCACTGGATTTCGTCCGTCCACTTCATTACTCCAAGTACGGACACACTCTAGCAAGTTGGTGATAGTGGATCTTTTCTCAACAAAACCATGCTGTTTGGTAGATATAATACAATGCCTATTGAGAAACTGTGTCAGTTGATTATTTATTATTTTTTCCATTATTTTAACTACAATACTAGTAAGGCTTATAGGTCTATAATTCTCTGGATACATTTTGTCCCCCTTCTTAAATATGGGAGTAACCACAGAATGCTTCCAATCCTGAGGTAGACGGCCAGTTTCAAAAGACGCATTCATGAGGGCTGACAAAGCAGGGGCAAGTGTGTGTGCACAATTTTTTAAAACACACACTGCGAGCTGATCTGGTCCTGGAGATGACCGAGTGTTAAAACTTTTAATAGTTTTTATCACATCCGTTTCAGAGAAAGTTATGTCACACAAGCTATCATTTACATGTGGAACAGATGAAACTGTCATACCAGGATCAAGGGGAGGTTCAATGGAATAAGCTTTTTCAAATTCAATAGTGAAAGCATCGGCTATTTCACAAGGTTGAGTAACAAGGTCTCCATTGTGATTCCTAATTGCCGGAGGAATGCTAACTTTTGACATAGTACATCATCTCATGTGGGAGTAGAAAGCTTTATCACCCCTACTGAGAATTTTAGCTTCATAACTGCTCCTTTGTTGTCTACACAGTGCAACACATCTGTTATTCACCTCCCTAAACTTGTGATAGTCATCTACATTCATAGAAGCTCTGTACTTAACCCATAATGTTTTTTTCTCTGTGATCAATTTAAGGATGTTATCATCAATGCACGGTTTATTTTTGGCTTGATGATCACTTGCCGCAATGGAGCATGGCTATCAGTGGTGATGTTAATTGTATTTAAAATACTATTCCACAGTTGCTCAGGATCACTAGATATATCTATGTATTATATTTTAGCTATGACTTTTTCCATTCAGATAGTACAATGTGATTGAGCAACAAACATCTAAACTTTGACATTTATAATTTTAGTAAGATAAGATTCAAGTTTCATGTATCTGTGCTTGTGCCATTAAAGCTTTGAATTTGGTGAATTTCAGAGTAAGACCACAAAGACCATCTTTTATAAGATTAAAAGATGATATTATGTATTTGCCATAAGTACAGTTTATGACTACTAAAATATATGAGTTTACTTTTCGCCAAATATTTCAGATAACAATAAGAAAAGATAAATTTAATACCTATAAAAAAAACACAAACCAATAACATCCTTCATCCCATAGGAAGAGCCATAGTCATCAAACTGCTTTGAATTTGATTTCTTTCCAGTTCCTCCAAAACCATATCCCAATCGGTCTGTGCCAAGATCTAGCCTCGCCTGAAAATTATAATATTAATAAGATATTATGGCAACGTGCCACCACATAGTTTTAGTCCAATGCTGGTTTATGCAGTACAGATAGATTATTAGCAAAGTTTAACCTGACTTATTTAATGTTATGAAATCTATGAAGGCATGAGTAATACATTTAAGTCCAAGAGTTGGTAGCATAACTTGTGATTGTGTTTTATTGTATTGTAAGTACAATAAAGAGTTAGGTATTCATAATATTGTTGGTAACTTACAGCTTGTGTTGACCATCCAACACGACACAGGCCTTCATCTGTTACTGTTGTTTCATAATAGTATGCACCCTTGGAATGCACACCCTTAGTGGCTCTGCAGCCATGCCAAGCTTTCTGATCTCTAGATTGGCACCGTAGCCCGTCCGGTGTCACCGCTAACGCATCAGTTCTATCGAAGAACGACATCGTCCAATCAGAGGAAATCGTTTGTATCGCTTTAGTTCCTTTCCCTTCCTGTATATCTTTCAAAGTTTCCCAAACAATCTGGAGAATAGGGAGGCAGAAAGCACCAGTCTTTCCGCTGCCAGTTTCAGCAGCCATCAACACATCTCCGCCGCCCAGGATGAGAGGTATTGCTTCAGCTTGAACATCTGTTGGCAGGTTCCAGTCCATCTCTTCTATAGCTTTACCGAGTTCGGAGAGGACGCCGAACTCTTCAAACGCAGTCATTTTGAAGAGTTTAGTGTCTTACTTTTAGGAGTGAATAAACACCGCAAAATATCAGATAGAAACACCGATTTGACGGGACCACGCACGAAGTCGGAGCCGGCCAACCGCTTCGCTTCGTTCTTGAATAATTTGGCTGCGGCTATTTGTATGCAGTAGACAGATAAAAAATAATACAGATAATAAACTTATCGTTCATTCATTCGTTCAATGTTGCCATGCAAAACGTTCAATAAACAACACTAATGTGACAATGTGTATAACGAAAAAGTCATGAATAGGATCTTAATGGATGAAATGTCACTGTCATATGTCATTGAGCAAATCAGAGTAGATGACGGCTCTATCGAGGTTTTCCCAGTGTTGCCTACTGAACGAAATTTTCGTCATACCTAGCGAATTTGAGTACGTTGAGAGAGGGCGAATAACTTTCTAACGGCTAAGGATATAAATGTATAACGGAAATAAAAACTACACATTTTCATCCATCAGCGTTTATTGCGTTTTCAAACCGTAAGGTAGGTAAGTACCTAATAGGAACGAATTATTTTAAATTATGATAACTACGTCGATTAAAGACTTCTTTTGTAGTCCAGGCGCAAACATTTCTTTAATTGGATAACGGGACACTCATGTATGTACGTACGTATGCACGCGCCCGCCTTGGGCCAAACGGGCAGCCATCGCGCGCGTTCACTCTCCTGAAAAAGGCCGCCAGATGCGGCCGAAACTCGAGTCGGATTGACCGATCATATTATACGTGAGTGTCCCGATATCCAATAAAATATATGTAACAACCACGTTAATTTAATACTAACATTTCTTTATTTATGAGTGGGACTTACCTCTACTGACTACTGCTAAACAGTGGAGCCTGATCACGCGATTTTAACACCCATGTTAAAGGTCACGTCCGTAAGACGCGGCTCGACAATTTCAACTTGCAGATGGCTATCAAGGATAGAAATGCGGCTGTGGTGGAGGCTCTGGGCCGGTAGGAGGCGGCTTAGGCAAAAGGCGATGTCGAGTCAATTACTATTGGTATCCCAACCGGTAGTGATCGGCTCAACAGACGAAATCCGACTAAAATGTTCACAACACCCCCTGTTTTCTCCTTCTTCTCCTAATCCAAGAAATATGTAAAAAAATTGAAACGTAATGGCAATGGTCACGGTCTGTGGAGTGGCTAAAATTAATAAAAAAATCGTGTGGTATGACTTCACTGCTGCTAAATAATTGAAACCAATATATATCTAGCACCGCCTTGCTATATTACCTGCGTAGTTCACATTTCCTTTGTTTTCCTGGGATAAAATGTAGCATATGTGTTCTTCCAAACTATAATCGGTGTTTCAAATATTATGATTATTAAATAAATGGACAGTCATAGGAACCCCGATAGAACTGAAAACTTATTATTCAGAATTTGATAGCTTACTTTGAAACTACTCGGCTGAAACTGGAGGACGTGACCATAAGCATGACCATCTAGAAATTCTGACGCATTTTCAGATGGCCAATGGCCATAAACCCGCGATTGCCCGAAGATTTCAAATCAAACTCGAACGTGACGGTAGAATTCCATCCACATCCCACGAAAATTCTATCTGTGGCGTGCCAAAACAAGTTTTCATTACAAAATGCCAACATTAGAGCCATTGAAAGCATTCATACATGCTAGAGTAAAATACAGCAAGGATAATGATGATGATGATAGTGAAAGCCGGTACTGACTGCTTGATCTTATTGTTTCACAAACTGGCAATTTTTTTTCGAGAGAGAATATTATCGAAAGTTTAATTTGAAATGCAGAAAAAGAATATGATTTAAAAATTTCAGACGCTGCCGCTGATGCACTCTCTTCACTCATATATTCATCAGTCACCAATTTCATTTTATAAAAATAATTATTATTATCTTATTCTCACTTTTAGGGTGGGTTATTCGGAGATTAGTTTTTATTCTCTTTTCCATTTTATTTTCACTTCTTAATTATTTTCTTTTTGTTTTTATTTATTGGTAGTAGCTCTGCCTGCGAAGCCGAGGGTCGTGGGTTCGATCCCCACCCAGTGCAAATATTTGTGTGATGAATTCAAATGTTTGCACTGTGTCTGGGTGTTTCTATGTATAATAAGTATGTATTTAAAACTATATAAGTATTGTATAAGCTATCTGGCTGCCATCACACAAGCTTTGCTTAGTTTGGGGTCAGATGGTGTTGTGTGTGTGAATTGTCCACCAATATTTATTTATTTATATTTATTTATTGAAGGCCTTATCTTACCTGCAAACAGCAATAAAGATTTTTGTATTTGTATTTGACAAACTATAGAGAATAGCGGACTTTGTACTAAAATCCGTTATTATACCTACCTACTTAATAGTTATACCTACCTACCTCGTATATGGTGCAAACAAACATACAGGTAATACTCGGTAAAAAAATATTTGCAGATGCTACAAATTCACAAATTTTAATATAGAAATCTTGAATTGTAGATATATATTGTATATTGTACGTACTGTATATATTATTATTATTTGTATATCTCAGGTTCACTAGTTGTTTATACAAAATATAAATTTTGGAAGTATGACAACTAATAAAGAAATTAAAATTCATAAATATGTAGTATGTAGTGTAAATAAAATTCATAAAACGCGCACATACGCGCGCATTTACAGGACCAAATTTTTGCGATATTTCGATATACGTTTGACTTAATGCATCAATTTCATTGTAAATTAACAATAATTTACAAATAGCGGGCAAGTGCTCAAATACTCAACGATTTCTGCAAGTCAATACAACTAATATTCTATTCTATCAACTTTTTGTGTACTTTCCAGTAAAAAATGAAAAGGTAATTTCTTAAACAACAAGAACAAAATAAAAAAATTGACTAGCCCCCGACTACCTCAGATTTGTTATCCGTACAATATTCTACTAGTCAAGTCCTTTCATTTGATACCCATAAGGAGTTGTGAAAAAAGAAATGTATTTCGCCATTTTGTGGAAGCGGCCATCTTGGATTTGAAATTTGTTATAGTGCAATGTATTCTACTAGTCAAGCCCTTTTGTTTGATACCCATATTGAGGTAGTAGTGAAAAAATTATATAATTCGCCATTTTGTAGTGGCGGCCATCTTGGATTAGATTTTTATATGTATAGTATTCTATGAGTCAAGCCCTTTCATTTGATACCCATATTGAGGTAGGTTGTGAAGAAATATTTTGTCTACCATTTTGAGGTGGCGGCCATCTTGAATCTATGTTTAACCAAACATAGCTAAGAACATCCGCACGGATATTAACTTTCAAATATAAAAAACCGCATCGAAATCGGCTCATCCGTTTGAGCTCTACGGTGACAGACAGACAGACAGACATTGACGTCAAACTTATAACTTTTGGTTGGGGGTTAAAAAAATTACATTTTTTATATTTCAGCAAATTTTTGACAAGACCCGACTGGCAGCACTGGTCTTGTTTCTTGTTTTTGTTTGCTTACATTTACAATTTTCAAATTCAAATACATTTAAGATCTGTTTTAGTGGTAAACTTTGTAATAAATGGAAACATGTCATATTATTCAGAACGAGCTCGGTGGCAAGAAGTATGAGAATCCTGCCCCGGAAAGGTTCAAGAATAGCAATGCGAAAACTAACCTCTCCTAGCCGTGTAATCAATACAGTAAAACAGAACCTCTTGTATAATTTGAAACGGACATTCTCTTTGCAATGCAAGCAAAGTAAGATTTGGGATGTATTATGTCATACTGCAAAGACGACTGATGGATATACAAAGTGACCAAACCACGAAGACGATAATTCAGACCATAACAATACAATACATGAAAGTAATGCCCCCAACATAGTGTCTGTATAGTTAAATACAAAGGTTAATTGAAAGTAATGAAATATATAACTGCTATCAAAAGTTTTGTAATTGAAAGTGATACAGAGTTCATTGAATCTAGACTAATATTATAAAATTGAAGAAAATTTATTGGAAAACACTTATCTCAGGAATCACAAAGTAAGATAAATTGCAACTTTGGAAATGTATGTGGTCTCCGAGCATCGATATAAACCAATCAATGTGCCCTGAGTACTTTGGAATTGGTAATAAACTGTCTCTTGTGACATAATTTCGTCACATATGCAATTTTTTCGTTTTAGGTCAAAAATATCTTAGAATCCCGACTCGGACGCTATAATACGTATTTTGTCTCGAAACTGTGATTTGACGGGTGACGTTGACAACAATAACTATTTCGGATGGAGTGGAAATGTCACTGTCAGACTGGTTTGATCGATGGTAAAATTGATGAGTTCTGTCACTTGCCCGTCGGCGCTTGCGTCGACGGGGAGTCATTTTTCCATCCAAAATTTAAAGAAGTCGGTTTTGTGTTCTTAATCCGGAGAAATCGGAGCCAATCTATTGGATTTTCCCCTAGTAATTTGGGAAAATGAATTCTTATAAAGGTGCGTGAGTTGATCGAACCCATATTTTAGATTTTTTTTGGTGAAAGTGTGTTCTTGGATTTTTTTATCGAACAAGTGTCGTTTTAATTGTTTCAGCAAGAAGCCCTTGTTTCTAAAAGAGGCGAAGTCCTCACTGCTTTTAGGCAGGGTGGAACCCGCCGTCATTTTTTCTCCAGGAAACGGTGAGTTTTAATTTTTTTGTGAAAGGAAGCACGCGTACATGACGCCATATTTTTCCGATCAGAATGCTAAGGACAATTCTTGTTGTCCCCAGCCTAATATGAAAGGCGTTTCCTGTCTGCTTTCCTGTTGGGTTTCCGTCTGGTTTCCTGCCTGGATTCCTGTCTGGATTCCTGTCTGAGTTCCGGTTCTTCTCGTCTTGTCTGCTGAGATCATGTACCGCGTGCAAGAATTAGCGTTTTATTTATACCGCGTGGAATAGTCCCGTAGGGTTTTACCTGTTTATTTTCCCTATGTAGTATTCATTTCTAATTACTACATAGATCTTATTAATATTTTTCTATGGACCTATATTAAAAGGCCATAAGTATTTATACTAGGGTAACCTAATTACAAATTAGTTTTTGAACATATAAATTCAACATATATATTTCCTTCAGGAAGAATATTTTGGTGTTCTCTTTAGTATCTAATAAGACCTAATTCCACGGCACCGCCCGCTTTCTTCAACTTTCTTCGTGATGGCGGCTGGATTGAGGATGATAGAAGGTCAGATAAGAATCACTTTATGCTTCCAATAGGAAAATTTTAACCTATTGGTTTAAGATAATTTTATCGCAACTTGAATTAATAGTTTGAATAGATAGATTACATTCTAATAATAACTAACATATTTATAAATTGAAATAAGAAATTACTTGTACAACTTCATGGACTTTAGAAACTAAATTATTAATTAATTATAGTATAGCGTTAGCGATAACACACCTTGGCCATTACATATAATCTTTAACAATAAATATTATTAAAATTATATATGGTTTTACTTCATAGATTAATTTAGCCTCCAAGGCCCCGATTAGAAGTTCAAACATTGCTCTCCAATTTTTTATCTATCCGTAAGCAAACTTTTTTTATTAGTAGAAGGAAGACTGGCGCTCGATAAACATATAAATTTGTTTTCCTAGAACATTTCTATACATGGTAAGTATTTCTCTTCACCATTGGCATGCAACAACCTACTTTTATTCACATAAGACCAAACAATTATAAAAAATATTACACTCTTTGTGTAGCGGAAGTGGCTTACACACAACCAATCTACTTGATCCCTAGAATCGCTAGCGGTGAGATATGCTGTGATTCTACTTATTTTGGTTGTTGACAACAACGAATAGTGTTGAGTAAAAATAGGGTACACCGCTTCCTGCAACCGACTAGAATGGAAATGGTGAGCTCACTCTTCCCAATGATGACATAAATCCATGCACCTGAAATTTTAAAGGGCATATCTAGTGGTTTTTATAGACGTCTCCGAGTGCTATAGGATATATTTTATATGTACCATGGGTGAAGCAGGGCAGACCTAAGTTTTGTAATAATTTAAGAATGGATATGAAGTATTATGCAAACTGGCGGAATGTCATAAGTCATTGTCTACCTATACATCACAATCAAGGTGTAAATTTAATGTTTGCTTCGTGTTTCGACTTGGCGGGGCACTACCGTGCCCCAGATTAAATAAATTATTTCCTTCAACAATAAATACTAAATGCAGCCGTAAATTGTGTTTTTATTTTGTACCCCATTCTCTGATGTTATGACATACGTTTAAACGAAAATGAATTGTAATGTAATTTACCTACTTGATCTTTTAAAATCTCATGTTTGGTCTTAGGACTCTTTAATTAAATCCAGTATACAGAATGCTAGTACTATGACATTTAAATCTTTGTATGGATTAAATAGATCATAGTTTACTTGAAAAATCTTAATTCCACTGTAGTCTTGGGAGGCTCGCTTTCTGGTGAAATTATGGATTGATATTATAATATGGATACATAGACAAGAAAGGAGAAGACAATTATGTTTGATGATCTTCATCCCAATTAAACCTCTCAACCATAAACTTGAATTTGTACACTACATATTTATGTTTTGTTTAAGATAGTGTTAATTAACTTATATATCATAGGTAGGTACTCTTTCTCTCTAAACTAGTACAAATTTGTATTTTATTGACATCCTGATTTCTCGAGGATTGATTGTTGTCATAGAGAGGTAGCTGTAAAATCTGTTTAATGTACAGCAAACTAATTAATTATTGACTAATAATGACAGTTTTCTGAAGGTAGTGTGCAATGTACACACAGATTAAACACCTTAATGTACATTTTGAATTACAATGAGTGACAAAACGAAGTTATGTAAATATAGTAGGTACTTATCAATTCGTATTAAGTATTTTATATTTGTACTGTTCATATGATTAGACTTTTTAGGTAAG
The DNA here is from genome assembly GCA_017562165.1 of Ectropis grisescens. Taxonomy (NCBI): domain Eukaryota; kingdom Metazoa; phylum Arthropoda; class Insecta; order Lepidoptera; family Geometridae; genus Ectropis; species Ectropis grisescens. The sequence continues at coordinate 14,281,828 of CM029782.1, read as the reverse complement.
ATCTCAATTCAATTAAAAATGAAATACAATTATTTACTATTACCAACTTAATTTTTATTTGTTGAATTCTGATACCTTGCTACAACATACTTATGTGCCAAACCATTATCTTAGTATTAAATAAATAACAAACCAATTTCTCATCCAAGTATCGCAAGAATAGTTCGACTTTTCTCATACAACACAAGTATTGTTTATTAAAGTATTATAATATATAAGTATATAACATAAATATGACAATACTGTACACATTGCGATATAAAATCAAAAATACTGTAGTATGTGGGAACCGTCAACATACATAATAAATTGATACTAACCACATACCTACCTAGTAAGTTACTAACAATGTAAATACTTGTTTTGAGTTAACAGTCAACAGGGTTGTCCTTATTTTAACAGACACTTATTATTGCTGGAGACATTTTCTCAATAATTAATTAGATGATTAACATCAAAAGTTGTGATGTATCTACATAGTAACATTTTAAATTGTGATTGTAGTGACACAATATAAATATGACAACAGATTATCTTACAAATTGATTGGTTCATATAAATATAGAAACTCTGAAGTCTCTGTGGATTTTGTCCTCGTAGAGATCTCCGTTGATTATAATTAGAATCATAGAATGCCACTTTACTTAACATTTTTTTTGTGTTTGTTTCATTGGATGAGCTCGTAACTTCCTGGTATGATTGAGTACTTGTTGGGATAGTACAATTTTTAAGTCTCAGGTTTTCATCAATATTCAAGGCAGCAGCTAGTTTTCAACACTATTCTGTGTAGGTATATCTAGATTATTTGTGTGTTCGCCTTGAAAATGACCAGGAAACCCTAATTTCCAATCATTATTTGGTACCATTGGAACAAAGCAGACAATTAACTAGAGCGATAAGCTTTTAGGTTCGGATTCTATTCTAAGTACTAACTACTACTACTAACTGTTTACCACAAATGCAAATATCCTAGTGTTAATTTAATTACTATCGTGTAAATCAGTCGGCGATCACAGCGTATGGCGGAAGAATGCGAAGGCCGAGGTAGGTAACGTGGAAGAGCTCCTTTTCACACTGTGGATGCGGCAGTGTTGATTTCTTGGAATCCTTTATTTCGACGGTGTTGGTGCTGTTTGATAAGACGACGATTCAAAGTTAGGCTCCGAGTAATTACTGCTTTTGAAATCCCAATATTTATCCAAGATGAAATAACTGCTGCAACCATGGCGATTTTAACAATAATGGCGATTGGCACCTCACGCTCCTCACGACAGTTGGACAGTCCTCAATATTGTTGTTGAACAATTGTTGAAATACAACAGCCTGACAGTTATCACAGTGGCGTTTATTTCCAACTTGAGAAATTTCGGTATTTTCATACCTAATTCATGTTCGAATTCAATGATTTCTGATTTGTGATTTCACTACTCGTCCTTTAACCTTTAACCTAGTATTTTACCGTACACTTTATAGCATCGAAAAGCCAGTTTCTGCGTATTATGGAACGTTAAATGTGTCTTTACACAGCAGCTCTCAGAAACGTTTATGTCGTGCAGTCGTGCTCACGCAGTAGGATTACCAAGCACAATTACAGTTATACACGGAAAGTGTGCTCTATTTCATGACCAAAGGGTCAAATCGCATGCACTACCCGACGTGGTACTGCGTGCAAATAGCCACAAAGAAGCCGATTGAGGTTGACCTATCTTTGTGGTTATAATGATCGCGACTTGTCAAAAGCACTCGCACCTAGGAAGAAGTGGCCAGCGGAGTGAGTGAGACCAAACATAATCATGTCTGGTTACACCTCCATGAACAAATCCTCTTGACATACATGCGCAGTTTCCATATTAACGATTGCCAGTGTGGGCAACAGTTCTTTAATTTTTTATACGTAACTTACGAAAGTCATTAAATCCTAATTAATTGTTGAGTCAAAAACACGAATTCGCTAACAATATATACAGGGTTACTGGTAATCGGCCTGCATCCATTTAGGGTATGTTCTGTATGTTTAAAAAATTGGCAGTCATAGGAACTGCGGATATAATGAAATGCGGTTATAAGTGAAAACTTATAACTCAGAATTAGATAGTTCACTTTGAAACTACGGGGTGAAACCAGAGGGCGAGGTTATGACTGAATGAATGCTGACGCATTTCTAGATGTCCATAGCCATGCTCTCCGGTTTCACCCGCGTAATTTCCAAAGAAGTTTTCACTTTTACCGGCAATTCCTATGACTGCCAATTTTGAAGTGAAAATTCATTTGGAGCGGCTCAGACAGATCTTTCGTGGGCTGTGAATTAAATTCTAGCGTCATGCTCGGGAATGATAAGAATTCTTCGGGTAAACTCGGGACCATGGCCACACCCTCCGGTTTCCGTAGTTTCCGAAGTAAGCTATCAAATTCGGAGTTAGATAGATAGATAGTCTTTATTGCGACACAAACAAATTGAGATATTACAAATAAATACAAATAATATAGTTTATAAGTTTTCACTTCTATCGGCAATTCCTATGACTGCCAATTTTTTACTATGTACGGTGAATGCGCGAATATCGCGATCCCCAAGTTAATCTTACACGTAAAATCCAACAGACAAATTCATAAGCAGGAAAAGAATAGGAGGAAATGGGACTCACGAAATCTAGGTCGTAGCTCGGGAACATCCAGTAGGCGGCTGCCCAAGTATAGGCTAGCAAGCATGGTCTCCTCAAATACGTCACAAATAGCACAGAACAATGCAGTTTCTGCAGTTTTTTCAATTAAATAACATAGAGCACGTCACACCCCGTAACAAATCTCAACACACACCTTCTTCAAGTAAAGTTCTTCGCACAATGCTCGTGCGACGGGTCAATTCGTCAATGAGATAAGGACGGATAGGGGGTGAAATATGGTAGGAAAAGGAGACGGAACATATGAAATGTCTGCTCATTCAATAATAGCTATTTAGCGCTAGCATACGGGGAAAAATACGAATTTATATAAACTGTCGAGTTGGTGTAGATATTTAATTTAACCTAACATCCCATAAATAGGATGGAGGCTGATTACCAATAACGATGTATAATGCAAAGAAAGAAGATATAAAATATATTTCAAAAGTAATCTAAAAGAAATACTGATATACAAATGCTATGTATGATACAATAAATTAATTTTAAATAATACCTAAAGAAATTAATTGGAATATTGATATTAAAGATATTGCTTAACATGAAATTTGACATTCCATTAATGTCTATTATTCATTATGATATTTGATATTTAACTAACATAACACCAAGTAGTATAAAAAAATATTGTAACTGACATGTTGAATTAGATAGCACTGTATACATTCTATGACTTTGACATGATCAAACAAAAAACAGCATCCTGCTGAAACACAAGACATTGGTGTAATTCAAGAAGGGGAAGAAGCTATTACATTAATCAGCAATTTTATTTTTCATTGTATAAATTAAGACTAAAACAAATTTGTCCTGCCAGACATATTGCATGCCTCTCGAAGAGGCCAGTTTGTCTGGGTCAACTTTTGTTGGGTGGAACAACAGGTGTTGTATCATCTTATTATACCTGCAGTAATAAAGATTTTTGTATGAATGCATGTGTATTTGTAAAACTTGGTTAAAGGAATATTTGTTTGTACGGTTGTAATTATTGTTACAAATCACAGTTCATGTTTTGGAAAGAGCCTTTATTAACAAAACTAAAATACAATGAGAACTACTACACTACACTACAAACCTACCTAACTAACTATTTACACTAAGCACACCTGAATTATCCATAGACTGCTGTAGGTCTACAGATAATCAAGATGTTCAAGCCCACTACCAATCGGAAGCGTACCCAGCATGCTGGCGGCATTACCACGCTGAATGGCAAAGGCTCTGCCCAGATTAAGAAAAATGTTTTGGAACCATTTGATTTCAAAACTACTTTTAAGTTGGAGCTGTCGAGTTACATTTTCTGTTGAGATTAGTCCAACACAATAACGTGACGCACGTGGAAGACTACTCTTCGGACGCGGACACAGCCCGAACGGTCTAACTTTTGGTACACTATTAGATATTAAGCATGTTAGCGACGCCGTACCCTTGTTGTCCCTTTAGATTTTTAACTTTAGGTTACAAAGACTGTTCGAATATCTAATGATATAATAGGGGCCTAAAACGTAGAATTGTATAAAGCTTGCTGTTCAAGGGAAACGGCTTTTATACTCCACAGAATATAAAACAATTACTGTACTGTCAAATACCATTTACTGTCACTGTCAATGTCATTTAAATATTACTGTCAGATTATCAAAACTGCGTGAAAATAACTGTTCCGGAATAATTTTGAGCTGTGCTGCTAGATATTTACTTTTAGCGCTAAAACATTTTTTTTTTTTTTTTTTTTTTTTTTTTTTGTCAGTTTTCTTGCAATCGGTTGTAAACCTTTAGCAGATGTGTTGAGCGGATATTGACTGCTAAGGTCCATTCTTCCAGTGAAGAATCTGCCTCTAAAATTTATTGAGTAAGGTCCCATACATGGTGGCGTCTGAGCCTTTTTGTTGATATAGGTTCACTTAGGGCTACTGCTAAGGTGTTAGTGTGTGACGTTATTCGTTGTTTATATGAATGTATCCTATGTTCTATTTCCTCTTTTATAGTTCTGATTTGTAGGTGCTCGTGTAGTTCTGTCGTCTTCATGAACCAAGGAGCATTTGAAATAGTTCTGAGAGCTTTATTTTGAAATCGTTGGAGAATTTCAACGTTTGAGTTTCTAGCTGAGCCCCACAACTCGATTCCGTACGTCCAGACAGGCTTTAATACTGCTTTGTAGATGAGAACTTTATTTTCCAGTGATACATGTGATGTTCTACCCAAGAGCCAGTTCAGTCGTCGGAGCAGGATGTTAAGCTCGTCACGTTTTTCTCTATGTGGTATCTCCACGTTTGTTTCCTGTCAAGATGTACGCCGAGGTACTTAGCAGTTGTCCCGTGTGGAAGTGTATTATCTCCGAGTTTGACAGGTGGGCAATCATCTTTCTGAGAGTAAATGTCACATGCATCGACTTGTTGGCGCTAGCTTTTATCCTCCATTCTCTCATCCAATTACAGAATTTGTCAAGGTGCTTTTGTAGCGTTAGTGAGGCCAAGTGAGGGTCTTTATTATTACACAAAGCGGCCGTATCATCAGCGAAGGTGGCTGAGAGAACTTCTTCTGACGTTGGTATGTCTGCGGTGTAGATAAGGTAGAGGATTGGACCCAATACGGAACCCTGGGGTACGCCGGCCTGTATGTTGTAGAATTTCGAGTATGCGTCATTAACTTTTACCCGGAAAAATCGATCTTCTAAGTACGACTTTAATAGTACATAAAAGTTATGTGGCAGTTGCTTTTTTATCTTAAATAACAAGCCCTGGTGCCAAACCTTGTCGAATGCTTGTTGTACGTCCAGAAATACTGCCGAGCAGTACTCCTTTCGTTCCAGCCCATCACGTATCTTATTCACCACTCTATGAACCTGCTCCACGGTTGAGTGCCCTATTCTGAATCCGAACTGGTGTTGCGGGATGATGTTACCTTCTGTGAGAATTTCATTAAGCCTACGTGCGGCGACTTTCTCAAATAGTTTGGAAATAATAGGTAGTAGGCTTATTGGCCTGTATGATGATACAAGATGCGGTGGTTTTCCAGGTTTTGGGATCATAATAATTTCTGACACTTTCCATAATCTAGGAAAATATCCTGTCCTCAAAATTCCATTAAAGAGCTGTGTTATGAAGACGATGGCTTTTCTTGGCAGTTGTCGTAGGATTTCGGCAGTTATAAGGCAGTACCCAGGAGCTTTATTTAGTTTCAGACCTTTTATAATTTTCCAGATTTCGCGTGGTGAGCAATGCTTCAACGGTAGGCTGAGCTGTAGATCTGTCTCCAAGTAGTCTTTTATCTCTTTTCGCTTGATGTGTCGCCGGGGTTAGGAGTGAATACATCGGCCAGGAAACATCCAAAGGCCTCGGCACGTTGTTCGTCTTTTCTTGCCCATGTATTATTTTCCAGTTTTAAAGGATTCTGAGCAGTTTGTGGCGCATTTTTGCCATGCTTTACGGTGTTCCAAAGCGAGTACTCGTTTTTAGCTGTGGCGTCCAGGTTTTCCAGTTTATTTTTTAAGGTATCACTTTCGATGTCCTTCAGATATTGCTTCAGATCAGCGGCGGCTCTATTAAAAGCTCGTCTATCAGAGGCATGACGGCTGGTATGCCAAACCCTCCTGAGCCTCCTTTTTTCCAGGACCATACTTCTTATTTCCTTGGAGATATTTTTGTAACCTGGTCTTGTGGGTGCAGGAGTGCATTTCCATGCAGCTGTTTGGATGAGGTTTGTGATGTTTATAGCAGCTTTATCAATGTCATCATTTGTCTTTAACGGTACTTTTAGGTTCACGTTTGTCTCGATGTACTGTCTGAATTCAACCCAATCAGTTTTCCTATTGTAGAGCTTTTCTTTGAACTGCCTTTCTATTATTGTTGTGCTAATAGTGGCTATCAGAGGGGTGTGATCTGAGCTGCTGTCCAGGCAACTTTCAGCACTAAGGTACATGTTAGAAAGCCCCTTATACACAAAGAAATCTAATAGGTCAGGGAGTTTTTTGGGGTCTGTTGGCCAGTATGAAGGTTTGCCTGTACTCAGGACATGTAGTTTATTTTTGTCAAGGCTTTTTTTCAGTTCTCTTCCTCTGGATACTGTCAATCGGGAACCCCAGAGGACATTTTTGGCATTCCAATCTCCACCACATATGAATCTTTGGCCTAGAGTTCTGAAGAAGTCTGTAAACCTGTTTTCCTTTAGGGTATGCTTAGGGGGACAATATATAGCGGATAGAGTTAGTGAGCTCTGCTTATCCTGCACCGATATTGAGGTAGCCTGTATTTGGTCAGTTTTATACTCTTCCAGAACATTATGTTGATGTGTTTTTAATTATAATTGCTGTCCCTGCATGTGCAGTTCCATCGGGGTGAAATGTGGAGTACATACTATAATCTTTGAAGCTACATAAATGAGTGGACGTAAGGTGTGCTTCAGAAACAAGAAGTACATCAATGTCATGTAGTGCAAGGAGTATCTCTACATCATGTTTATGTTTAACCAATCCATTTATGTTCCAGGTCCCAACTCTGAGAGTAGCCATTTCATCGGACAAGTTTACTGATAATTGTTGTGAGTAATGTCATCATTGTCGACATCTGATCTAATAGTTTATCTAGCTTTTCAGCCTGTTGTGTGAGCAATATTTCTAGTTTTGATTCGTTTTTAGTAGTTTCTGCATATGTCAGTACATTTTTATCATTAGCATGACGTTTTGGCTGTTTATTCTCGTCTTGTTGGCTATTTTGTCCGATCACAGGTGAAACGTGTTGTTTTGGCTGTTTATTCTTATCTTGTGGTCTATTTTGTTCATTCTCAGGTGTGATTTTTGTTTCTTCGTGTGGTATGGTTTGGGCTGTAGACTTTGACCTGTTCTCCTATACAGAATCTCCCTGTACACAGTGCATCCTTTGTAATTCGCAGGATGTGAGCCTTCACATAGAGCACACTTGGCCGGTGTGTTCCGATCTTTTTTTGGGCACTCAGATGTTTTGTGGGCTTGTGCGCATTTTACACAGCGGTATGGCATCATGCAGTAATTCTTTGAGTGCCCATATTGCTGACATCGTTGGCACTGTGGGATAGAAGTATTTTTTCTGGGCTCTTCTATTGAAACCGTTTGATGGTATATCGATTTTATTGTTTTAACTGCACTATTATTTGGGTTGGAAACTAAATTTACAAAAAATGTAGAGGTTGGCTTCTTCTCGGGTCCAAATTTAACATTTATGATTTCTCCAATCACTTTGTTTTCAGTTTTTTCAATTTCTTCTATTATGGCACTATGTGGGGTCGAGTGGTGCAGATTCTTGATTACAAATCGATAACATCGTTGATCCTTCCTGTTGAATGTGTGCCCAATGAGGCCTTTTTCACGGACTAGGGTCATAATTTTCTTGTATGCCTCAATGTCCAGGCTATTAATTCTTAATTGATTTCTGTTGACTATTTTAAGCGCTAAAACATGAATTAAAAAAAATGGCAGTCAGCTCAGTCATAAAAACTGCCGATGAAAGTGAAAAGTTGAATTTCGCAGTTTCGCAGCAGCTGCGTGTGAGATGAGATTTCCGCCCGTGAAAGCTGCGCGCGCCAAACCGCCTCGTGAGTTTTGATTTCAATTTTTACAGATGATTTAATGATAGAGATGATTTTTACATTAAGGTAGAGATCGCTTTGAGCGATAAGGCCGCCAATTAAATTGCTAAGAGTTTTTTTTCTGTTTTGTATTATTTGATGTTTTTTTTCCTCTTCACCGGGAGAACTCCACAGGCATAGCACAGAAGTGTGGTTATTCTGTTCTTTAAAAAGGGAGATAAGACCCTTTTGAAGAACTACAGACCGATATCGCTTCTGAGCCACGTCTATAAGTTGTTCTCAAGAGTCATCACAAATCGGCTCGCCTTGAAGACTCGACGAATTTCAACCTCCTGAACAGGCCGGGTTTCGAAGTGGGTATAGCACCATAGACCACATCCACACGGTACGGCAGAATGTACAGAAGACAAAGGAGTATAATCGCCCCCTCTGCTTAGCGTTTGTGGACTATGAGAAGGCTTTTGACTCAATCGAAACCTGGGCTGTTCTGGAGTCCTTACAGCGATGCCAAGTCGATTGGCGATACATCTAAGTGATGAGATGTTAAATGACGCCGCTACAATGGCGGTCCAAATCCAAGACCGGCGAACGAAACATATTCCCCTATATCGAGGCGTGAGACAAGGGATGTAATTTCCCCGAAATTGTTCTCAAACGCATTAGAGGATATGTTTAAGACGGTGGATTGGGTTGGACGTGGCCTAAATATCAATGGCGAGTGCATCTCTCACTTACGATTTGCGGACGACATCGTAATTATGGCAGAATCACTGGAGGACTTGCAGTGGATGCTGGACAGCTTAGCTAAAGCTTCTCAAGGCATCGGCCTCCGGATGAATTTGGATAAAACCAAAGTCATGTGCAACGAGTTCGTTGCTCCGGGACCGATTGCCGTTAGTGGAACCACTCTTGAAATTGTACAGAAATACGTTTACCTAGGGCAGACGCTCGAACTAGGTAGAGGCAATTTTGAGAGTGAGGCTATGAGAAGAATACATTTGGCTGGGCAGCATTTGAAAAACTTCGTCGAGTCTTCTCGTTACCCATCCCACAAAGTCTCAAGACAAAAAATGTACAATCAGTGCGTCCTACCCGTTATGACCTACGGTGCTGAAACGTGGACACTTACAGTCAAAATGGTCCGTAAGCTCAAAGTCGCCCAGCGAGCTATGGAAAGAGCTATGCTTGGAGTTTCTCTGAGGGATTGCATTCGCAATGAAGTAATTCGTCAGAGAACTAAAGTGACCGACATAGCTCACCGTATTAGTAAGCTGAAGTGGCAGTGGGCCGGACACATCTGTCGCAGACCTGATAACCGTTGGGGTAAACGGGTTCTGGAGTGGAGACTGCGAATCGGTAAACGTAGTGTAGGACGCCCTGAGACTAGATGGAGTGACGATATTCGAAAGGCAGCTGGTGGCGGTTGGAGACGGAAGACCGAGGATCGGGCTGAGTGGCGTATCTTGGGAGAGGCCTATGTCCAGCAGTGGACAAGTACAGGCTGATGATGATGATAATGATGATGTTTTTTTTTTGTGCTTTGTGGCTTTTTAATAAAGAGTTATTGTATTGTATTGTACATTTAAATCTGTATTTTACAGAAGCTGCGGGCCCACGCTCGCGTGCGGGTGCGTTTGGAGAATTGGAGACCGCTCCATGAGTTCTTAGCTTTACACTACGGTGATTGCTGGTGGTCTACGATATAATAGTTAGGACATGATTTAGCTAGTTTGATATAGTTCATTAATTTATTGTACAAACTTTATATTTTTGTCATGTGACAATGAAAAGGACTTCAGTGATTTTGTATGATTAAAAACACAGTTATATATGATTAAGGCGTTTTGAAAATGACATAAGTGTAAAACAATTTGTTGATTTAGTTTCGTTTCTGTATTATTACTCTAACAAGAATTAACGCTAACTTTTAAATTGAGACGTATTTTTGACAGATTTCCATTCTTTATGTCAACGAATCATTGTGTACCTCTTATTATGTAGTAATTTTTCAAACGTTTAATAAAATTTAAAAGGCAATAAATTACCTAACATGACAACACTTACAAATCAGCTTAACGATTTTGACAAAGACATTAATTGACTTTTATGAAACGCTTTATTCCGGATTATACCGTATTACCGTAATGAAGGGTACCTAGTAAACGGTCGGTAGCGTAAATAATTGTAAACGTCTGAAACTGGACATAGGTCTTAGTACAAGAACATCATAATGCATGATTATATCTGAATATCAAATCCACTACCTTTCAACATTTGTGTTCAATGAGGGCTTTACGATTATTAGTTGTCAACAATTTGTCACAATCCACACGTACCCAAACAGACTGCTACGTGCAACGGAACAATTAATCAGCTGTTTTGTGTCAAGATGTCAAAATTACCAAAATAGCTTCCATAACCCATAACCTAAATTTCTGTTATAAATGTGTTTAAATAATTTGAATACAAATTGAAAACAAATTAGAAAACATGGAGTTAGAACTACTCCAAAAATCTGAACTATCAAAACCGTCTAAGTTGTCACCAGTTGGAAAGGCTTTAATCTATACTACAGGTGGCCTAGCATTAGGCGTAAGCATTGTATGTATACCGTTTGTGTCGCCTGCTTTGAGAAAAGTCTGCCTGCCTTATGTACCCGCTACAACAGAACAACTTGCCGGTGTTACAAAGGCTTTAACGGGCCGGAGCGGTCGCCTACTAGATGTGGGATCAGGCGATGGAAGAATAGTGTTCACTGCTGCTAAATTAGGATTCAACGCTCATGGAGTAGAATTAAATCCATGGCTCGTATATTACTCAAGAATAGCAGCTATATTCGACTCTCAGTGTCGAGGAACGAAGTTTTACCGTCGAAATTTGTGGACTTTTGACTTAAAGCCATATAATAATGTAGTGATATTTGGTGTTGAACAGATGATGACCGAATTTGAGAAGAAATTGTTAGACGAGACAAATAATGATACTGTTGTGGTTGCATGTCGGTTTCCATTACCGAATATGGTACCTGTTGAAACTATAGGACATGGAGTTGATACAGTTTGGAAATATGTGATGAAAAGATAACTTCTAGTTTAGTGTATAACTTATTTATTAGAAAAATAGTATATGTACAGAATATTGTCTATGATTATAATTAAAACCGTCCACTTCTTTTTCCTGCCAGTATATTTGCTGTCAAGAGCTGTTTCTTTGCCTTGTTTTCTTCTTTCTCCTTCTTCTCCATGATCCATGAGCGAGAGTGCTCTTCAAAGGTTTTCCTCTGGCATTTTACACATTTCTCTTTTGCATATTTCACTTGGAGAGACTGGTCGGATTCTTCCGTACCTGAAATGTATATTCATGAAGTTATTTATTGTTAGTTTATAAAAGATAATGATAAATGATTAGTTGAAACTTCCAAAGTTAACACTGGAAAAATAATACTTGAGTAATGGAAATGCTAACTTTTTCACACAATACACTCCCAATTTTATGATTTAAACAAAAAAAAATATAGAAATTCTTGGAGAGAAAGGATTAAAGATAATCACCACCAGCTCATAAATTGGTATTGAACCTATCTACTAAACAGTAGGATAATATATAACTTTGTAATATATAAATTATATAACTTTGATTCTTTCACAGAACACAATTATGACCAGAATATGGATGTTTCTGTATCATATCTATAACTAGCAAATCCCTGCAGTTTTACCACTAGTTCTTGACCCTGTTGTTTTCCCAGGATATAAAGAAGTAGCCTGTGTTATTCCTGACTACCTATCAAATTTCATCCAGATCCCTTCAGTAATTTTTTCTTTGAAAGAATAACAAACACCCCATATATATATACAAACTTTCACATTTATAACATTGCTAGGACTTCATAAATTAGAAATCGATGCCTTAATTTGCAAAACGAATAACTCCATAGTAGGAAATTTCACAGGGGTCACACTAAATCACCACTAAAATCTACTGCGTAACTGGTATTTTCATTATTTTAAGTGTTTATTGGTTAATAAGAAACACAATTTCCAAAGGATCTTTGTATTTTTCTTTTGATGCTTTAATTTTTTTTTATATAAAGTTTTTAGTGGCCCCTGTGAAATTTGCTACTATGGAATTATTCATTTTGCAAATTAATGTATCGAAATAAGGCTTTGTTCACAACTCTCTTCAACCAACTATCAACTTCCTTACCTAAAGCTTGTGGCAAAGGTGCAGCACCACCAGTCATCAATACCAGGAAGAATTTCTTGGCTTTAGTTGAATTAGGATAGTCTATGACAACACCTCCATAGAAACCTGCCTTCATTGCTTGTGATGTCAGGAGGTTTAGTTGACTCTCATTCTCTGGGTAGAACTGGAAAACAGCTCTGGCTGATCTAGACTGTATAAAAATAAAAAGTTAATGTTTATCATATCATGTAAAGCTGGTGCATTGGTGGCATAGTGGCTAAAATGTTCTATTTCAAGAATGGGATTTGCATATTCGAAATATGCTTGGTTTGAGTTTTTTCCCAAGATTATCGAGTTTATCCTACTTATCCTTACTTTAACGATACAACGTTTAAAAACAGTCTGTGAAAAGTTGGAAACCAAAGTGCTGGATGATGCATATTTTGCCTAACATTATTTCAGCAAAATCATTGAATGCTTTCAAGAACAAACTGGACAAATGGATAGCTAAAGACAATATAATTTTAACAGACAAATTATACCTATAAAGTTGTTATTTCAACACTGAGACATAGGCATATCAGCTAAAGCTGCTTGCTTATTATTCAATAAATAAATATTCTTAAAAGTTGTTTTCTAGGAACATCAGCTTTTTTCATTAGTAAACCAGTATTGAAGACAATTTGCTGGTAGAATAATGTGCTTACTTGTGAAATCAGACATTCTTGCGACTAACCTATCATGACTTTTATTCATCAATTATAATGATCAATCCCACAGATTTCTAAAACAAAAGGCAGATGGAACGTGCAGAACACAGATCCTAAGGTCCAGAAAGCAAATATTAAACGCCAAAGCAAATACAAACTCCAGTCAGTACGAAACTGACTTCCGTCTCGTACGGGAGTCCCGTGTGATTTTATGTTTTGTTTAAGATTATGCTGTCTTGTGTCATCAAACATTGCAAACATTGTTCCCAAAAATAAAAAAAGGAAATTTCATAGGAAACTTTGAATATTTTTACTGGTATTTATATAATTTAGACGATTTTATTTCGATTGATGAATAGAAACACAACACCTCAACGAAAATAGGTCAGTGTTTCTATACTAAATTGAAATTATTTTCCCTGAAGTTAAGGTAAAATATAGATTCTAATCTTGTTTTAAAGATACTCGTAGACCAAATTATTGACGAACATTGTATAATTCAATTTTAAGCCCTATTTTTATAACCGTTATTTTTTTTTATTTAATGTGAATCGATGCCAAGAACAAATCCTCGCCGTTACTAGGGTTAATAAAAATACTAATAGTGTTGATGAAAACTATAGTTATGAAACGAATAGATAAGAACAAATCCTCGCCGTTATAAAACGTCTCGTCTATGACCTGTGGATTCTAACTTGGTCTGTGCAGTGCTGTTAGCATATATATTTTTAATAATACGAACATATTTCTTTCTTACTCCTTGTTGAATTAGAGCCTCCCAGAGCAGATTGTGTTTGATTGAGTCGAAAGCTTTATTGTAGTCGACAAATGCAATGTATAGGTCTTTCCCATACTCTTGAGATTTTTCTATTAACTGTTTTAATACATGCATATGATCAATAGTTGAAAACCCTGCTCTAAAACCAGCTTGTTCAATAGGCTGTTCTTAATCTATAGTCCTTGATATTCTATTTAGGATCAGCTTTGAAAAAAATTTGTAAATGTTTGACATGAGGCTAATAGGTCTATAATTTTCAATTACATTTCTGTCTCTTTTTTTGTGGAGCAAGTTATTAACAAGAAATCCTTTCATTATATATTATCGGTGTAATAATAAATTATTTAAAAATAATGTTTTATGCGTTTATTATACGTGAAAATTTCCAAAGCTTAACAACACATATTAAGGCACATATTGGTGGGATGCAAGGTGCTCCTTAATGAGAGTCATTACTCACGGCGCCATGACAGAGTACTTGAAATCATACGTGAAGCCATGAGCCTTTCAGTAGCTAGAGCCCAAAAGGGATTGACGACAAACAAAAGACAAATTAACTTTGTAAAAGAAGGCTCAACATCAAACTTACTTACTCAATCCTGGGTACAGCACCTAATTGGACTATTTTAATAGACACGTATGAAAAGCACTACAAAATCCCAGAGGATGTGGGTATTTCGTCATCCAGACCGGACATTTTCCTTTTTTCTAGAGCTACAAAACGCATAGTCCTTGTAGAACTTACCTTACCGTGGGAAACTAATATACTTAAAGACCACGCGATGAAACAAAATAAGTATTACGACCTCCTAAACGAATTAACAAAAAACGGCTATGTAGTTAATTTATACGCTGCCGCTGTAGAAGTGGGAGCGAGAGGTATACCAGCAAAATCTCTCTATAACCTGCTGAAAGACCTTGGCTTATCCAGAAGTGCAGTAAGTTCTATACTAGAACGAGTAGGTATCTAAAGCTGCACTAGTAGGCTTATATCAGATTTGGCTGGGCAGGGAAAGAAAGACGAGTAGTGAAGGTGAGTGTTGATGTACGTCAGAAAGGGGGCCCCTTATACCTACGCCCGAGTCACAAGTCTCGGGGTCTACTCGGGTTTTCTCTCTCTGCCACACGATGGACCTGGCACCCGCACGGTGAATCCATGGAATGCTAAGAAAATCGTCTCAACAATAGTGGGACTTTTTTCTTAAGACTGGGAACATTACACGCACACCAACGTGAGTAATTTGACAACGTCTGTGAGAGCTGTCACGCATACATAACTAATGACTGGCCTCACAGTGTTGTTCACGAAGGTTTCATCTGTTTAGAAATCTGTGATCAATCCATTCATTCTCATTTAGAGGGCAAAAACACAGACAAGTAAACTCACCAATGAAGCATACAATGTGCTAAAAAACTGATAGAGCCTCTTTACAGGGTTATGTGACTTCTTGTCTGCATTGAACAGCCACTGAATGGCTGACACGGATACTGCTCCGTCAAAACTGCCTGCACGGAATGGAACTCCTTCACCCATATCAGAGAGGACAAGATCGCCTTCTGTCTCACGATCCAGTGCCACTTCTAAAAATATTTTCCATACCATCAAATATTGTACAGACAGAAAATAATAAGTAATTTCTTATCATAACAAAAGCTTTAAAGCTATTTCTTTTTAGTTACTTAGAAATAGGAACTTGTTTTTTAGTGTTCTGCTTTCATAACTCGTAACTAACTGAGCAACAGCTGGCTGCTGTAACATAACAGGAAATTGGTATGATGGTGCTAGAGGTTTCAACTGTGGAGTAACCCCCCAGTTATAAACTTAAGATTGTTTTCAGTAACGAGTCCGGGCAGTTTTTAGAGTAGCTTCCATTATGAAACCTGATCCTTGCACAAATTAAACTCTTTACAACCTTACAAATTCATAATTATTATATTAGCAAAATATTTAAGACCAAGATTTACAAACTTGCAGTCTTAAATATTTAAGTCTTAATTATATCCAGAGCTCTATAACCAAACTAAATCACCAAACAAGTTATCCATAACAATATGCCAAGTGCAAAACAAAAAAACTAATGTAATGACTCCAATTTTGAGTCTATAAATAAAATAAGATTTTTTAGAGATAGATGATTATGGTTACCTTATCCTGAACTTATATTTCTAGACAATATTTACCCAACATAGACGGAGATATGTCCATTCCAAACCACATATGACCATTCTCTTCTAGCACAGTGCCTGATAGTCCTGATCCACAGCCAATATCTAGAAGTAAACAAGGTGTATCTTCTGGGAGTAACAGCAGTTCTATGCATCTCTCTGTCATCTGACCTTGGATTTCTATGATACGAGAGCTAAAATACCAAAATATTTTTAGTACACCATACAGGAAGGTATACACTGGTAAACTGATAGTTTTGCTAGAGATCGTATAAATGTGTGATTATGACTATTATACGTACTTTTGTGTATATTTTCTCGCTTCTTCTTCATTGTAAAACTGAAAAATACGATTGGTTTGGTTGAAAGTAACTTTATTTTATAATTAGAAACGTGTGTAGCACATTACAGGATACTTACAACTTCAGGCGGAGCCTGGTGCTCAGGTCGACGAGACATTATCGATGTAGAATTTTTATTTAGTGAGAGTTTACACAAATAATAATAAACAAAAAATGAGATAAATCATGAGAGATTGAGAAATAACCTCAAAAAATGTTATGACAGTATGACAGTCACAAACCACAGATCACTATGACACAAACTGACAAGGTAGAAGGCACGTCAGTGACAATGACAATTTAAAAAAAAAAGTTGTTTTTTTTTTGGGGAGTTTGGGGACTGCCGATAGAAGTGAAAACCCATCGAGCAACTCGATCTTCCGCACAAGCACGAATGGGAGTAGCCTTAGCTAAAAAATATTGCTCAAATCTTTCTTGCGGGAGGGGAAAGTTGGACACTAGCGCCACACCCCGGACACTCCACTTAAATTCCATACAAACGCCGCTGTGGAGCTACCTACTCTTCACACCACTACGCAGATGTCGTTCGTACACACGCGTGAATGTGTGCGTTAGAGCTAGGGCTACTGAATTGTTTTATTGAATAGTTGTGCCCCTTGAGTTCACCTGGTGACGTAGTCTATAAACTTGCTATAATGTTAAATATTGTTTTTAAGCTTTCGCGATTTGAACACATAATGTTTATAATGTACAGGACTTAATCACGGTTTAATTCATTGTTTAAATACCTCGACGTTTCGGCAGCGTTACAAGACATTATTTGCTATAATGTTGAGTTACATAAATAGAATGGAGCCAAATTATACTATTCTAATTAAAAAGGGTGTTTGCACAGATTTCTAAATTGTTTCAGAAATCTGTAGGAGTTTGTATTGCCGCGTAAAATGAAACGAAACCGATGATAGATTAGATCAGGTACCTAGATATCTATTTCTGTTAGTAGGTACACATTCGCATTTTATTTTACACTTATCCATGAAGGAAACTTTATTCTGTCACTATAATTATTCCTCCAGGCATTATCAATCCGTGCTTGGGCACATAAGTTGCTGGCTGTGTAAGTTACGAACTTTGAGTTAAAAATGACTTCGTTATTATAAATTAATAAATATTGGTTGACAATTCACACACAAAACCATCTGACCCCAAACTAAGCAAAGCTTGTAATATTATAAAGCAACATTATTGAAAAGTTTCTAATCTTACGTTATTTTATTATTAGGAAATTAAATAAAGCTTTGAATTTGGTCCCGTATAGTTGACGGACAGCCGTAAACAGCACAACGGACTTACTCGGTGGTGGTTATAACCTCTACTCGTGTTCGTTGTTCTTTGTATCTTATTTGTGTTTTCTGTGTATATATTATATGGTGAGTGATATATTCTATCGTAGTGAGTAGTTGACAGGGCTAATGGAGTTCATATCCCCAGCCCGGGTGCCCCCGGACCCTGATCCGCCTGATAATATGGATACGATTGAGCTATCTTCCACTCGAAATGCAACTAAAAGGCATAGAGAGCCAGTCATCCCAGTCGGTTCATCTGTTAAAAAATTTGTAACTAGTCAGGAGTCGGCACCGGCTTCCATTCAATCAGTGTACCAGCACCCTTCCCTTACTATATTGGGAATTAGGCAGTACGAGGACACAGACACTGGTCCGTTTATTGTTCATGTGTCACGAGTGGAGACAGACGCAACCGCAGGCACAGTTATGCGCCCTATTAAATTTGGTCAATTTGTATCTTCCAATAATATCCAAAACGTCTGCCGCGACGGAATAAAAAAAGTCGGCCGTAATAAAGTTTCTATACAATTTAAGAATGCCTCGGCCGCTAACCATTTCGTAGAAAATCCTATTTTGAAAACAAACTATTATGATGCGGTGATTCCAACTTTTAACGTAACACGCATGGGAATAGTTAGGGGAGTCCCTGTGGACTGGTCTATGGACGAATTTGTTGGCTCTCTTCAAATCCCTGGAAATTCTTATGTATTAAAAGCTAGGAGACTTAACAGAAAAAACAAAACCGAAAATGTTATCAACTGGGTTCCAACTCAAACAGTGGTCCTCTCCTTCAGAGGCCAACATCTGCCAGATAAAATTTACTCCTTTTATTCATCATTGGAAGTGGAAGCCTACCAGTTTCCGACTATCCAATGTATGAACTGCTTAAGGTTTGGACACATAAAGACACAATGCCGCTCCCAACCTCGGTGTTACCGTTGTACCCAGCCCCACAGTGGTGACAGCTGTGAAGTTCAGGAGTCGCAGGCTACATGCCTGTACTGTCTTGCGCCTCACTTCTCCACTAGTAGGTTATGTCCTGAACAAGAACGTCAACGCAACATTAAATCACTGATGGCTCAGAAAGGAATATCCTACCAAGAAGCTGGTGGTCAAATGCCTAAAATTACAAAACATATAGTCAAATTACAAAAGATACCACAGTTAGTCATGATCCACGATCCCAACTCGCAGCTTCCTCTCCTCTTCCCACCCGAAACCTACTACATCATTAAAAAAACATTATCCACAAGCCCAGACCAAACCTACCACTTGGAAAGTCATTTGATAGAGCAGCCCACCAATCCATCATTGCTCAGGGTCCTTCATCCCTCCCTAGAGGATATGCCCTTCAAACATCCCAGAATTCCCAGCTCGCTTCCCTCCATCAGACTCTCACCAATTACTTCTCCAACTTCTTACCATTATCATAAACCTGATTTCCCAATCCCCCGACTCCCTACCGCCCAACGTTGCCCAAACTATATCCCACCTCTCTTCACTAGTAGACCACCATGGACTCATGCCCCATGATCCAGTGGAACAGCAGGAGTCTTCGTAGGAAGGGTCCTGACCTATGCTACCTCATCAGAAAGTACAGCCCTGTCCTGGTTGCTGTTTCGGAGACATGGTTTGTTCCAGGGACCCGATACCGGATTCCAGGCTTTTCATGTCTCCGCAATGATCGCCAGGATGGTTCAGCTGGTTGTGCCCTGTTAATAAAACTATCTCTACCTTTTTCCCAAATCCCTCTTCCTTTCCACAGCCCAGAAATAAATTCTGTCGCTGTTCGTGCCTTCAATATTTCTTTTATATCTATCTATATTCCCCATCCTGCTGCCCACCTTATCCCAGACATTCTCCTAATCATTTCTTCCGTCCCACAACCTAAAGTGATAATGGAGACTTTAATGCCCACCACACGTCGTGGGGCTCATACCATTGTGACACCTTTGGTCGCTTACTTCTTGAGGCTATTGATGAGGCAAACCTATGCTTAGCAAATGATGGCTCCCCTACTGCAGAGTCCTTCCTTCACAAAATCCTAATTCTGCAGTGGACCTAACCCTATGTTCTCCTGGCCTTCTTCCTCCTTATCCTGGCAGGTCCTTCCTCTTACCAGAGGAAGTGACCACTTCCCCATCCTCATTAGTTTAGGCCTTCGTGTTTCTCATCCCCTCCTCCTTCCCTCTTCAAAAATTTAGATTGTCTGGTGCTAAATGGGATTCTTATTACATCTATCTGGAAAATATTCTTCCCTCATTGCCTAACACTACAGAAGAAAATCCTATGGTATGCTATTCCAAATTAGTAGATGCCATCTTAGCATCAGCACATGAATCCATCCCGCTAAAGAAACCTAGAAATAACCTCCTCCCTCCCTGGTGGGACTCTGATTGTACTGTAGCGATCCGGGAGCGCAACTCTGCAGAAAAAACTTATAACAGCTCCATGACTCCGGATAATTTCTTGACATACAAGAAATTGGCCGCTAAATGTAGAAAACCTTATCAAGCAAAAAGAAGCTAGGATGGTTAAAGTTTTGCGAAAGTCTCTCCCCATCAACTCCATCAGGCATTGTCTGGAAACAGATACGCCGATTCAGGGGTTCACATAATGCTCCCAATCCCACATCCAACGATCACTCCTCCTGGATAGAAATCTTCGCTGACAAGTTAGCTCCCCATTTGTTCATGAAAATCCTATCCCTCCTTCCATCCGTCCCCCAGATTCCTACCCACATCTCCTCACATTTTGATTCTCCTTTCTCTTTGGAAGAAATGCAGCTGGCCCTTGACGGACTGACTGACTCCGCCCCTGGAATTGATGGGATACCCTTCTCTTTCTTTACCAGAGCCTCAGTAAATTTGAAACAGTACTTTCTTGCATTGATTAATAGATTCTATGAATTGGGCTCTGTTCCTGATTCTTGGAAATCCCAGATCATTATCCCCATCCTCAAACCTGGTAAAATCCCTTCTGATCCCAATTCCTACCGTCCCATAGCGCTATCATGTGTTCCTTTAAAAATAACTGAAATCCTCATCAAAAATAGACTTGAATGGTTTGTAGAAAGTAATAGGTTACTTCCAGGTTCCCAGTTTGGCTTTAGAAAGGGAATGAGCACCACTGACAGCCTCAGTATCCTCACTACAGATATTCGCATAGGCCTAAAGAACAAAAAATATGTTGTAGCTGTGTTTCTAGATGTTGCATCTGCGTACGATAATGTCCTTCTTCCGATCCTCAGAAACAAGCTGTTACAGCTGAGCATCTCGCCGAAGATGGTTAAATTCATCAACTGCTTTTTGATGGAGAGATTAATCCTCATCAAAGACCAAAACGCAAATACAACATCTAGAATGCTATGGAAAGGATTGCCACAAGGTTCAGCCCTCAGCCCTCCGCTCTACAGCATGTACACTTATGACTTGGAAAATGTAGTCACACCTTTCTGTCAAATTCTACAATATGCTGATGATTTGGCTCTTTATGTCACTAGCGAAACAATTGAGGAAGCTGAATTGCAACTAAACTCTGCTCTAATTTACCTTGAGGACTATCTAAATGATAACGGCTCTTCAATCTCTGCTGCCAAAAGTAACTCTATTGTTTTTACCCAAAAAAGATCTGTGCCCAATATTTCCTTAAGATGTAATAACCAGCTCATTCCCCAGAAGACCTCAACTAAATTTCTAGGCCTTTGGTTAGACACAAAGTTAACTGGTGTCCCCCATTCCGATCATGTAGCTACCAAGTGTGAAAAGAACATGAACATCCTCCGCTCTCTTTCTGGTGTCTGGTGGGGCTCCCATCCTTTTCACAAAAGTTATTGTACAATTCCATAATTCGTAGTCATTTGGACTATGGAGCATTCCTACTGAGCCTGGTAATAAATCAGCCCTAAGCAAATTGTCCAGAATCCAAGCCAAGTGCCTTCGTACTATTTTAGGTGCTATGAAATGCTCTGCCACTAATGCCATCCAAGTTGAATGTGGAGACCCTCCCATTCCACTGCGCAGACAATTCTTGGCAGACAGATTCTACACCAAACTGCTTCAAAATTCAGAGCATCCATTATGGCCAAAGTTGCTAGAACTACAGAGACTCATCCCTCCTCACCTTATTGGATCCGAATTAATCTACCATGCCTTCTCCGTAGTCATGTAAAATATTCAAATCCTTCTTACCCCATTGCATCTTTCCCCATTAATCCTTTGTTCTCTACTAAATACCGCGCCTTAACTTTCCAGCCTCACATCATTCTAAATTTGGGTGTAGATAAAAGCTCACTAGATCCCAACAAAACTTTTTTAGAAATTATTGGAGCTAATTGGACTGATTGGCTAACAGTTTTTACAGACGCCTCCAAACTGACTCTAGATGGTGAAGTTGGCTCGGCTGTATGGATCCCCAAGTTCAAAATTGTACTCAGTAATAAGTGCCCTCCTCTAAGTTCAGTTTTTACAGGTGAGGCCACTGCCATTCTTGAAGCCATCCGTTATGTATCCTCACACTCCATCAGTAAAATTCTCATCTTGACCGACTCTAAAAGTTGCTTACAGGCTGTTTTAGCCAATCAGTTCAAGTGCAAAACTAAGTTCCCAATAATACTTAAAATTAAAGAAGATCTTTTGAAGGCTCATGAATTGGGACTACAAATAGCTCTAGCCTGGATCCCAGGTCACTCCGGAATTTTAGGAAACGACCATGCAGATTTTCATGCTAAACAGGCTACCATTTTGGGTAATAAAGACCACTATCATGTCTACTCCCATGACTTATCTGCAACATGCCAACCTAAGTTGCTTAAAAGTTGGAACACACTCTGGACTCGATCAAAGTCTATAACGGGTAAATTTTATGGCCAAGTTCAGCCCACAATTCCCTCTAAACCCTGGTTTTTTAAATTCAAAAATATTCCCAAACAGATAACATCCACTATCTCCCGCCTGCGGTTGGGTTTTGCCTGCACTCCGGTGTTCCTCGCAAAATTAAGAATCCGAGATAACTCTCTGTGTGAATGTGGGTTAGCTGATGGTTCCACTGACCACATTTTTTTTGAATGTAGTAGAAATCAATTCTCCTCTATGACATGATCCCACCTGACCTTCCCCGTCCCACTAACTTTACCAATCTACTCCCTTTGTATTTTCCCCATTTGTGTATGTCCTTAGTAAATATATTCAGAAAAATAATATTAAACTGTGATGTTTTAGTGTGTTTAGATGATTATATATTTTTATTTAAATCTCACAATTAGTTATTATAAGATATTATATTTTTATGTCTATTTTGTGATGTCATATTTGTGTTTGTCCCATACAGTTATCTATCATATTGTAAGAAGTATCTACTAACAAAGGTATCCAAAGTTCACCGATCATCAGAGCCAAGAACCCTGCCTGTTTACCGATCACCAGATGTTTCTGCCTATCATCAAACTCAAGATTGCCTGAAGTGGACTGATCACCTGTAGCAAGACCATCTCTTATACAAAATAAACTTCAGAAGACTATAACAATGATCAAACGCTGGACATTGGCGAAATTCCGGTAGCATTACCGAATGGAGGCCATAAATAAAAGTTGAAGTTGAAACAGCACAACAACCCACCATGATGATATTTCGTTAGGAATTAGATGTTCGATACCAGCCCTTCGTTGAGTGCTCCTAGCGTATCCGAAACGGCCTGAGGGGTGAGGAAGCTTGAAATTGGCGGGGGGTTGGGAGTGTCCGTTCTATCTATATTATCTATTCTATGCTAGCGCAAAGCCGCACCGCACTATTACATACAAACATACCCGTACCATAGGTCCATTCTATTTATGTAACTCAACATTATAGCAAGTTTATAGACTACGTCACCAGGTGAACTCAAGGGGCATAACTATTCAATAAAACAATTCAGCAGCCCTAGCTCTAACGCACACATTCACGCGTGTGTACGAACGACATCTGCGTAGTTATGTGAAGAGTAGGTAGCTCCACAGCGGCGTTTGTATGGAATTTTAGTGGAGTGTCTGGGGTGTGCCTGTACCGATTATACTCAACAGCCAAATCACTAACACATAAAAAATAAAGCACCATTCACAAATCTAACCCCGCCCTCAGCCACAGTATATTATCAAACTCCATGGTCCACACGGACTTGTACTTTGACAGAGGGGAAATGCTGTGTATGCCTACTCCCTACCATGTTGCTCGCTGTGAAAACCTTTGGAAACTACGCGGGTGAAACCGGAGGGTGGAGGGCTTGTTCATAACCATAGCCATCTAGAAAATCCGAGTTTTAGCCATAGATTTACTCAGAATTCGATAGCTCACTTTGGAAACTACGCCGGTGAAACCGGAGGGTGTGGTCATGACCTTGGCCACAGAATAGATATTACCACAGAACCCTCACTTAGCGAAAATTGTTATATAAATAGCGACTCTTGCTGGGACGCAACAAAGTGCAATTCAGCTCGCATTAGCGCTCAATGCCTATCGCAATTTTTAAACTAAACATTTGCGCTCTCTTCTAACGCGTAACTCTGTCGCTGTCTGGCGCGGAATGATGCGCATCGAAAGGGTTGTCGACATATTATCTAATAAAAAATTAAATTAACCTTTCGTTATGTAGGTAGTCAGCATTGTAGCTCAGATTATATATTTTAGTTATTTACTTCGTAACGCGCAAGACAGCTAGAAGAGGCCGTAACATAGGGTCGGACACATTGAAATTAAAACAATAAAAGTATACTTTGACTGTTTTTATTCTACTTGATCGTCTAAATGTTGTTTGATAAATATGTAACATATTTTAATGTACTTACCTATACTAATACATACAACCAGCTTCGATTACAAGCTATTTTATAATGTCCCGTAATTTTTGTACGGTTAGCAGAAAAATATAAAAAATAATGGTATATTTTGTACAACTAGGAAAAAATGATAATTCTTTGTTTTTTGACTCGTGCATCCATAAACAGCACAATATATGGCGACGTAATTTTGCGCGGGAAACGTGCTGCGCGAGCGCTCAGACGTGCGTTCGACAACCACCTGGCACTGTGGCACTTGTTCCGTGCGAGGAACGGTCTAGACCTTGAGACCTTGAGCGAGTGAGGATGCACTGCCATGGCTATCTAGATAATCCGAGTTTACCCGAAGATTTCTTTCATTTACGAACGTGACGCTTCAGCTCATTTCACAAGCCTACGGAAAACGACTAAATTCTTTAACAGCTTGTTTTGTTGTGTTGATTGCCGTAATCAGGCGTTTTAAGATGCAAATCGATCTGTGAATAAGTACTCAATCAATTTGTGAACTCTTTGACAGATAGGCAGATAGGGAGGGTTCACATGGGACATAACCACTGCTGTCACGGACAGGTGCGTTGCTTACCATCAGGCAGATATCCTGCTCGTCCCGTCACTCTATACAATATTGCATATTAATTCGGGTACTAAAAAATGAATAATCACGAAAATAAATCAGGACGATAATTGATACCTACCAAAGTATCACAGGTTTTATAGTAGGCAATGTGACAATAATACAAGGGTTGCGGTCTATTTGGACTGAATGTTATATAAACAATAAGTTAACGTTTTAAAATTATTTATATGTATTTATTTCTATTATGTACTCCAACATTACATGGGTATTTTTAATGTTACTACATAAATAAATGTTACATAACACATTAAGAAACTTCCATATGTATCAACTATAACAGTTAAATAATAGCATAGTATTTAGCTCAGTATGGTTTTATTCATAAACATTTCAAAATTAACAGCCTTCATTGTAAAAAAAATGTTTCGTTATGCGTATGGAATGCAGCTAGACATAAGTTACATCACTAAGTTTTTTAAAACAAAAAACAGGATATCAGGTACAAAATGTATTGTAGTTATTATAGGAGTACTAAATCACATTCATTAAATTATTCAAATACCTATTATTAATAAAAGATAGGTATATCATTTTTATCATTACTGTACAAGTTTGATATATCAATATTAGCAATTTAGACAGCTTGTGTCCTATGACTGTGTTCGTTCGCCCAGCAAAAAAGTACCCCCTGTCAAGAATTAAATGATGCAAATAATTAGTGCCTCATCTCGTGTAAATGTGCCCAAAATTTTGAATTTGTGCTTCCAACGGTCTCAGATTTATTTAAGAAAAAGAAATTCTGCAGTACGAACATTCGCCCATCAAAAAAAAATTAAAATGTTGGTTTTGGCTGGATACAAAATATGCAAAAAGATAGCTTATGTACAGGTATAAAAGTACTGTGAAAGCCAAATTTGTGCCTCTTAAGATTTTAGAGATATTTCGTTTTTTGCTGGGCAAATGTTTTATCATTGCTATATATCAGAAATGGTTGGATGCACAGTCCTGATTTTTTTTATACAGATACAGTTAATTTGTGCATATTTGTGCCCGAATTTTCATTAACATGGCTAGCATAGTTCAAGAGATATTAATTTATTTTCTAGAAAATGGAAAGAGGCCCTGACTCCCACACAAACAAGACCAAGGACTTCGCGTTACTGCCGACTGGTACCTACAAAGCTTGTGGCAAAGGTGCAGACCTATCTGTCATCAGTACCAGGTAGAATTTCTTGGCTTTAGCTGAATTAGGATAGTCTATGACAACACCTCCATAGAAACCTGCCTTTGTTGCTTGTGATGTCAGGAGGCTTAGTTGACTCTCATTCTCTGGGTAGAACTGGAATACAGCACTGGCTGATCTAGACTGCACAAAAATAAAAAAATAATGTTTAACATACATAACTACACACATAAAAATCTACTGACATAGTGGTCTAATTGGCTTGAATGTCCAATTTTGAGAATGGAATTGCAGATTCAAATTATGCTTGGTCTGACATTCATACATGGAGATTCTGTGGAAATTTGGAAACCAAAGTATTGGATGTTGCATATTCTCAAAAGTTGTTTTCTAGGAACATCAGCTTTTCTCACAATGAGTTAAACCAGTAGTGACAAACAACAGTAGTGAGAAAGAAAACTTGCTGGTTAGATAATGTGCACAATGGTGAAATCGGATGTTCTTGCAACTAAGCCAGCATGACTTTTATTCATTAATTACAATGATCAATCCATTCATTCTCATTTAGAGGCAGAAACACAGATAAAGTAAGTAAACTCACCAATGAAGCATACAATGTGCTAAAAAACTTATAGAGCCTCTTTACAGGGTTATGTGACTTCTTGTTTGCATTGAACAGCCACTGAATAGCTGACACGGATACTGCTCCGTCAAAACTGCCTGCACGGAATGGAACTCCTTTACCCATATCAGAGAGGACAAGATCGCCTTCTGTCTCACGATCCAGTGCCACTTCTGAAAATATTTTCCATACCATCAAATATTGTACAGATAGAAAATAATAAGTAATTTCTTATCAAAACAATTGTTTTAAACTCTGTCTTCTTAGGTAGTTACTTAGAAAAAGAAACTTGTTTTTAGTGTTCTGCTTTCATAACTCATAACTAACTGAGCCACAGCTGGCTGCTGTAACATAACAGGAAACCGGTAATGGTGCTAGAGGTTTCAACTGTGGAGTAACCCCCAGTTATAAACTTAAAATTGTTTTCAGTAACTTGTCCGGGCAGTTTTTAGAGTAGCTTCCATTATGAAACCTGATCCTTGCACAAATTAAACTCTTTACAACCTTACAAATTCATAATTATTTTATTAGCAAAATATTTAAGACTTAAGATTTACAAACTTAGTCTTAAATATTTATATCTAGAGCTCCATAACCAAACTCCCCCACATGCAAATTTAAAGTTATCCCATAACAATATAACAAGTGCAAAACAAAAAAACTAATGTAATGACTCCAATTTGGAGTCTATAAATAAAATAAGATTTTTTAGAGATAGATGATTATGGTTACCTTATCCTGAACTTATATTTCTAGACAATATTTACCCAACATAGATGGAGATATGTCCATTCCAATCCACATATGACCATTCTCTCTTCTAGCACAGTGCCTGATAGTCCTGATCCACAGCCAATATCTAGAAGTAAACAAGGTGTATTTTCTGGGAGTAACAGCAGTTCTATGCATCTCTCTGTTAACTGACCTTGGATTTCTAGGATACGAGAGCTAAAATACCAAAAATTTTTTTAGTACACCTTACAGGAAGGTATCCAGGTATACACTGGTAAACTGCTAGTTTTGCTAGAGATCATATACATGTGTGATTAAGACTATTACGTACCTTTGTGTGTATTTTCTCGCTTTTTTCTATTGTAAAACTGAAAATACGATTGGCTTGGTTGAAAGTAATTTTATTTTATATTTAGAAACGTGTGCACATTACAGTATACTTACTACTTCAGCTGGAGCCTGGTGCTCAGGTCGACGAGACATTATAGACGTAGAATTTTTATTTAGTGAGAGTTTACACAAATAATAATAAACAAAAAACAAGACAAACCATAAGAAATTGAGAAATAACCTCAAAAAGAGTAATGACAGTGACAAACTAACAAGGCAGAAGGTATGTCAGTGACAGTGTTAGTCAGGACACTCCAGGACCGCAGATTTAAAAAAAATGCAGTTTGTTTGGGGACTGCCGATACAAGTGAAAACTCAGGATTTGATGGCTCACTTTTCACTTTGGAAACTTTGCTAGTAAAACCGGAGGGCGGAGGGCGTAGTCGTAACCAAGGCCATTAGAAATCTAGATAATCTGAGTTTACCCGAAGATTAACTCGCTCACTTGGTACTTAGCTCACTTTGGAAACTACGCGGGTGAAACCGGAGGGTGGAGGGCTTGGGCATAATAACCATGATTGGGAATAGGCGTGTCGACAGGTCCTGCAATTATATTAAAACTCTCGATGCAGAGACACAAAGTAAGCACAAGTAAAAGGAAGATTCAAAAATATAAATAGCAACTGATACGAAAATATTTATCTGTGGCTGAAGGACTAGTATCTATTCTCTCTACTTAGTCTGTGGGATCTATCTAGTGTTTTGTGGTATCTATGGCCAAGAATAAATAAAAAATTAATAGTGTTGGGACATTAGTTACCAAACCACGAGTATATAGAACAGCTCCTTAAGTTTTAGTGAACTATGCGAATTAGCTCATCGATTATCTGGTTCCGTGACCGTTATTTTTCGGCGATCTACTATTGTTCAATAATGCCGCATGGTCAACTGACTGATTTAGTTCGCTCTTACCCGAATTGTATGTTACGTATTCAACGATTTTAATATATTTCGAATTTTTGTAGTGAACTTTCTTTAGCAGCGTTGTGATTTGAAAATCATTGAAACGAAAAAGCGACAGTAAAAAGAAAGTTAAGCATTTCTAAAGTATCATTTCTAACACGTATTTTTTTCTAGATACAGATTTTCTAGACATTTTCAAGAGATTAAAACGAAGAAATGATAGATGGCGCTTATATTACGTCTAACATTACTTAACATTTCTGTACAAATCTAAGGTTTTGACAATATCTGTATATTGAGATAGATGAAATTTTTTTATCAGACAATTTTTAGTTCTCTTGAATTTTGATGCATGTACACAAAGCGTTTCCGAGTTTGCAGATGTTCATAAGCAATAGCAACCAACAACACAACAACAATAGCAAATAACAACAATCGTAGACATCTACGGTCAGGTAGCAAAAACATAAGTAGCCCACTAATTGTTCCCACTGCTGGGACTCGGGCCTTCTTTTGCAAAGAGAGAGTCAAACCCATAATCCACCACGCTGGTGTAGTGTACCTACCAATCCACACTGAAGACACAGTCATGACCTCGAAGAATTCTAGGGATATGTCGGTTTCCTCACGAAGTTTTCCTTAACCGTTTTAAGTTAACGGCATTACGTACATATTATTATCTTCGAAACGATAGGATACCAATCGGCAGTTGCCATTCTCCCGACGAGACCAGCCGGAACTTTTCTCAATTCATGTGAAATTTTTGTATTTTACATTATATGAAATAGTTAAATATTGGAGCGCAGTATGAATTAAACAATTGCAATATTGTCTTCTAAAATATTTAAAAAAAGACCGAACGAACGAAAGATGGGAGCGAACTAGTTCGACACAGGTATGCGAGCTAAGTTCAGCGTTCCCAGTGGGCCTCACTATGTGGCTCAGTGGGTTTTGACATTGACATCGCAATCTAAAACTTACAAGCGCCTTCTATCGTCCTTTTTTCGAACCATTTTTTTTATCTCGTCGGAAAACGGCTCATTAAATGTTGTTTTCTTACATAAGTATTTATCTTTAAAAAGTATCTGAAAGATAGGTATTTTGTATCTAGTATTTCAGATACCTTTTTAGAAAAAAATGTATTTGTAATATGAAATGCTTTTTTTCTTAAGTATCTGGCATCTTGTGTTTCAGATAGGTACTTTGTATAGGGTATCTTACAGATCTCTGACCATGACCATTAGAAATCTAGATAATCCGAGTTTACCCGAAGATTAACTCAGAATTTGATAGCTCACTTTGGAAACTACGCGGGTGAAACCGGAGGGTGGAGGGCTTGGTCATAACCATAGCATAGCATAAGCAGCCCACTAAATGTTCCCACAGCTGGGATTCGGGGCCATCTCTCGCAAGGAGAGAGTTTAAGGCCATGTCGGTTTCCTCACGATGTTTTCCTTCACCGTTTTTAAGTTAGCGGCATTACGCACATGACTTCGAAAAGACAGTGGTGTGCGTGGTGGGATTCGAACCCAGAGGCTCCGGATCGGCAGTCGCCATTCTCATTGGTCATAACCATACCCATCTAGGAATCTAGGAAATCCGAGTTTAGCCGGAGATTTACTCAGAATTTGATTTGGAAACTACGCGGGTTAAACCGGAGGGTGTGGACATGACCATACCTATCTAGAAATCTAGATAATCCGAGTTTACCCGAAGATTTCTTTCATTTACGAACGTGACGCTTGAGCTTAATTCACAACCTACGGAAAACGACTCGATTCTTTAACAACTTGTTATTGTTGTGTTGATTGCCGTAATCAGGAGTTTCAAGATGCAAATCGATCTGACAATAAGTTGTCAAATTTATCAATTTGAGAACTCTTTGACAGATAAGTAGGGTTTGTTTGTTTTGGGGAAGGGTTCACATAGGACATAACCACTGCTGTTACGGACAGGTGCATTGCTTACCATCAGGCAGAGACAATCTTCTTAGCATTCCATGGATTCACCGTGCGGGTGCCGGGTCCATCGTGTGGCAGAGAGAAAACCCGAGTAGATCCCGAGACTTGTGACTCGGGCGTAGGTTTAAGGGGCCCCTTTCTGACGTACATCAACACTCACCTTCACTACTCGTTTTTCTCTCCCTGCCCAGCCAAATCTGATATGAGCCTACTAGTGCAGCTTTAGATACTCGCTCTAGTATAGAACTTACTGCACTTCTGGATAAGCAAAGGTCTTTCAGCAGGTTATAGAGAGATTTTGCTGGTATACCTCTCGCTCCCACTTCTACAGCGTATAAACTAACTAGGTACATAGCCGTTTTTTGTTAATTCGTTTAGGAGGTCGTAATACTTATTTTGTATCATCGCGTGGTCTTTCGGTATATTAGTTTCCCACGGTACGGTAAGTTCTACAAGGACTATGCGTTTCGTAGCTCTAGAGAAAAGGAAAATGTCCGGTCTGGATGACGAAACATCCACATCCTCTGGGATTTTGTAGTGCTTTTCATATGTGTCCATTAAAATAGTCCAATCAGGTGGTGTACCCAGGATTGAGTTAGGCTTGTTCCTGGAGTTTGAAGTTGAGCCTTCTTTTACAAAGTTAATTTGTCTTTTGTTTGTCGTCAATCCGTTTTGGGCTCTAGCTACTGAAAGGCTCATGACTTCACGTATGATTTCAAGTACTCTGTCATGGTTCCGTGAGTAATGACCACTATTAAGGAGCACCTTGCATCCCACCAATATGTGCCTTGCTGTACATATCGACTCTCCACAAGTATAGCAACATTTTTCAGAGGCTTTTCCCCACCTTACCAAGTTACTCTGGTCAGGGAGAGTCATTTGGAATGCATTTAGATAAAATTTTAATAAGGCAGGAGACCAGTCATAGATCAAGGTGCGCCACTTTAGACCTAATGGGATACAGAACTCACCTATAGTTAACCACTCACTTTGCATTTCTAAATTCATAGCGTGCACTTTGTAACCAAATGTGCTAAATGTAATGTTTGTAAATAATATTATCTTGCTCGTCCCGTCACTCTATACAATAGGTATTGCGTATATATTTGTAATTCGGATACCAAAAATGAATAACCACGAATATAAATCAGGACGATAATTGATACCAAAGTATCGCAGGTTTTATAGTAGGTAATGTGACAATAATAAAAGCAATAAGTTAACGTTTTAAAACTATTTATATTTATTTCTATTACGCACTTCAACATTACGTGGGTATTTTTAGTGTTCCTACATAAATAAATGTTTCATAACACATTAAGAAACTTCCGTTCGTATCAACAATAACAGTTAAATAATAGCATAGTATTTAGCTCAGCATGATTTTATTCATAAACGTTTTGAAATTAACAACCTTCATTATAAAAAAATGTTGCGTTATGCGTGCAGCTTGATATAAGTTACAGCACTAAGTTTATTAAACCAAAAAACAGGTTATTAGGATTAGGTAGGTATAAAATATTGTAACTTTTCTTGAGTATGGACTACTTATTACAGTTAATTAACTTATTGTAGTTATAACATTTGGCACAAAATCGTTTGATAAATAAGTAAAGTTAGTTTTTAATACGCTTTTACTTGGTGTTAAACACACAAGATTTTGTAAATAAAACAATGGGTTTGGGCCAGTCAAGATTTGCATTGACTTGTATTAATAATAATACCTATTTCTTCTCATAAAGCATCGAGAGCTAGTTTGTAGCATCAGTAAAATAAAGCAAGACCATACTCTATGAATGAACCATTGCAACGAAAGTTTTTGTACAAATACTATACAGTAGGTATTATTAGTAAGCTTTCGCATTTTTTATTTCGATTATGATTGCAACTTGACAATTATAGAGCACAGGCCCATGAACAAAATTTATGGGTGATATGATACAGCAGGAGACCTATGTGGGATGATAGAAAGGTATAAAATAATAATATTCAGCACTATGACGGCATTTGAAAGCTGTCCAACTGAGTGCAAATTGAAGAGGGAGGGGGGTTCCAACTCTCGCTCATTTCTTTATGTCGCATGATTTTTGTACGGCATTGCGAAATAATGGATTAGAACAGGTATATCTACCTAATACCTGTTCCGAAATTATACGGATTTCGGAACAGGTATTATATAATAAGTTTATATATTTACCTTATATATAAACTTATTATATAAGTTATTATAAACTTATATAATAAGTTTATTGTTATTTAAAAAAATAACAATAGCAAATATTATTATTTTATACCCTTCTATCATCCTACATAGGTCTCCTGCTGTATCATATGACCCATACATTTTGTTCACGGGCCTGTAAACTATTACCTATTAAGTAAGCTGTGATTTTATAAATCGTTTGAAGAATAATTAATTCCGTTCAAATGACGCAATACAAAATATACATCGCAACGAGTGACAAGATAGTCAGATATACATAGTAATTACTACTTATATTTACAGTTTTTACAAGTGTTGGGTATCCGGCAATGAATGCCATTGTTCGTGTCTGTGATCCGGAAATTTAATGCAATCCATCCAATGTTTCAGCCTCCGTCCCTTGCTGGCCGCTCCTAGGACCAAGCTACCAAGAAAATCGTTTGCTTTTCCGTAATCCTTGTCCCAAACTGTCAACGTTAAGTTTTTATGGAAAGCTCTGTTGGGCGCGTTTCGAAAAAAGAACTCTTCATTCCAGACCGGGTTTAAGTTTCGCCACTTTATGGAAGTCTTGTGTTTTTTGTGATACGGATCGGGGTCTAAATGCCTGGAACAGAAAATACAATTGCGTTGATAAATTAAATTCAAACAGAATTTAAGGGCTTGTGGGCCGTAATTTTGAATTTTTAAAACAACTTTAAGACCTTTAAAATAATGTTTTAAACTCTGAAAAAAATATATGTATTAGTTAAGGATCTAATCTAGTGCAATTCGCAGTCAGTAACACGATTTAATGAATTTTACTTGATAGAAAAAAATCCCAAAGTTACCCCTTTTCAAAAAGTTGTTTCAAGTTTATGACTAAACTAATGAATTTTTTACTAAATTTTTGTACTCAACGAAAGCCACTAAAAGTTATAGATGCATTCGCAGAGTTTGACTTGATAAAAGTATCAGTTATTCACTATGTTTAAATATCTACTATATATATAGCGCGCCGTTCGGCCAGCCTGATCAGTCGCGTTTCGGCGCTCACGGACGACGGGCCTGTGCTTGATTTTGCAATTTTGACAACCGAAAATTTTAAATATTACGATCATAGTGCCACAGTATAACAATATCAGTAGGTATTACTAGTGAAGCACGCTATGATCTTGATTTTGATACCGTTTTCATTGAATTGCAAATAGACGCTGATACTAATTAGTACGCTGTTTACTTTATGTTGTAGACCAATAAGGAGTCTCAAAAACTGACGTCGATACCACATCAGTAAAAATTCAATGCGGATGCAATGGAAAATAGATAAGCATCGGTAAAATATTCGTCCGTTAAATCAGAGATCGGGATAAGGAAATAATGAGAGGGAGAAATCCCTGCGTAAATCTCTATATAAATGCAAGTAAGGTATCATAAATGATACCTAACTTGCATTTATCTGCCATTTAGGTAAATTCTTTGGTAGTAAGGTACTTAGTACGTGGAAGAAAAGTCCTCACATACAGATTTTACCACTTTGGAAGAGACTTTCGCGCAAACTATTCAGTTTAGAATAAAAATGTTAGAAACTTCAATACAATTTTGAACACCTTTCCATAGATACACGTATTGTTTTGTTAGAATTTTATTTTTTATTTCTTTTCCAAGTTTGTGACACCACCAAAATTTTTGCTTTTTCTTTTGACGTGACAACGTCTTAAATTAGGTTGCGGCTGGGAGTCACTTATGAAAAGTGTAACGCTCGGTAACGTTACGATGAGTCACCGAACGAGAGGCCCGCCGAATGCCTTGCGTCTCTCCCACTCAACTATGATCGGTCTGCCGCGCGCGCAGCACTAGAGAATTAGGCACATTGAATCGGCGCATGCTTGTGTCTCTGTCTTTGTCTTTCTCGAACGTTCTTGGCGTTGGAAAAACAAGAAAGCGTCATAATACAAGTTCACACGTGTGGTTAAAGTATCGTCAGCTGTGTCTGTAGTGAAAATGTGGAGTGCTTAGATTCGTCATTTACAACAACTACAACAATAAAGGTAAATAATTGTACACTGATATTTCATTATCGTAAACTATGATTGATTGATTAATTTCTTAATTTCATGAAAATACGTATAATCTTGATTGCGTATCAAACGTTTCTAAGTCAACTACGTTAAAAGGAACAACTATCGACTTGACTTTCGCAAGACACATTACAGCAGAAACACTTCCTTTCATTTCATATTTCTCCTATCATCGTCCTATCCTCAACAAAATCACTCAAATAGGAATTAGTTAAGTTTAAGTTTACATGTACAATGTTTTAGTAAACAAAATATATTTCTATAGTTAAAATTTGTGCAATTCTTATTTTCATTCAATTCCTTGTTCCTATTGTGCAATTTAATTATATTCATATCAATAAATATTCTACCGAGAAAAAGACGTTGTCACGTAAAATCTTCGCCCGTAAAACCGACTTTACAGGCAACCAGATTTTTTTTTTGTATGAAAATGTTAATATTGTTCATAGAAATTTAGACACTCGACCAAATTTGATAAGATGCCTTTTAGGCAGTAAAATTACTCGTAGAATTTAACTCTGCACTAAATTTCCGATTCGTATTTTTTATATAAGGCTTAGAATCATTTCCTGAGCATAAAATCACAAAATAATAACAAATCCAGGTGGAGCTTCAAGCGCCAGCTCGAAAAAACGTTTTTGGCTGATATTCTGAAAAAGTTATAAAGCCTATTATTATTGTAGAAAATAAAATTTCCCATCTTTTGTTGCCAGTACTTTTTTTTTCGAACTTACCGATTACGATTTATTATGTCAAATTTGATGATAACAATGTAAAAATAATAAGATGTGAATTCTGTTCCCAGTAGCATAAACATGTCCCTTTTTACCGGAATGGAAGAAGGGTTATGTTTTTCGCGCGTATCTCTTTATGTTTGTAAATCTTTATTTCCACATATCTTCCAAACGGCTGGATGGATTTTGGTAACTAAGATATTCTAAGACTAGTCTGGCTCGCCAAAGTGTCCTTAGATAGTAGGTAATATTTTTTTACGTGTAGATTTTTTTTGTAGTCGGGGTTTTTATATTAAAGTTATTCTATCATATTGCTCGTTGCTCGAATAAACAGCACCGTTCATCATCATGATTGAAGAGTTGAACGAAGAGTTTGGTCTCCACTTTTGTAATAACAAAAACTAAGCTGTGAAACGCATTGTCAGAGTGGGTTTTTGTCGAAGGTTCGAACCTTGGGGTTACGAGGTACACTGTGCTTGTTTCTATTAGAGAAACAAGTTCCATCGTAGACAACATCATTTTCATCCACTATTATCGGCATCATAGCAATCGTATCATTGAATGGGTTATAAATCGTAAACGGTAAGTTTAACAAAAAAGTTTACTAGCAACAAAAGATGCAAAATTTTATTTTCTACAATTATTGTCAAAATATATAGTTTCCAAAATATCGGTTAAAACAGCTTTTTCAATTGGCGTTTGAAGATCTACCTGGATCTGTGAGAATTTTGTAATTTTATGCTCAGTAAGTGATCTTTACCTCATAGAAAAAATTGGATTAGAAATTTAGTGCAAAGTTGAACAAAAATCCTTCTATTTTTACTGGCCTTTCATTACGTTTCAGCACATTTTTTTCAATGTTTGACGAACTTGTGAATTATTAGGAAACATTTTAAAAATATGCATGAAATTGGAAAAGCCGTTCTCAACTTATAGTGTGACCAAAAGAAAAGGTTGAATTTTGTATATCTACGAGTATAGATAAATTTAATATTTCTTCGTTCATATATCAAAAAAACTCTTATCACTATTCACAAAATTGTTATCACTAGTATAAACAAATCTTGAACAAAAAATGAGTTTAAATTACATAGTCAAATATTGTAATGTTATTTCTGCACTGTGGCACTGATTCCGCGGTCGGTGACGGTCGCGAGAACAAGACAGCGTTAAATGCCTAATTTGACAGAACTACCTGGCCTTAAAATAAAGGATGAAACGGCGGGCGCTTTCTTGCTCGGCCTGAGTCTTTCTCCCAAATATGGGTAGGTACTGATTCACAACGCAATCCGAATGATCCCGTCACGTTATTTACATAGTAATAATAATCAACGCATTATACAGTCAATAAATTATTAGGTAAAAAGAGCAAGAAAAACAAAACTGATCCCAATAACAGTCGCACATAAAAAAAACAACAATTGAAATAAGAAATGAAAATACAATAACATAAATAGAAAAACACGAACATTTTAAAGATTAAAGTAGCCACGATTACGAACACGTTGTGAATCAGGGTACTGATTTTTTGAAGTGAAAAACTTCTTTTGGCGTTCCACACTCAGATTTTGCGTGGGCTGTGGCATTGACCTCAAGAGTCACGAAAGAAATCTTCGGGTGAACTCGGGATCATGGCCATCTACAAATGATAACTCATTTCTAGATGGCCATGGCGTGTTACCATGATTACCATTAGGTACACGTCTTGGCAATCTAGTCTAGATGGCCAAGGCGTGTTACCATGATTACCATTACACGTTTACACATCTAACCATGGCAATCTAGTCTAGATGGCCATGGCGTGTTACCATGATTACCATTACACGTTTACACATCTAACAATGGCAATCTAGTCTAGATGGCCAAGGCGTGTTACCATGATTACCATTACACGTCTACACATCTAACCATGGCAATCTAGTCTAGATGGCCATGCTGAGAATTATTAGACGACAATGCATTGAAGATTTATTCCTGACTAGCAGCTCCCTCCAGTTTCAGAAAAAAATTGTCACGTGACTTAAATCCAACATAGCGGATAGGCTATTTGAAATGCACCCCATGATATGAGTAGTAGTTCTAAGTCTCTTTTGTATTTTTTTTTCTGTTGTGGCTTTTAATAAAGAGTTATCTTATCTTATGAGTATCAACATTTTGTAATGTTTAGTTCGTGCTAAAAGCGTGTTTTTTAGTTTTTTAAGCTATTAAAATATTATTATCTTTAATTACCTACGTGTTGCTAGAGTAGAATTAGGTAAGTAAGTATTACATTTTTAGGGATGTGAATTAAAAATAATAAGGTTTGCATATTCTTGCTTTTAGAACTTAGCCTATGGTACTTGCTCTCAAATGGTCTACCTCTAGATTATTTTTTCTGTAACTAGTACCTATGTGTCTCTATCACTGTTATGTGGTATCTATGTGTACCGCCTAGCCCAAACAGTTAACATTCGACATTAAATATTCATACTGAAAGTTTACCAGTTCCATCGGTCGATCAGGTATTCGCATACAGTAAAGTTATTGAATAAGGTAGTTTAGCAAACATCGCCTTTCCTGAACTGTTTAGTTAAAAGTTACGAAACCTCGTTTAAATTAAACCTTATGAAACTTTACACAGGTAGCGTCCATGTACTAGTTTATTATTTAAATATGTAGCTAGCAGAGCACCCTGTGGTTTTACTCGCGTAGTTCCCGATCCCGTTTTTTGGGGGGGATAAAAAGTAGCCTAAGTGTCGAGACTATTACAGAATATCTAGGTACGAGTAGGCAATGACACTCTTGTGCGAAAAAGACTGCAGTCTCGAACATCGCCGGAAAATTGCTAGCTTATCGGGTTTTTATCGGATACACTTCGGAGAGTGTGCGACTGATTTGCACGATCTAATACCACCTTGCCCTTTTTCTATCGGAATGCTCGTGGCTCGAAAAAGCGACATCGTTTCATGGATATTCCAAAGACACGAACGAAGAGATTTGACTCTACTTTTGTGATAAGAACGTCAAGGCTGTGGAATACGTTGCCTGAGAGGGTTTTCCCGATAGTTACAATCTTTTGTGTCTTCAAATCGAGAGTGAATCGGTTTCTTCTAGGTAAACACGCTCCACCATAGACCGCATCATCGTTTAACATCAGGCGAGATGGCGGTCAAGTGTAAACCTATAAAAGTTTAAAAAAAAACAGAGTTTGTACAAAAATGTAATCCAGATCTTTTTGTTAGTTACTGGAAAGACTCTTTACTGGGGAAGTACCACACCTTTTCCAGTTATTCTACCACCAAGCTGTAATATGCTACCATCACAGTGTTCCGATTTGAAGGTAATTCTTCCACAAAATTACAGGGCATTCACATAATGTAAGTATCTTATGCCTCTGGGTGATGAGCGCACTACAGTGCTAGGTTATGAGTTGGCCTCTTCATCTTCCAATAGCTGCGTGTCACTGTGATATTACGGGCAGGCTTGTTGCTTACCTGGGCACATGTCATTCGTCTCGTCACTCTACTACAAAAAATTCCTTCAGTCATTTTTTATTGAAAGAGTAACAAACATACCTACATTCCTACATAGGTACATACAAACTTTCACATTTATAATATTAGTAGGTTGTTTCTATTAAATAGATACACAACATCATTATTCACACGACAAAATTAACCCCCGACTACCTCGGATCTCGGATTATCTGTATAACGTTCTACTAGTCAAGCCCTTTCATTTGATACCCATATTAAGGGAGTTGTGAAAAAATAAATGTATTTCGCCATTTTGTGATAGCGGCCATTTTGGATTTAAATTTGTCATAGTGCAAAGTATTCTGCTAATCAAGCCCTTTCATTTGATACCCATATTGAGGTAGTAGTGAAAAAATAATATAATTCGGCATTTTGTGGTGGCGGCCATCTTGGATTTGAAATTCGTTATAGTGTATAGTATTTTACTAGTCAAGTCCTTTCATTTGATACCCATATTGAGGTAGGTTGAGAGGAAATATTTTGTCCGCCATTTTGTGGAGGCGACCATCTTGAATCGAAATTAACCAAACATAGCTAAGAACATCCGCACGGATCAGACGTCGAACGAACATCAGCACGACTCGGGCCATGGTCCCGAGTTTACCCGAAGATTTCTCATCATTCGCGAACGTGACGCAAGAATTCAATTCACAGCCCACGAAAAATCTGTCTGTGCCGCGCCAAAAGAAATTTTCACTTCTAAAATATAGGTATCAACTAAGTATACATTAACTAAGCAGTTTAATTGGCGGCCTTATCGCTTATCGCTATGGTCAGACCTAAGTCCAAACGTGCCTATTGCTTATAATAGTAGGATTGTTTATAATAGACATTACAAGGATTATTTTTGTAAATACTAAGTATACATATATATGTAATATTATACTAATATATATTATAAAGCTTACAATTTTACAAATGGATCGGAATATCCGTTGCTATCTCGCGGCGGTAGCTCCGAGGCTCTGCACACCGTCACCACCAGGGCTCGCTTCTTCGTGCTGTAGCACAGAGCTAGGAGCACTCGCGGCCCGGTGGGTTCAGACCCGGAGGAGCCGGAGAGGGCTAGCCGCAGCTGGGAGGGAGTCTTGGTACACTCTCGAAGGGACACAGTTGCTGAACCCATTTCGTCGCAACCGTATCTGTAATTATAGAATCAGTGATATAATAACAAAAATGTTTTAGATATAAAATGATTTCGGGACGTCTTTACTCATGTTGTTCAAATTCCCGTTATTTTTCCGGTAAAATGACTTTATTTCAGAATATAATCTGTGTTCCAAATTTCAACCCGATCCGTCCCGCCGTCCCGTCGTCATTGAGCAACAAACATCTAAACTTTGACATCCAACTAATAATACAAATGCAAATGTTTGGATGCTTAGATGTTAGGATGTTTTGGATGATATTTGTTGCTCAATCACGTGGGAACATCTGACCGAACCGGGTTGTTTGGAAAACAGTTAATTATTCTCTGAATAGCATATAGGGTACTTCTTATCACGGGGAAATAACGGGAACGGGAACTGCGCTGGGTATACCGCGAGCACTGCTTATTTAAAAAATAAGTACTTATTAGTAGGATTAGTGAACATTACTCATACAACAGTAAGTAACCCCAAACTAAGCAAATCTTATAAGTATTATAAGAGCCAGATAAGTGGTATTGCATGCAACCCACAAAATTTCTCACAACTGGGACTCGGAGACTCTCACACTGAGAGGCCAAAATCCACGACGCTGCCGCTGGCCCAGTGTAGGTTGGCGGACGACGCATAATCTCGATAGATTCACGGGACATACCGGTTTCTTCACGATGTTTTACTACATCGTGAAAACCAGCGGTGATGACAGACTTGTGCATCTGCTGCACTCGAAAATATACTCAGAAGTGCAGGAGGGATTCGAATCCACGACCTTGAGCTTGTGAATCGCACATTCTAGCCACTAGGCCACTACGGCTGTTCGCTGAGTGGAACAAATTATATGTAAAATTAACTTCAAGAAATATTTTCACTTCTTTTTTAACTTGCCAGAGCCTTCAAAATTACAAAGATAACTAGATAACTACTGACTATTTGACGAGTAAATTGTACATTTATAAATAAAGCTTTGACTTTGAACTACACTATACTCCTATAATCAAACTGTCAATTTACACGAAGCACATCCAAATTATCCATCAATCAATGAAGGTATAAAGAGGTCTCCATCAACCCCACTATCGATCGAAAGCGTGCCCAGCATGCTCGCGGCATTACCACGCGGAATAGCAATACTTATACGAAATATATTCTTACTTGTCGTCGTCGAATAGGACGATCTCCAAAGACTTGGCAGCAAGATCTGATTCTGTGATCCCAAAAAAATGCAAAGTTTCATTGAACTCTGGATTCTTCGTCTTGTGTACGGTTTTTGTTCTCAGTCTATTTGAATACGTCCCCGCTAAAACAAATTAAATACGAGTAAGGTAATTAAGTGACTATGAAAATAAGTGCCCTTGAATTTTGGTCTTGATGTTCTGTAAATAATAACTAATCTTCGGTGAAACGACGGCTAGAAAGACAAGTGTACACTGAACAATAAATTAAAAAACCCCCAATCCAATTATGTGTGTATTTAAAATTTTACGTCACATGCGCAAGTATGTTACCAAGTTTAGCAAATGCCCATTAAGCTTTTAGATTTCTACCGCTGCTAATAAAATAACTGATAACTTTGAAACGAGTTTGATGAAATATAGCGTATTACGCCCGACTAACTTATTTTTAAAATAAAATAAAATCGGTTCATCTGTTCGGGAGCTATGATTCCGGCTACCGGATTCCGCTACAATGCCATGTCGGTGATGTGAAACCATAACATCTTCCCCTACCAAAAAGTGTTCAACGTGGCTAAAGAAGCTTTAGAACTTCAATAATAATTTAGTAAAAAATAAATA
Organism: Ectropis grisescens; assembly: GCA_017562165.1. Classification (NCBI taxonomy): domain Eukaryota; kingdom Metazoa; phylum Arthropoda; class Insecta; order Lepidoptera; family Geometridae; genus Ectropis; species Ectropis grisescens. The sequence goes on along the minus strand of CM029782.1, from coordinate 14,239,474 downwards.
CGAGTTTGGCAGTCATAGGGACTGCGTATAAATGTGAAAACGAATAACTCGGAATTTGATAGCTTACTTTGGAAACTATGCGGATAAAACCGGAGGGCGTGGCCATGACCATGGCCATCTAGAACTTTAGATCATCCGAGTTTACCCGAAGATTTCTTTCATTTACGAACGTGGCGCTAGAGCTTAACAGCCCACGAAAAATCTGTATGTGGGGCGCGCAAAAAAGTTTACACTTCAAAAATTACATAATCTTTACTGACCTCTAGGTAAAACTTCTAATCTACAGAAAGGGTCGGATAGCCCCGTCATGTCCATGCCGATGAGGCCTCTCGCTCTCAGCACGGTGACTGCTAGCGATGACGTCGCGTTCTCGTATGCTAGCCTTATCTCCAGGGTACCGAACCCTGCGTCCGGTATCGCTGGAGCTCTTTCCACCTACATGAACAACAATCAGAATAAAATGGCTTGAGAAAACTAATTATCCGTCAGTTGGAGTTAGATTATTACAAAAAATGTTGTAAACGTATTTTGTCTTTTGTCTCACAAACACAAAATGAAGAAGATCCAGTGTTTAGAAGTTTCGAGTGTCGTCACTTCATTGTACGTTTTTAGCGAAGATGTGACGTCTTTCAATTGCCCCGCGGTTTGACCCGGGTAGTTCCAAATTTCAGTCAGATCCGTTCAAAAACAACTGAAAAGATTTGAATGGGTACATCGATAGATAATGGTCGGGAATAATACATAGGCAATTTTTTATCCCGGGAAAATAACTGGAACTACGCGGGTAAGACCGCGGAGTGTTGCTAGTAAGAAATAAGGAAAAAATAAATGTCAAAATGACCTAGACGTGGGCCTACCAAATTCCTACAAAACAGGCGCGGTCCCAGCCTCGAATTTTGGAGGGGTCACCATACGCAGTCTCTTTTTTTGATTTTTAGTTTAACGTTTATGATTTTGGGGGGGGGTCATGTCCTCTGTGACCCCCCCCTCGGACCGCGCATGCTACAAAATGAAACATTATGAGGTAAAACCAATTGCGAACTATAGCTTTATTCCGAAAACATCTCGATGCTTAAGTATTGCCATTGAATCAACATTGAACGTACCTGCGTTACAGGCTTCAGATCTTTCCTAGCGCTTCGGAGACTGTATGCACTACCCTTGCTGCCGGTCCGCTTGAGGGCGCCTAAAGGCCGCTGCGTTAGGCTGTCTGTCCGATGCAGGCTAAGCCCGCTTACACCGTGCGACAAGATCTCAGTCTCACTCCATTCATAGTGAGTTTCCTGGAAGAAAATTACATTCCTTTAACAATTTGGCTGGACTCGGGCTTATTGGTATTAAGTTAAGCCGCCGCCGCTTGCTGGCGCCGCCGCCGGGGCTGCGGACTGCGCGCGGCTACAACGCGCCCACGCCGCGTTTCATTGAACTTATGAACGGCACACTCACTCAAAAGCCAGATTTTGACATTTTCTTCGATAAATTGGGCAATTTCAGGGCCGAAGTCCTTGCCTATATTAGCTCAAACATGTAATGCGTTGGTTTTTACTGTAAGTTCCATGTTTAAATTGTAAATAAATAAATAAGTGTGATGTAGGACTTCCTGAGTCCTACATGAGTGAAAATGAAAAGCTGTGAATTGGGATGAGTGGCGAGCCATACGAAAAGCCTATGTGCGGTAGTGGATTAAGATGATGATGCTTATCGACAACCACTAGCTCGGGCAAATATTGTTTACTTGCACGTGGAATTAAAGTGCCTAATGACACGATAGTTAAGATAATGATTCTTTCTGCACATTTTTTTTAAAGATTATGGTGACGAGACCGGCAGGACATATGCCTGATGGCGAACAACATGCCTGCCGCATAAAGCACAGTGATATAAAATATATATAAAGAATTCGAAGAGTTTCATAAAGATGAATCTTCGTTGGTTTATAGATTCATCTTTACCAAAAGCGTCCTTTTAGATCCCCTGTACTATTAATCACCAATACAATTTGTCATAATCTACGTATTGATTTCCAGCTTACAGGGAATGAATTATTAAGTCTTTAATGGACATCGGAAAAGGGGAATATTAAGCTGAAGCATCAATATTAACGAGTTTAGAAAAATGCGATTAGTTTCATCAACAGCTTTTCAAATTCGATTAAGCTCGTTTTGATATTTGACAGATCTGTCAGTGTGTATTTCTTTTTTATTTACTTACATATCTTATGGACACAAGTTTGTTTTAAAGATATGCGTAGCTATAAAGGTGACGTATTGAGCTATTTTAATGATGTACTTTTTTTTTATTTAAATTAGCCACTCCACAGACTCCAGGGTCCGTGATCTTTGTCATTACAATTATCTTTTTTTTTACACATATCTTGGATAAGGAGAAGAAAAGGAAAATGATGTACTTATATAATAACATACTACAATTCCGAAGTTCTAAGTTTAATCATAATCATTTATTAATAACATCTGTTACACGTCATGTAAGATAAAAATCAAATACCATTAATAATGTACTATTCATGTGTACTGTATTGTAGGTACTTACAGCATGGTATTAAATAATAGCGAGTAGTAATATAATAATAGGAGGTAGCGGATTGTATTATAATCGGGGACTTTAACGTAGATCCTAATCGACGATTTGGTATAGAACGTGAACAATTATGTAACGAATATAATTATAAATACGTATACAAGTTGAAGCTACCGAATACGACATACACGTTTGTAAGTGACGCACATCACACAACGAGCTGGCTAGATCCCTTTCTCGCCACTGACCATTGTTTCCACTTTAATAATTTCCTTTTCCCACGCCTCAATTAAAATTTCCCCTTTTTTTCCACTCCAAAAATATTCAGGTATAGTTTTGGCTTAGTTTTGATTTCCCCTTTACATCTGTTTCCCCTTATTATTCCCCTCTGGACCCTAATTTCCCCTCAAATGGGGAAGTTCCCCTCATTGTGGAAACACTGCCACTGACACTGTTTACTGCGCGATTCGTGACGTCACCGTGGACTTATCCGCAGACTGGACAGATCATAGACCACTCTCATTAGTACTGCAAACTCGACACTTATCTATTACTACAAATGTGTCTTTGCCCTCTAGACCCCCATGGACTTGGAGAGACACATCATGGGTTGACGTTGAAAAATACACATCACTGGTGAGGCTTCTACGACTGCGAACTATGTAATTCTTCAACGATAGATTACTTGTACGAACAACTGCGAGTAGGCATGTATTCGAGTTACCGCAACCACGAACTGATAGCGATCTATTTATATCTCCGCATGACATCGCGGAGGTGGTGAAGAAAACAACTGGAGGGAAATCGCCTGGATTAGATGGATTAACTATCGAACATATTAAGTATGGAGGCATAAGCTTGTACTATGTGTTAGCACTATTATTTACTGCGATAATAAGGACTGGGCATCTGCCGATTGCGCTGACAAATACGGTGATAGTTCCTATTTGTAAGAATCGTAGAAAAAACATCTGAAGCTCAGATAACTATCGCCCGATAGCGCTCGCTAATATGGTAGCCAGGCTATTAGAGAAGGTGCTACATAAATACTCCGCCCCGTTTATTGAATCATCGGACCATCAGTACGGGTTCAAGAGTGGAGCGTCGACCAGCACCGCCATATATGTGCTCAAGCAGAAGGTGGGCTACTACAGAAGCAGGAAAACTTCAGTTATAGCGTACTACCTAGACTTCAGTAAGGCTTTCGACAGGGTGAGTCACGATATGCTGTGGCAGAAGATGTGTGACCGCGGTGTGCCGAGTCCCATAGTACGAGTTCTGAGAAACTGGTACCTCCAGCAAAGAAACCGAGTGAGATGGCAAAACTATTACTCTGCGCCTTCCGAGCTTAAATGTGGTGTGAGGCAAGACATACTCCCCGTATGTCCCCCCCACTATTCAATCTGTTCATGGACAAACTATCCGAAATGTTGTCGCAGTCAGGACTAGGCTGCTTGGTCAACGGGGTGATGACGAATCACATAGTATATGCTGACGATATGTTTCTGTTGGCACCATCGATATCCGCGATGCGCAAGCTATTGGGAATTTGTGAGACCTATGCGGCTGAACACAATATGATGTACAATTCCGAAAATCAGTGTACATGATATTCTCTGCTGGCTGTGACTAATTACCTCCGCTGACGCTCGGTGGGATAACGTTGGAGAAGGTAGGGGAAGTCCGGTACCTGGGTCATATGATCACCTCCAGTCTGTCGGGTCACACTGATATCGAAAGCCAGAGACGAGCTATCGCTGTGCGGAGCAATATGTTGGCGAGAAGGTTCAATCACTGCAGTGACGAAATAAAGACCCAACTATTTCTTAGTTACTGCACGAGTGTATACACGGTTGAACTTTGGACGAAATATACGAAGGCCACCATGAGCGAGATGCGCGTGCAGTATAACGACGCGTGGCGCGCGATGTTCCGGCTGCCGCGGTGGAGCAGCGCCAGCGGCATGTTCACGGCGGACCGCTCGCGCTGCTGCGGAGTTGCGCGGCCGTCGCGCGCACCGCCCTGCACCGCTACGAGCTCCGACAACACTCTGGTGGCTGCCCTCAGAGACTGAGACAACAGCCCACTTCACAATACGTGGAGGGCGTATCATGCGCCCATTACTTAAAAAACTTTCAACATTTATAATATAATTTTATGGACTATTGTTAATTTTCATCTTATAATTTAAATTTTTCAATATTTTATTAATTTCAATTTTTCAAAATTTTATTAATTTTAATTTATCAATTTATTTTAATGTAATTATTATTGTTTTATTCAATTTAATGTACTATGGATTTTTAATCTAGAATAAATTACTTTCATTTCATTTTATAAATAATAATAGATTTAAGTCAAAACAATTTACTAACTAAAGTACAAAAATCACAATACATGAATTACAACAAAAATTAAATATCAAGTTCGAAACAAAAGAAAAATAGTCACTTAATTTACAATTTACCTTCGAATGAATTCATAGTAGCTATAGAAGGTCTGCTCGATAAGTCAACGTTTGAGTCGCGATTTCATTTACACTTCTATGCAAACCTCAATTTTCATATGAATATCCAAACTATGACATTTATAATATTAGTAAGATCTCTATAAATTACACATAAGCACACGACAAAAATAAACCAAAGAGGTAATAAAAACAATTGGTGGTCGAGCAGCCGTGAACCCACCCCCAGGGTAAGTTTTCCATCGAACAATTAGTTCGCAATCACCCCTGAATACTATCGTACATAAGGCTACCCAATTTCAAATATTCGTACGTATACAAGTATGTATCTACTAATACTAGTATGCCTGATATTTGTGTAGCGACTATGTACGGAATAAAACCACGCAACAGGTTCCGTGTTATTTTTATGCAACAACTTATTTTTAACCGACTCCAAAAAAGGAGGTTTCTCAATTCGACCGTATATGTTTTTTTTTATGTGAGTTCGCGGATAACTTCATCGTTTATGAACCGATTTTGATGATTCTTTTTGTTGTAAAGAAGATATTTCAAGGGTGGTACCATCATAAGAAAACCAGGATCTGATAATGACATCCTAGAGAAATCGAGGAAAACTTTTTTACTTTATAAGTTTATGTTGAAAGTCGGTTCTTTTTTGTTAAAATTATGTATAAGTAGAAGGCGCGTTGGGGTAATTCCGGACGGATGTTTGACTAGTTAGCATAGTCTTGCGATTTATTTAATTTCTGGAGATCAATTTATGTCAGACCGTTAAAATATACTTACCTACAATTCTTAACGGATAGACAGAGTATACTTAAGTGTGAATTTTGTCTGTCCTACAGGTTCAATAGATTTTGTTGTAGACGTTTGCCAAAACAAACTTTATCTTTTATGATCACAATAACATATTTACCACCGAAGGGCAAGTTCCGCCTGCAATTAATAGCCTTTATTGCATAGAAGACAGATTCCATAAGAAGAATACATCCGATCTTTCACTTTCTAAACTAAATATTTTGCTTATTTTACTAATTCACACACAGCACATTTCTGATTTGCCGGAGCGATACACAGAAACTATGGGTCGCGGGACGATAAAATGGCGTCCTAGTTAATCTTACGAGTGTTTGAAAATTATTCGAAATTAGATAAACATTTTATTCATATGATCTTACCCAATTTCCGATCTTACCCCAATGCACTACATAATATGTAGTATTAGCTGTTATGCAAATTTAATGGGATCTGATACGTAACACTTAGCAACACCCATTTAGCTACTTTTACCCGTAATTAGTCGTATTCAAGATGCAAAAAATTGCCAAAGATTAAAAGGCTTATTATAGATTTGGCTACATTTAGACGACTGAGTTTTGATGCTACTGAACTCAGAGAAGCTAGCTTCAGCTAATACATCTACTAAATTCAGAAGCGAGATATGCTTAACGCCAACTAGCTTCAAAACTTCTTCGTGTGTCTTTGAAACATCGACCATGAAAAGATGTCGCATTTTCGAGCTACGAGCAGTCTGAATAATTATTAGTTTTATAAAAACTCAGTCGTAGAAAAGCCTTATATAACTATAAGTCGTCTATGTTTCAAGAATACTTAAAGTATGACGTCACACTCGCCTCATATCAAATACACGTGCAACGCACGTGGTCTTATTTGACGTTTGTCCCCACGTGCTAAGAAGCTATGACATCACGAAAACGTCACATAAGAATAATAAGATACGCATTTTAGTTCAATCAAACTAACTAGATGGCGCGCAGCTACGAGTAGTGGATTTCTGAATCGCGGAGTCGAGTTTTCCTGCAAACAACGGGCCGCTTTGAGGCGAGTGAGTTCGGCAAGACCTTACTTCATAGGATCATTTCTATAGTAAGCTCTTCCCAAGACAGACACACTATGTGAGTCGCACCAAACCACGTTGATGAGACGTGGCGCGGTACCCTGAGCGTGAGGCGGGCGGTGGTAGTCTACCACCAGCCCTCGATGATCGTTCGCTCCCCTCGGGGAGAGTGGGGTGCTGTCGCTACCTGAGTGGTTTGGATTATAGAAAACCATTTTAATTAGGAAAGAATAGTAATTTTATAGAATAAATTATTTTCTACAAAACCGACTTCACAGACTCGACCAAATTTTTCTAAAAATCTATCACTAAGTAGTTATATCGTCTAAATACATGAAAGAAAATTTCCTTTTTTTTTAATTTTTCAAAAACAGCTACACTGATTTCAATGAAATTTATATAGTATCACCTCTGAACTATGATCATAGAATAGATAATACAGATAGAACGGACACTCCCCACCCCCCACCAATTTCAAGCTTCCTCACCCCTCAGGCCGTTTCGGATACGCTAGAAGCACTCAACGAAGGGCTGGTATCGAACATCTAATTCCTGACGAAATATCATCATGGTGGGTTGTTGTGCTGTTTACGGCTGTCCGTCAACTAAACGGGACAAGATTAAAAGCTTTATTTAATTTCCTAATGATAAAATAACGTAAGATTAGAAACTTTTCAATAACGTTGCTTTATAATATTACAAGCTTTGCTTAGTTTGGGGTCAGATGGTGTTGTGTGTGAATTGTCTACCAATATTTATTTATTTATAATAACGAAGTCGTTTTAACTCAAAGTTCGTAACTCACACAGCCAGTAACTTATGTGCCCAAACACGGATTGATAATGCCTGGAGGAATAATTGTAGTGACAGAATAAAGTTTCCTTCATGGGTAAGTGTAAAATAAAATGCTAATGTGTACCTACTAACAGAAATAGATATCTAGGTACCTGATCTAATCTATCATCGGTTTCGTTTCATTTTAAGCGGCAATACAAACACCCACAGATTTCTGAAACAATTTAGAAATCTGTGCAAACACCCTTTTAATTAGAATAGTATAATTTGGCTCCATTCTATTTATGTAACTCAACATTATAGCAAGTTTATAGACTACGTCACCAGGTGAACTCAAGGGGCACAACTATTCAGTAAAACAATTCAGTAGCCCTAGCGCTAACGCACACATTCACGCGTGTGTACGAACGACATCTGCGTAGTTGTGTGAAGAGTAGGCAACTCCACAGCGGCGGTTGTATGGAGTTTTAGTGGAGTGTCCGGGGTGTGCTATGATATAAAAAATAACTATTACAATTGGCAGCGATTTAGCGTAACATACATAGAGAAAAAAAACATACAACTGAATTGAGAACCTCTTCCTGTTTTGAACTCGGTTAAAAATATAACAAAGGTAGAATTTATTTCGAGTCTTTCAGGCCTTAATTGCCCTACATACATTTCTCAGAGTTACATTTATAATAATACTAGCTGTAACCCGCGACTTCGTACGCATGAAATGTTATAAGTTATTACAGCAATCGTAATTTGATTCATCGGATAATACATTCACTATCTACATCAGGAGGATGAATTGGTTTTTTTTAAGGTAAACACGCTCCATCGTAGACCGCATCGTTGTTTAACATAGGCGAGATGACGGTCAAGTGTAAACAACCCACAAAAGTTTATAAAACATCTTTGATCTCGATGGCTCGAACTTGACCAGCCATTGAAATATTGCCATAAAACAAATAAGACAAAGATGAAAATAAACATCGCCAGGTATTTCTACCACTCTGCACACTCTGCACCGATTTGTAATCCTTCGACGACAACAGTTATAATTTCACCGTCCATTATTCAAACAAAAGCAAGTTCAATTAAAAAAAACTATAAGTACTTGTGTAAAATGAAACTTTGAAACTATTTTTTTAACTTAGCAGCTGTCTTCAGATATTATTGCGCCATAGCGACATAGCGGCCGTCGTGCTATTGAAACAATAAGTCTGTGAATAAAATGGTTTCTTCGCATTTTGTTTGTATTAGGTACGATAGCAATAAATTTGGATCAACCGTTTCAAAAATGTACATGCTACCTACGTACGTTAATTAATTCTAATAACATTTCTGCTGTGAAAGTCACATTAAAATCAGTTCAGCCATTTCGGAGACGTAGGTGCTCCTCAGTAGACTTCCAGAAACCATGACATTTTTTATCTATTGACTAAGATCATGAATTGAACTTTTCAAGATTCTACGAACGGACGGACGGACTTCACATAAAATTTCAACCCTTATTTTACCCTCAGGGATAGTGGATTTCCAAATATGATACACAATTTTATTTCTCGTTAACCAAAAACGTGAAGACAAAATTTCATGCTTCAAATAGGACCAATTTTCATACAATCGTTCACCCCCTGTTTCACCCCCTTAGGGAATGAATTTCGCAAAACCCCGTCTTAGCGAGTGCCTACATGCTAAAAGGGACCTCCATGCAAAATTTCAGATTCCTAGCATTTGTAGTTTCTGAGATTCCTTGATGAGTGACCTTTCGCTTTTATATATATAGATTTGTAAATCTTTGTCAATTTGAGATAACATCTCTGTTCTGTACAGATCCAATAAATCAATTAATTAAGCAATATGTATTTATTGCATCATATACAAGGCACAGAGTAAAATAATCTAAGTGCTTGTCCTGTAAGAATGTAGCAATTTGACAGGTTGGTTTACTAACTATATCTAAACATAAACTATACTAACTTTATCCATTAATGTAGTCAACTTTTAAGAAAATAAATAATAATCACTGTCGTATGTTTGCTATGTGTATTTATCTAAATAAAGTTCGTACGTATAATTATTTTTTCCGAAAAATCAAATATATACTTCAATTTCAAATTAAACTCAGACACTCGTCGACTAAATTTCATATTTTTTTTGTGAAATCAATAAACACCCTTTTCCAGTCAAACAACGAGTTAGTACAAATACGACGTCCAAGTACAGATAAAAAAAAATAGTAGTTTTTTTACCTGAAATTTCGACAAGGGCTACACCGATTTCGATAAAATTCATCAAAATCGATTCACAAACAAAAACATACAGCCTTCTTTTTTAAAGTCGGGAAAAAGACAAGAACGAAAGCACCTCTACGAGTTTCCGATATTAAAAAATCATAGCCATCTAAATATATGCATAGAAAGTCTGTTGTCAAAATAAACAAACGTGATACGAGTAACCAAGAGTCTCGCTTGGTGTCCGAACGGCCACACAGCCTCCCTTCGTGTCAGGAGCATCAAGGGGCAGGGGCAGATAATAAATGACGCACGTCTGACGCAGACAGACGCGTCTCCCATGACTGTCTCTTGTTATTATTTAGATATCGATACTCATGTTACACTCGACCTAAGGTAGGTACCTATGTAGTTTTTGAAGTGAAAACTTATTTTGACGCACCACGTACAGATTTTCCGTGGGATGTGAATTGAGCTCAATGAAAGAAATCTTTGGGTAAACTCAGATGATCTAGATGGGCATGGTCATGGCCACATAATCCGGTTTCACCCGCGAGTTTCCAAAGAGTTATTAGTTTTCACTTTTATTTGCAGTCCCTATGACTACCAATTTTTTTTTAAAGTTCCAATTGCAGTAATGCTCGGTTTACATTATTCCAGCCCAGCCATCGAATCCAGCGCTGGATTACTTACTGCAAAAATGTAACCAGCAGACTAGAATGCTAACTGGATTCATAGCTTTCCAGTGCCGGTTTACATATTACCAGTAAGCAATCCAACGTTGGATTCGATCACTGGACTGGAATAATGTAAACCGGGCATTACTATATCAATAAGTACTTTAACAAATAACCTTAATTTTACTATATGGGAAAATAACAAACAGCGAGCGCATTGCAGTGATAAGTCTTGTACTCTCATATATATGTAGTTAGGTGCCACTGTACTGGTAGGCAGACCTGTTCAGCAGGCTCGTACTAACGCACTATTTAATAAAACACAAATATAGCTACTTTCCTACTCATAACACAACTCGAATAAAAGATAAGGACCTACATACGTAATTTCATTTTCGTTTGAGATACAATTCTTGAGTCCCAACCATAACTTCGATAGTTTTAGGACTTCTAAGTATGTATTTAGTTGAAACTTCCTAACAAAACATGGAACTATTGAAGTTCTTATTAAACTTAGGCAAAGAGCAAAGGGCAAGATTAAAATTACCTAACTACGCAAAAATATGCCGGCCGCAGAAATAGTATAGTTACTAGCCGAAAGAGACACGTTCCGAGTCGTCGTTGTTCTTGTAGTAGTCCTACTACTACAAAACTGAACTAAACTGTTGTGAAGTAAAGTACAGTTTTATTTGCGCAGCGTGGGTATGTGGGTATATATGAATAAAATCTTAAATTGCTGAAATATAAAAATAATAAAAGCGTAAAGTAATGAAAACATAGCATGTACATAAATGAGTTTTTTCTTGAAGCTAGGCAGTTTAACAACTTACAATACATGAAATCTCTATGTTATACTTGTCTCGGTAAATTTGTTACCAACCGTCACTTTGATCCATCAAATTTATAGAAATCTCTGTATAGAAGTCTCGATCAAGTAAAAAATTACAAAAGTTCAGTACAAAATGTTCTCATACGCCCATCCAACAGAAAATATGGCTTTTAATATTAGTACTAGACATTTTTTATTTATTAGTACTACAAAATTGTATACAACGAAAGTATCACTCGTGCTTGTGAGTATTCTAGAAATTTTCCGCTTAATTTTAAACACCCTTCCTGCTTACCCCTATTATTTAAATATGAACTGTGAGATACAAGGTAAATAAATAACAAAATAAGAACGGATGATTGCTTTGTTCATTTTTCATACAAAGATTATCTTCCCGGCTAGATAACAAGAAAAAGTAATCAAAAAAATAACACATAAAATAATGTATCCAACGTTTTAATAAAATTCCCCCGTATGTCTCCGAGTGTTGTAATTGTAGATATAACTAGGCCGACCCCTGCGGGGCTGACTCGACAATCATCTTGGCCTGATTTTGACGTCGCCATGTCGACATGCCTTCATAAAAACACCCAGTTGGACACAGAAATAAATCTATACTTACGGTTCATCTATGCCGGGGACGAATCCCCTGAATGACAAGGCTGTAGCTCTAATTCTGGTTTGAATTGACCCGAATCCAGTTGTGGTGTATATTATTTTCCACAACCGCGGCCAGTTATCACTGTCACTGACACACTGAGCCTTGGGTAGCTGGCATCATTGGCCTGCTAGGTTTTATTTCTTCCCTAAAGATCGTCGATCGATCAATACTTACATATATACTGGTTTTATAAATCTTTCAGAAGCACTCGAGAAGTCTCAACTCTATCTGATTTGTAGGTAGCGTTTTATATTTTGTATTAGTAGGAGTCTTTGCAGAGTCCGCCTGGGGCAGTAGATACCACTCTTTTGGCAGTTCAACTTCAACTCTATGGGCTAGTAGCTAATAGCTAATATGACTAGTGGTTCTATGTGGTTTAGCCTCACAATTCCACCCATGCCACGTACATATTAGTCAGTTATTCTACTCGTATCACGAAACATTAACATGTAAATGCAAAGATCACTGTGTGTTCGCGTTTGAAAAGCAATATTTCAGCAAATTACAGGTCATTGAGATAAATCATTTTGTTTAGTAGTGCAGTACTAGTAATGATTTGGACTATTTATGTTCCAATAGTTGCGTGATACTGTTGTGTTATGGGCAGGCGTGTAGCTTACCATAAGACGCATGTACCTACTGCTCGTCGCATCACTACCCTTCTAATATTATAAACGCGAAAGTATGTATGGATATAAAAATGTATGTTTGTAACTCTTTCACGTAAAAACTACTGAGGGGATTTGAATGAGACAGATAAATAATAATGGTCAAGAATGCATAGGCTATTTCATTGTGTTATAATTCTCTTTATTGAATAATTAATGTATTTTGTGACTTGTAAATGCCTTTTAACCAATAAATTATCTGTATCTGTTTCCTGGGAAAATAAAGGAGAACGGGAATTCCGAGGGTAAAACCATGCGTAGTATAATTTAAAAACAAAATTTTGAATGTTGCCAAGGTACAGCATGGCATATGTACATATGTACATATGTAAATACATATACATTCTGTGTACTAAATATTGGGAATTTGTCAATAAAACAAAAAATACAAATTATTCATCTAAATTTATTATTTATTTTATCGCCTTCAAAGTAGGCCCCATCGCTTGCAATACAACATCTCCAACGCTTCACCCAGTCTTCCATACATTTTTCATAGGTTATTTGCGGTATGGCCTTTAGTTCATTCAGCGATTGCATTTTCTTTTATGGCTTCTATCGACTCAAAACATTTTCCTCGAAGTGGTAATTTTAACTTGGGAATTAAGAAAAAGTCAGACGGAGCCATATCAGGTGAATACAGTGCTTGGTCGAGAACTTTTGTTGAATTTGTCGCTAAAAACTCTTTCACTATACTGGCTGTGTGTGATGGTGCATTATCATGGTGCAGCATCCATGAGTTGTATTGTCACAATTCTGGACGTTTTCGGCGGATACTCTCACGCAAACACTTCATGACGCCTAAATAATATTATTTATTCACTGTTTCTCCCTCTGGAAGGAATTCGGAGTGAACCACACCACGGTAGTCAAAAAAACTATCAGCATCACCTTGATTTTGGAGCGACTTTGCCGCGGTTTTTTGGGTTTCAGCTCGTGTTCGAAACGCCATTCTGAAGACTGTTGGTTGGTTTGCATGTCGTACTCATAAATCCATGTATCGTCGCCAGTTATAATACGTTTCATAAAGGTCCGATCCGTAGAAGCTCGGGAAACCATGTCTTCAGCGACATGCTTTCGCTGCGCTTTTTGAACAAAATTGAGCTCTTTTGGAACTGGTCGAGCGGCGACGCGTTTCATGCCTAAAATGTCAATGAGAATGTTGTGGATGGACTTAAAAGAAATGTTCATCTCACTAGCCAACTCTCTCAGACTCATACGTCGATTTTCGAGCACTAGCTTCTTGATTCTGTCGATGTTTACTTTGGTCGTAGCGGTTGAAGGTCTACCAGAACGAGGCAAGTCTACTACTACTTCTCGGCCTTCTTTAAAAGCCTTATACCATTCATAAGGCCTTGTTTTCACAATATACACGATTCGCCGTAGGTATTTCGCAACGTATACGTCTACCTGGGTCAAAAGATCCAATTAGGTAGATCCAACTTCGACAAAGAGGTCCAGCGAAGGATCCAACTCGGATGGGCAGCGTTCGGGAAACTTCGGCACATCTTTGAGTCCAAAATACCCAAATGCCTAAAGACGAAAGTCTTTAACCAGTGCGTGTTGCCAGTGATGTCTTATGGAACTGAGACGTGGTCTTTTACTGTGGGCCTCATAACGAAGCTCAAAGTCACACAGCGAGTGTGGTGGACTTTGTGAAAAGTCGAACGTGGCCGACATAGCTCAAAGAGTAAGCAAGCTGAAGTGGCAATGGGCAGGCCACATCGCTCGCAGAACTGACAACCGATGGGGAAGAAAGGTTCTCGAGTGGCGACCACGAACCGGAAGACGCAGTATTGGACGGCTTCCCACTAGATGGACAGATAACCTCATTAAGGTCGCTGGAAACCGCTGGTTGCAGGTTGCGCAGGACCGTTCGTTGTGGAAATCTAGGGGGGAGGCCTATGTTCAGCAGTGGACGTCTTGCGGCTGATGATGATTTCGCAACATTTTTAGTGATTCACCACATGAAATATCATTCGAAACACAAAATTTAAGGCACACTCTTTGTTTAACAATATTTTCCATTGTAAAAATCGCCGAGAACTCAAAACTATGACCAACAAAAAGTGTAGTTTAAAACAAATTAAATGACAGATGCCGCTCAAACTTTGCGCGCTAAATCAGTACAGTGCTACCAACATGCAGTAAAAAAATTAGAACGACCTCTTTTACACGGGTCTTTTTATAGACATATTCCCGATACTTTTTACACAGACACACAGTAGTAAGTTGCATTTAAAATAACTTATATTTTCTAAAGAACATCGTCCTATCTCTTTAAAACCGCCGCTCTTTGCTTTATCCACTGTACCGCCCGTCATAGCATATTCTAGTGGTTGCTTTACCGCGTGCCGCGGTTTTTGGAATCGTTTATCTGCCTATGAATTAGCTATGCCTGTTTCGTGGTTTCATTTCACAGTTACGGATCTGTTTCATTAATAAAAAAGGATTTCCAATAAATGTTTACATTACTATCCTGTATTCAGTATTTACACAATCAGTTTTTCAGTATTTACTTACGTTTCTAAATTAGAAAGAGGTATTTGCGACTTCAAATAATTGTAACTCCCGAAAGGTATCTATTCTACTTTGTTTATCAAAGGAATATCATAGGTCACAATCATAGGTCATACTCTAGAGGTCATATTTTAATAAGGTCATACTTTAGAGGTACCTAGTCAGTCTCATGTTACTTTTATTGAAATTGGTGAAATGGTTTTAGAAATATCAACTATAATCTAAAATTAATATATTCGTTTACTCCGAAACCTCGCTGTCTCATTGGAACAATGAAGTATGTTTAGTAGATTACACAAAATGTATGACATTTTGTCGTGTGTCGTTTAATTTAAGGTATACTAGACGTCCGCCCCGGCTTCGTGGTACATTATATAGCACTCATCGGGATCCTGTACATATCCAATGGTGAAAGAATGACTGAAATCGGTTCAGACATTCCTGAGAATATCGCTTTCAAACAAAAAAAACTCTTCAGCTACCTGCTACGCCACCTGTCGGAAATTGGTCGTACCAATTCAGATTTAGAAACAAAGATTTAGAAGCAAAGGTTCTTCAACTTCAACTATTTCTTTTGGCTTCCATTCGGTAATGTCACCGTTGACATGACGACGATGAAATGACGTTTATCTGTCGTTTACGTTTTAAGTCACGTCACAGTCTCTACTTAGTTTGTGCTCGTCACACGGTAACGCGGTCGAACGGGATATTCGTCGTTTGTCGTTTTTTGACGTCTCACGGGAACGTGATAAAAATTATCTTATGTCCTTTTCCTGGTCCTGAGCTACCTCCGCACACAATTTTCAGCCAAATCGGTTCAGCCGTTCTTGAGTTATAAATGGTGTAACTAACACGACTTTCTTTTATATAATATAGATAAAAGTTGGTGTTTGTTTTTTTTCTGAGAAAATAAAATTATTGTTTATGTAAATAAGTAATTCTTTTTTGTACACTTTGAAACTTATTATATACTCATAGCTATTATTATACTCAAGCACAACCATACATAGAAACGTTTTTTTATTTGCTGAATGGATTTACGTTTTAACTCGACTTACCAAGTAACACAAGATCTATACCTTGTGTTCCCTTGTTTATACAAGAGACAAGATCTAAGGTCGACGAATTTCTCAAAATTAAAGTAAGTAGGTACTTACAATTATACCTAAAAATGTATTGTAGAGTGACATTTGTAGAGTTTTATGGTAATTCTGTTTAATCTTGAACATAATTATTATTTGTGTATTTTGACCTATTATGATTTAAATTTCTCGATCTATTTTTTCTTGATTGCGTAAGATTTTTTATTGTTACTTTATTTTTTACACATAATTATAATTTTGGTATTAGTAAAAATCTGAATCAGAATCTAAGGTACAACATGCTTAGAAGATTTCCTCTTAGTTTGATGATTTCCGGATATTTTTTAATATAGAGAGACGGAGCAAGCAGAACATAGGCGTGATGGTAAACAACGCGTCTGCCCATAACCGCACAGTATCACGCAGCTATTGGGACATGAAGAGTCCATATTATTACTTAGTACTGCACTGCACTCTGCAAAGAGTCCTTCCCCTATAGAGAAAAGATAGGATTTTAGAAGTGTGAAAATACTGCTAAAATTTCAAATATTGATATATTTCTGAGAATATTTAACATTTTCCTACTTAAGTAGCCGATTCAAATCATATCTCTCTCGAGTTTCCCCTCACGCGTAATTGAATCCTCCAAAGGAACATACATATGAAAGCTTACACAAGGTCCTACGTAATTAACACAGAGCTTATTATAATAGATTTAATAATGAGCAAAAGGAGCGCAAAAGGGAAAGGGTAAGTACACGTCTATTCATGTTTACACAATGGCGAAGAACTTCATTAACTATTTTTAGACGATAGCCGAGGATAGTTACTACTTGAAAATAATAAGTGTACTTATTAAGTTATAAATTTATATAATCGAAGCGATTATACCTGAAACAAGATTATTTTTCTCTAGCTATAGGGAAATGAATTGGTGAGCACGAACGAGAGGCGCTGTTTTATTCAAATATGTTTCGATACAAGAACAAAATTCAAAATGATGATTAACCCCCGACTGCCTCGGATTTGGGATTTGGCCAATCCCAATTTGAAATTTGTCATAGTGCAAAGTATTCTACTAGTCAAGCCCTTTCGTTTGATACCCATATTGAGGAAGTAGTGTAAAAAATAATATAATTCGCCATTTTGTGGAGGCGGCCATCTTGTTTTTTTTTTAATGTATAGTATTCTACTAGTCAAGCCCTTTCATTTGGTATCCATATTGAGGTAAGTTGTGAAGAAATATTTTGTCCGCCATTTTGTGGAGGCGGCCATCTTGAATCGATATTAACCAAACATAGCTAAGAACACCCGCACGGATATTAACTTTCAAATAAAAAAAAACACATCGAAATCGTCAAATCCGTATGAGCTCTACGGTGCCACAAACAGTGCGTGCGTGTGTGCACAGACAGACAGACAGACAGACATCGACGTCAAACTTATAACACCCCTTTTTTTGGTCGGCGGTTAAAAAGAAATGTATTTCGCCATTACGTGGTAGCGGCCATCTTGGATTTGAAATTTGTCAGTCCAAAGTGTTCTACTAGTCAAGACCTTTCGTTTGATACCCATATTGAGGTAGTAGTGAAAAAAATAATATGATCCGCCATTTTCTGGTGGCGGCCATCTTGGATTTGATTTTTTTATAATATATGGTATTTTACTAGTCAAGCCCTTTCATTTGATACCCATATTGAGGTAGGTTGTGAAGAAATATTTTGTCCGCCATTTTGTGGAGGCGGCCATCTTGAATATATGAACCAATCATAGCTAAGAACATCTGCATGAATATTAACCTTCAAATAAAAAAAACCGCATCGAAATCGGCCCATCCGATAAAGCTCTACGGTGCCACAAACAGACACACACACAGACAGACAGACAGACATCGACGTCAAACTTATAACCCCCCTTTTTTGGTCGGGGGTTAAAAACAGCACCTTTCTTACCTTCTGTTGGTTAGAACTTTAAATATACATACATAAATGACTCGTTTAACAATAACTGCACCGACTCAGTTAAAATGCCACCTTAGTTTCCCACAGGACAATTTTATTTTAACTTTATTTTAGTGAAACAATACGAAACCTAGTCCAATTATATCATAAGCGTATCTATTTTTAAATTTCCTATGTAGCGTCAGCTATCGGAAGTCACCACATTTTATTTCAAACCAATAAAAGTACCTACGGAACAGACACAATTACGGAACAGATCCAAAAAAAAGATTTGAGCAAGCACACTCAGTTCTAGAACCGACTTCCACAAATTCATTATTTCAATATTGTACATAACCATCTCGTATCACGATGTTTGTGTTTTTACTACCCTGTTACAGGCCAACTGATTTAATGAAAACTGAACTGATGATTTTTATGTGTATGTGGTAGGTCTGTCAATTATTTTATATTATAACTATAAATTTTTACCATAAAGTAAGTTTTGACTTTTGACCCATGGCATAAATCTGTATTTTTTACTCGTGAAAAAATATAGAGTTTGAAGTGCCACCCAATTATTTAATTAACTATTGAATAGTAAATAATTATACAGTTTTAATAATATTGTGATAATACATAAGCCTAATTATACCAACATGTCATGAAATTTACTAATGTTGAACATTTGAGGCGCTCTCTCTTAACTTGAATCATACCACAAGGTTGACTTGAACGGAAATAATCCACGATACAAAAATACCCCGTTCCTATTGTCACATGAAGAAGAAAAGGTTTACACGAAAGAGCGAACGCCAGAGGTGGGAATCATGGCAGCCGTAACACAGGTCCCCAACCCAGCAGGGCTGGTAATGGACAACCTCCATAAATTAAGTATTTATTTTTCTTCAGATGTTTATTTACAGACTTAAAACATTTGGAGTTTCTCAATTCGGTTGCCTGTTTTCTAGGGTTCCGTAGCCAAATGGCAAAATACAGGACCCTTATAGATTCGTCATGTCTATCTATCTGTCCGTCCGTATGTCACAGCCACTTTTCTCCGAAACTATAAGAGCTATGCTATTGAAACTAGCTAAGTAGATGTATTCTGTGAACCGCATTAAGATTTTCATATAATACAAAAAATAGAAAAAAAGAATAAATTTTGGGGGCGTCTCATACTTAGAACTGAAACTCATTTTTTTTTCCATCATAAGCATATGTGTGGGTTATCTATGGATAGGTCTTTAAAAATGATATTGAGGTTTCACAATTTTTTTTTCTAAATTGTTTTGTTTGGGCGAGAAACTCTTCCAAAGTGGTAAAATGTGTATTTATATCAAAGTGGTATGTTCCTCCTGTAACTTCCAAAATAAGACAAAAATTAAAAAAGGTATAATGTACATTATCACGTAAACTATCAACGAAAATTGGTTTGAATGCGATCTAGTAAGTAGTTTTATTTTAATACGTCACAAATTTACTATTGTTAAAACACTGATTAAAGTAACAATGAGCTACAAGAACTTTTATGTTATGTTACTTGTTGCTACGGAATACTTCATGGGCGAGTCCGACTCGCACTTGACCACTTTTATTTTTTATCTATCTATCTATCTATGTATGTGTTACCAGAGATGTATAAGATACCCTATACAAAGTATCTGAAATACAAGATGCAAGATACTTAAGAAAAAAGGATTTCAGATACCAGATACAAATACTTTTCTAAAAAGGTATCTGAAATACTAGATACAAAATACGTATCTTACAAATACTTTTTAAAGATAAAATACTTTTATAAGAAAACAACATATAATTGAACTTAAGTTTATTCATCCGAGAAAACAATTTTCGAATAAATACATCGCGTTGATAACAAGGATCAGGTAAATGAGAATATAGTTAGTGTTAAGTGTATAAATCAAGGAAAAACAAAACTTCTTAACTAACTTTTCAATAATTATTCGGTCCAGTTTTCCAGATGCATTAAAGTAGGGACTGACCAAATTAATAATAATTGACTTGGTAATACATGGATCTCAGAACTTTTTACGTTAGAACAACTGGCGAGACTTGTTTTTTTTCACGAAGATTGTTGTTTTTAACCCCCGACCAAAAAAAGGGGTGTCATAAGTTTGACGTCGATGTCTGCCTGTCTGTCTGTCTATCTGTTTGTGTGTCTGTCTGTGGCACCGTAGAGCTCAAACGGATGGGCGGATTTCGATGCGGTTTTTTTTATTTGAAGGTTAATATCCGTGTGGATGTTCTTAGCTATGTTTGGTTAATATCGATTCAAGATGGCGCCTCCACAAAATAGCGGACAAAATATTTCTTCACAACCTACCTCAATATGGGTATCAAATGAAAGGGCTTGACTAGTCGAATACTATTATACACTATAACAAATTTCAAATCCAAGATGGCCGCCACCACAAAATGGCGAATTACATTATTTTTCACTACTACCTCAATATGGGTATTAAACGAAAGGGCTTAACTAGTAGAATACTTTTGCACTATGTTAAATTTCAAATCCAAGATGGCCGCCACTACAAAATGGCGAAATACATTTATTTTTTCACAACTACCTCAATATGGTATCAAATGAAAGGACTTGACTAGTAGAATGTTGTAAATATAACAAATCTGAGGTACTCGGGGGTTAATCAAATTTTTTAATTTTGTTCTTGTTTATGAAATTATTTTATGTTTTAACATTAGATATATGTGATGTTTGTTGCTCAATTACGTCGTAACTTTGGAACACTTTCAACCCCAGTCTGGAAGAGATTTTTATCCCAAAAAATTACGGGAACTACACGGGTAATACCGCGGGGTACTGATAGTTAATTTCATAAAAAGAAAAGATTTTATTCTTTAGTGCGAGAGATTAAATATATTTTTTCTTATTTTGCACACAACATAACTTGGATTAATATATTTATCTGAGTATATCACTTTTACTGGCTCACCTCATTTACTATATTTATTATTTAAAATATCGATGTTAATGGATATGTTAAAATTAACGTTATATCGGTTTGATTCGATGCATTGTAAGAAAACATCGAGTGTTTTAAAAACATCGATATATGTATATATGGTCCATTCCTACTCCTGTGCCAGTTTAAATTAAAATAACAGTAAACAAATTTCGTAATTTTTTTGTACAGAAAGTATCCATGTTTTTAGATATCGATGTTTTTTGCACATCGATGTTTTACGTTCGATGTTAACATCGATGTTTTTCTAATATCGATCATCTCTATTCTAAACACCATATAACACGTGCATACGAAAAAAAATACGGAATTAGTGACAGGAATAGACAGGACATCTTAGTCGGTGACATTTGTAGAACGATAGTGTCGCCATCTGTCATTTGGTTCCCGACCATATCTGCAATTTTTTTTAAACGACGCGCATCTTTCTGGTGCTTTCGGAGAGAAAAACTGCTTTTTTAAAAGTTTATTTTAGTAAAAGTATCTTACGGAAAAAAGTATCTTCAAAATACTAAGATAACCGGAAAATGTATCTAAATAAAAGATACAAAATAGAAAAAATAAAAAGTATTTGAAATACAAGATGTAAATACGTATTTTGTATCTTGTATCTGTATTTTAGATACTTTTATCTAAGATACTTCACATCTCTGCGCGATACCTCCGTTAATTGTGAATCAATTTACATGATTACTTTTATGATTGGTACATAAAACTTCAGAGGTAGTGTTCGATTTTATACACATCAACGAAAAATTTAAATGTGCACTCTTAAATTTTTTAAATACCTTTATTCTTTGACTGAACGACATTATCGTAAATTTCACAAAAAGTATGTGAAATTTTGTCGAATCTGAGTATACTTTTTATTTAAAGCCTGTTTATGTGTGTCTTTCCGAAATAAATAAATAATTTAGCCAAATGCATGAAACAATCAATAAATTAAATTATTTAGTAAAATGTATGTAATTGTAATTGCTATCTATACTAACATAAAGTTAAGTTCATTAACCAGTGTGTTGGATTATGGTCTTGACTCTCTCCATAGGAGAGAAGAAGTCATGACATGACGAATGATAGAGTCGTAAGTAGCTTATAGTTGTACCATGTGTAACATACTATATAAAGTGTATAAGGGTAAGCGAATGGCGATTGTAACTAGGTAAGTACAATCGTTTGCTCACGGGATCGTGGCGATCAACCAAATTATTCCGTGCATTTATTCTCGTAACCATTGTTTCTTGCTAAGCTGGGGCGGATTACCTTTGATATTAAACGGTACTGGGAACACTTTTACTAATTATAATTCAGTGAATTGGGTTTGTTGTTCTTACCGGTTCCGTTTTGTTTTGTCAATCTTATATTGATAGGGAATCAATTAAATTATGTAAATTGTTGGTGGGTGCGCGGTGAACCGGCTATTGTGAGGTTTTACGGGACAATAAATACGAGTGAGTGTAACGGTCTGTATTAAACATTTGACTATGGCTTAACACAACACACTTTGAATCAGTGCTCTGTTATATTGTGCTACTTAGCAGCGCCCCAATGTTTATCGGAGTAGTTTCCGTTCCTGTTATTTTTCGCACAGATTACATACTTTTCCGGGATAAAAGTGCTATGTGTAGTGTTAGATAATATGTGTTATTCCAGACTATAATATAACTGTATTCCAAATTTCAACCCGATTCGATCGGAAATTCCGAGGTGATTGACCAACAAACATCCAATCTTAGACATTTATACTCGTCATATTAGTAGGTTAGTATTGTTGTAGAGTATTGTTGTAGAGTATTGTTTTAGAGTATTGTTGTAGAATATTGTTGTAGAGTATTGTTGTAGAGTATTGTTGTAGAGTATTGTTGTAGAGTATTGTTGTAGAGTATTGTTGTAGAGTATTGTTGTAGAGTATTGTTGTAAGATATCGTTCTAAACGTTTACGCCTCCAATCGAAATACTTTAGTAATAGCTGAAAGTTCGTTATAAATATCTCGTTTTGTGTTATATTTGTACAGAATTATGGTAGATATCGTTAGCACAAACCGAGAAAAATTGTATGACGGAAGGCCATAAGGGTATTAGCCAATGCTAAATTTAGGAAAACATGTAGAGACCACTTTAAAAAATTGAGTATCCTGACATCAGTCGTATTTTATATATTTTGGAAGTAATTAAATATACTAGGAATAATTTAGAAAAATTTGATAGAGGCGAGACACATGATAGAAGGTCAGGTCTAAAAAAGACTGTTCTGTTACCAATACCATGCAGACTAGCTGTATCAAGAAAGTCGCCCTTACAGATGGGACGTATTTTATTTAATAAACTGCCGGAGAGTTTCAAAGCCATCACTAATGAAACATCTTTTATTAATAAAGTAAAAAATCTTCTATTAGAAAGAACACTGTACAGCATAAAAAATCATATGAATTTTAATTACGATTCATATGACATCCAAATTTGATATATTAAAATGACCATGCCTCTAGTAATAATTTTAAATAATTTTGTTAATTTATCCATTCATTTATTATTTTCGAATGCATTAATGGTATTGCCCCTCTACAGCAATCTTGAGATATTAATTTATATTATTTTATTTGTTTATTTTTTACGACGAAACATATTTTAAGCGCTATTCCTCATTGTTTAACAATATCATGGAGTGAATAATGTTAATAGATTGTTTAAATATGTTAATAAAAATATTCTATTCTATTCTATTGAGCAGCTGTGGGATAAACCAGTTGCGAGTAACGATGGTTGTTGTCTGATAAAAAAGAAAATGGCTAAAGCACTCATTTGGCACCTTTATTAATGTTTTCAGAAGAATAATAAGAATAGAAGACTGACCTGGTGGCTTAGTTGGTAGTAAGTCTGCTTAGTTTGGGGTCAGATGGTGTTGTGTGTGAAACGTCCACCGATATTTAATTAATTATAGAAAAAAAAATTTTTCTGAATTTCATGGCTCCTATTGATGTTTTTTTTATACTATGTACTATTATTCCCTACAGGAAAAGCCATGTTCTTAACTCCATGACAAACAAAAAAATAATGTAGGTATGCAATCCTCTAGTTTGTCAGGAATAGTGTATATTGAGCCCTTCATTTAATTTTTCATTTCCATTTCCACAACAGTTGTGGAAATTGTGACAGTCACTGTAACATTGAGGTAAAGAAAAAAATAGAAAGTAGTTTGCGAGAATTGTATTTTTCAATATTTTTATAGGTATATACTCTTGAACGCCACCTTGCCTCACAAAGGAGCGTTCGTATGTAGCAAAAACTCACTCTAGACTTGAAAACAGCAAGATTGTAATCATCGGGAATAAACAAGCGTAGCAAAAGAAAAACTCGAAATCTATGGGAATAACCCACCCAAACAAACTCAACTTCATAGTCTCTGGGAAAGCTTTCGTTTTATCTACGTTTGACGTGGACGTAATTAATACGTTAGTAAAAAACGTAGCTTTTACGGACAAGAGAATTTTTAACAGGTGGGTGGAAGCTTAAAATTTTATCCAGGGGATTGCTGTACAATGTAAATGATCTTGTTTAATCAACTCCCATTGGGAATCAGAATCTTAATCCAACCAATATTCTCTAAAAGCGAAAGAAGCTGTTTTTGCCGTGTTTGTCTGTCATTTCGCGATCACGCTTAAACTACTAAACTGATATAAATGATATTTGGTACAAAGACAGCTTACGACCTAGCTAGGAAAATGGTTAATGGAAAGGAAATGGTTACTTTTTGACATGACAAAAGGGGTGTAAGAGATATTCACTGAAGGGAGTACTTCGTACCTCTTACCTTACTAGTTTCATCATTTTTGAAGCTAAAAGCTTATTATTTACGATTTTGATTATATACCAATAGGTTTGATAGTGCAAGTTTTTGAAAAAATACCCTGAAGGTGGTAAAATCCCTAATATTAGTTTAGGTATACCGCAGATTTACACCGCGGCGCAGATAGTATGTACCTGTATGTCTCAGCCAAATTGTAAATACGATCAGTATACAATCTAACGCTGTTAATTGAGAGGCTAAGTGCGGAAAAGGGCCCGTCTAACTAACTAACTATTAACTATCTCACGAAATTAGATAATATACTAACCTAACTTACCGTTAGATTATAAATTATCTCGCGAGTTTTATTGTAAACTGGTTTGGAATTATACAATGACATATTTTGTGTATAAAAAATCTCGTAGAGTTTGTGTTCGATACGGATCGACTAATTTGATTTATTTTTTATATGCATTTGACAATATGGATACATATTATACACAATGGGTGGTAAAGTATACTTCACCACTATGTCCCACTCTTAATTTGGTTTTATCGAGATTTTGTTATTCTTGTTTGGCAATATTCAAATAATCCGTCGTGCATTGACGTGAAGTCGACATAAAGTTTTATTTTAAAATAAAGAGTGACGAGACGAGCAGTACATGTGCCTGATGGTAAGCAACATGCCTGCCACATGCAGCACAGTGACACGCAGCTATTGGAACATGAAGAGTCCAAATCATTACCTAGCACTGCACTGCGTTCGTCACCCAGAGATCTAAGATGTTATATCTCTAAGCCCTGTAATTTCTCTGAAAACATTGCCCTTCAAACCGGAACACAGTAATGTTTGCACATTACTGCTTGGCGGTAGAATAGCTGGCAAAGGTGTGGTACTTCCCCAGGCGGACTCTGCTAAGAGTCCTACCACTACAAAAAGTATGGCGTCACTTTGACTTTTCTCTCTACCTATAACACATGGACGTATGAAAACAGGGTGCCTCATTTCTGTCTTTGGATGGGTACTGTCCGTGTTTTTCATACGTCCATGCTATAACAGCAGAACATTTATTTCGAGCTCAGACCAACTATATTCCGAGAGCTGGTACCGATTTTTGGGTAGGTATTCGAGGCAAGCTGACAACTTATTACATACCTCTAATATTGTACCCCAACACGGAGCTACAGAGCTGGCTGGTGATTAGCGTTGCAAAATGAATCCATACAAAGCAGTTCAGTACCTAAATGATTGAGATTTGCATTGTTTCACCATGAAAACACGGAGAAACAAAAAAAGGTTTTGTTTTCTTAAAACAAAAACGTAGTAATAGTAATAGTTGGATTGATTTATAGCTCTCGAAACCCCCTGCATAAGTACGAGCTAAATTTAATGAAAATCCACGATACGAGCTACGAACAATTCTTGTAAATTAATCTATGTAATACACTCGATACAAATACTCGTATACCAGGATAGCTCGTTTAAAGGTATAACATGAAATAGTAAACGAAACGAGAGCGAGAAAGCCACTTTAGGGCAGTGAGTTTAAACTGACACAAAAAAATAAAGGCACTTAAAAGATTAGTAAAAAAATATTTTATTTTATTCCAACGAACGAATAAAATTTGATTGAAACACAGTAAGCGTAATTATAAAAATGCGAGGTCCCCGTCCAGATGAGCTTTCCTTCGGAAACTCGGTCAGGGACGTCTATTTGTGGAAACTGTGGACCATCTGAGCTAGGATTCGTTACCTAATAGCCTTCTCGGTAGAGTGGGGATTTGCGTTGCTTTATATTAGGTACTACAATGTACATACAATGCAAGTATACTATGAATATTACTTTAGTTACATTTTTCTTTTCATTCTTTATTAGATGCAGCGCTCCGCTGTTTTAACCGAGTGTTTTACGTTCATTAGTTATTTTATCATATATTTCGGATATAAAACTATGTTTCTTTTAAATAAAAAGTGACGAGACGAGCAGGACATTTGCCTGATGGTAAGCAACATGCCTGCCACATAGCAGCACAGTGACACGCAGCTATTGGAACATGAAGAGTAGTATCGTTACCTAGCACTGCACTGCGCTCGTCACCCAGAGATCTAAGATGTTATATCTCTAAGCCCTGTAATTTCTCTGGAAACAATGCCTTTCAAACCGGAACACAGTAATGTTTGCACATTACTGCTTGGCTATGTCACTATACCTACCTGCAATAAATACATATTTAGTATACCTACTGAGGAAAAGCCACATAGTAAACGAATTATTGGGTTGTAGAATAATCATTTTTGCATTGCCCACTTGATACACTTTGGGAACTATATTACACCGAATGGCGAAAATTTACAAAATTATCTTTCCAGTCGGGCTTTTGGCGGGAAAAAAATATATTTGGTATTTTTATTTGAGAAGGTATACCCATTAATTGCACCAGTCACTGCTTGAACCAGTCTTTATTTTGAGATAAACCACGTTAACATTGAAGTTCGTTCATATAGAAAAAACGTTAAATTTAAAAGAAACAAAAATAAATTTTGCAGTTCCCGTTGTTATTATTTTCCGTGATAAAAAATAGCCCATGTGCCTTCCAGACTATAATCAAACAGTATTCCAAATTTCAACAAGATACGTTCAGCCGTCCCTGACTCAGCAACAAACTCAGTACTTCACTTAACTTCACTACACTACAGTACTCAGACTTCAGCTGACTGAGCAATAAACATACAAACATTGACATTTATGAAATTACATACCTAGTTAGTAGTAAAATTTGTCGTTTTAGTGCTACTATTCTTCTGAAAATGATCTGTTTATTTGCCATTTACTAAAGAATCTAGCACATGTCCTTGAGCTAAAAGATGAAAGCTAAAGTGATACACGGCCCTCGAATTACCTCTAAATTGAGTGCGGTCTACGTGAGCGCTGAGCGTACAACCGTCAGATATACGCAGTCACTGAACTATAATTGGCACCCGATATGGGGCTTAACTGCCACTTTCTCTATTATGAATTACTGGAAAATAAAGATTCTTTGTATTCAACTAATACGATTTTTGGAACGAAGTTCCTTGTAGGCTTGGCGGAGATAGGGATTTTGATGCACAATCGAACCGAAAAATATGCGGCTAAAACGGTAAGAAAAATATATAACGGAAGTGACGCGTAAATACTACCCGAGACCAGTGTTGCCAACTTTATTTTTTCATAAATAATAAATTAAAAAAAAATGTTTGCAAATTGTTTTGCTTCTGAATATTATCCGAATGAACTTCGTTCCCACCTGGTGTGACCTGGTATTCCCATGTCACCACACCTTTTTACCTATGATTTGTTTGCACTCGATGCTATCTTACCTGATGTAACGATACAGTCTAAACGGTATAGCGACAAGACAAGAGCGATCAGACCCGTGATTTCAGTATAAAGGGTTTGTTCTAACTCTATACGTAGTAAATGTATACTCTTTGGTAAATACTGATATAACATCGTTATACTCCTTATCTCCGAACTTAGCAAGAGAAACCTAAAACCAATCAAGTGAAAAATTATTGTCATCGTGTACCTAGAGTGCTACTTAGTCTGTGCTAGAGTGTTGTGTAGGCGATCTTTATTTCCCCCTACGGATTATTGGCGCCCAACGTGGATCTAACCATTTATCAATCAAGCTCAATTAGCGAGATCTTAAGTGATACGCTCTGTATGAGACATGTTTTATATTAGGTGAATAGTAAAAATGTGTGGTTTGATAAAAATATAGAACATCGACTTAAAAAAAAAACATGGGATAGGTTAATATACTTTTAAGACACTTCTTATTCTAGGGAACTATGATTGGTTTGACAGTTATCCTGAAGCTATGTGTATTCTCAAACAATTTATTTTTTAATACACAAAACAACCGACCTCAACAAAGTAAAGGAAGTTGTAAATACATAAATCTATACTAATATTATCTATACTAATATTATAAAGCTGAAGAGTTTGTTTGTTTGTTTGTTTGAACGCTAGGATCTCAGGAAGTACCGGTCCAGACTGAAAGATTATTTTCTATTGGATAGTCCATTTATCGAGGAAGGCTATATAGGCTATTAAACAAAACGCTACTATTAATAGAAGCGTTTTGTTTAATAGCGTAACCATGACCTTTTGAGAGTTTTCGTACGTTTCGTGCTTTGACATGACACATGACAGCATGTGTCTAAGATTACGTCATTGAATATAAACCTTTGCTAATCAAATTTGTTTCTAAATCTGAGTTGGTACGACCAATTGCCGACAGGTGGCGTAGCAGGTAGCTGAAGAGGTGTTTTATTTGAAAGCGATATTCTCAGGAATGACTGAACCGATTTCAGTCATTCTTTTACCGTTGTATATGTACGGGATCCTGATAAGTGCTATATAATGTACCACGGGTGGACATCTAGTCTATGATACAAAGACACAGAATAGACAACTTTGTTAATCAGACAAATGTTTACCCTGAGCCAGAATCGAACCCACGATCTAACCCACGTTTTATGTTATTTTTACTAATATATTTTTGATTCCACGGTCCATATGTTGGGCGTCCACAAATCTTGTTTTTTAACGGACATTTATTTACAAAAATAACTTACAATGAGAACTACACTAAACACATCCGAATTAATTATCCATAGACAGATGAAAGTATAAAATAATCAAAAGTATCGAGTCCACTATCGGTATTAAGCGTGCCCATCATGCTAGTGCCATTACCATGCTGAATGACAGTGCCTATATGTTGAGTCTTGATTCAAATAAACGTCAGCAAACATATCTATACTAATATTATAAAGCTGAAGAGTTTGTTTGTTTGTTTGTTTGTTTGTTTGTTTGTTTGTTTGTTTGTTTGCTTGAACGCTAGGATCTCGGGAAGTACTGATCCGAATTGAAAGATTCTTTTTCTATTGGATAGTCCATTTATCGAGGAAGGCTTTAGGCTATAGAAAATAACTCTACTATTAATTGAAACGGAGCATGAAACAAGAATGTAACAAAATCGGGAAAAAATATTCCCCTTTTGAGAGTTTTCGTACGTTTCGTGCTTTGACATGACACATGACAGCATGTGTCAAAGATTGCGTCATTGAATTTCAGTAACCTGTGCCTTGAATATAAACCTTTATTTTTTTTTTCTAAATCTGAGTTGGTACGACCAATTTCCGACAGGTGGCGTAGCAGGTTGCTGAATAGGTTTTTGTTTGAAATCGATATTCTCAGGAATGAGTGAACCGATTTCAGTCATTCTTTCACCGTTGGATATGTACGGGATCCCGATGAGTGCTATATAATATACCACGGGCGAAGCCGGGGCGGGCATCTAGTGTTTAATATATCTTTGTCATTTAAAGGTATATTTTGGATTATTCACTTACATGTGGTGACCCAACTGATTTTCTGCTGTCACTATTGCTGGGCTGTCGGGAAAAGGTGGGGGCATGGATGCTGAGAGGCGACCCTGGTTCTGAATCCGTCTTTCCTTCATTGCTACTGGTTCCTGCATCAGGCTGAAAAAGAAAATCCTATTCTCATCCCCATAATCTTACAACTTTACTAATGTCCTGTGGTAACCTCGTTTCGTCATTCCTTATTTAAGAAAAAATATACACACTTATACGACACTTACAACACATAGAAACACCCATACACAGAAAAGTGCACTTCAATTTTTTTTACAATATAGTGACAATAATGTGGGCTACTCTTACTTTTAATATGTCGAACTATCATTTTTTTTTTAATTTGAAACTTTTTTTTTAACTTTTATAGGTTTACACTTGACCGCCATCTCGCCTATGCGGTCTACGATGGAGCGTGTTTACCTAGAAGAAACCGATTCACTCTCGATTTGAAGACACAAAGATTGTAACCATCGGGGAAAACCCACTCAGGCAACGTATTCCACAGCCTAGACGTTCTTATCACAAAAGTAGAGTCAAATCTCTAAACTCGGTCCATATATTCTACAATTTATATTGTTAAGTGGTTTTTTGGTGAAGTAAGCTTCCGAGAAAAAATCCGAGGAGTACGTTGGACCAAAATGACCCTACTCAGCTTTCCTTTTAATAACTTTCATTTTCGTGACAAAGTTTTCTCTTCAAATAAAATTGTCGGTGTTGCCTATTACGCCCCGATAAGACGTGGAAGTTTTCCTACTACCCTCCCAACCAGGGCAAGAAAGTACACTGGTTGAATTTCAAATGAAATGCCGTGCAGTGAAAATAAAACAGTTCTTTAATGAATGTCAACAAATCAAGTTATAATAGATATGCAATTACGTTTTCAGAAATAAACAACTGGATTTTTTAAAGATTTTGCTAATAAAAACGTTGAGTTAATAATTCAGAGCTTTCCCATGTTTTTTCGTACTGAAAAAAAAGACATGTTTTTATATAACATGTTCGATGTATAAAATTATGACTCCAACCGGCCTAAGATATGATTTTTAGTTGTTTGTTCTAGTTACGGTATTTATTAAATTTTAATTGCCAATTAAATTCTAAACGTTTGGCATTCTTGGTAGGTGTACTAACAACTATGAGGTTCTTTTTAAAGCAGACTTCACAAAGGGTCCTAGCACTACAGTTAAGAGAGTAAACAAAGAAAATGACCCAAATGATTCTACGAGTGGACAGCTAGTCTTTCGTCCAATACGCATTTGATATAGTGGTAATGATTCTCAAGACTAAAAGCCGTCTTCAACCCATCAAATACTGGATCCCGATAGAATTCCCTTACAGTGTAAATAAAGGTAATCCGTCTAAGACGCGCAAATCGATTGGCAAAGCCCTTCGGTTGGTGTCAGATTTCAAGTAGCTTATTGTTGCGGGTTAGTGGTATACGCGCAGTTAGATAACAGGAAGGATTAGTCTTAAACCTTCCGAGAAATTCGTGGTATATTCTATTTATATATGAGTATCTGGAAAGGATCTCTATGATACCCTGCAGGCTGCGTCAAACAAAAACAACGGGGTTGGAAACAAATATTCAATTTTATACCTTATGCTTGTTTTATAACTTATAAATGCTAAAATATAAATTATAAGATATAATTTGTAACAGAATTAGAAAGTAGGTTAGTTATAGACTTTCATTATGAATTTCAATTGAAACTGGTAACCACTCTTAATATTATTGAAGTGTAAACTTCTTTTGGCGCGTCACATACAGATTTTCGTGGTCTGTAAATTGGACTCAAGCGTCATGTTCGTAAATGAAATAAATCTTCTGGTAAAATCGGATGATTTAGATGGCCATGGTCGTGGCCACGCTCCGGTTTCAACCGCGTAGTTTCCAAAGTGAGCTATCATGTTCTGAATTATTAGTTTTTACTTCTATCGGCAGCCCTTATGACTGCCAATTTTTCTGCGATCAATGTTGTTACCTATAGTTTTTCCAAAAGGCCTCTACTAAGTAGCTATATCGTGTGTTTCACAATCGCAAGATCGTAGTTTCGACTCCCGCCTGCACCAAAGAGTATTTTACCAAGTGCAAGTGAACACGTTTGTTATCACCACTGACTTTAACGGTGAGGGAAAACAACGTGAGGAAACCGGAATGCTTTAAGAATCTTTCGAAGTCTGCGTCATCTACTAACTAGGCCAACGTGGTGGAGACCACTCCATGCGTATACGTAATATTTTGGTTTCCCTAGGATAAATAGGTAAAATTTGTATTTAATTTTGATTTTGATCTAATAGTACGAGAACGTAAGAAAAGAGACTTTTATTTATTTAACTCCATGAACCATCTATTCGATCGAACTCCAACCATACCTTTTAAACTAGAGCCCGACGTGATTTGAACACGTAACCTAAATACTGAAACAATATGAAATAAGTAATTGTTTTTTACCTGCAATGATCTTGCTACTTCAATTTCGTTATATCTTCCTGTGGCCTTCCTTTCCGGCAGCACGTACTTTGGTATTGATTTATAGAACCAGGCACCCGACTTTTTCCACATTTCTCTGGTCTCTGCGCAGAGGTTGCAAATGTAGCCTTCTCTGGAGTATAAAGGCGATCTGGAAATAATTTTCTGAGTTAAGTTCTTTCTACGTGAGTTCATTGTAAGTATGAGTTAAGTAAATGCAAGGTTTCGATGAACCCTGACAGAATATTCAAATCATCATTGCACTACGCTCATCAGCTAGAGATATATTAAGATGTTTAATCTCTATGCCCTGTAATTTCACTGGAAACTTCAAACCGGAACGCAGTAACGTTTTCATATCACTCCTTGGCGGTAGAATAACTGGAGTCCAGGCGGACTCTGCAAAGAGTCCTACAATCTTTTGTACGGATTAGAGGTTAATCTGAGTTCATTGATTTCAAAACAGTGAAATAAACACAGGAAAAAGTTAATGTTTAAGAAAATCATCTAAAATCTTCTTTAGCGCCAGTTGAGTGAGTCTTATCGTTATGTTTTTCAGAGTACTTAGCTATCATCTTTACTAAATTAGACCGTTTTGGGAAAAGATTTGACTCGAAAGCATAGATCACTATAATACAGTAAAAGGTAAATGTTTCTAAACATATATAAATCATCTGCAACGTGACGTTACTACACCTTGCTTAGAAATTACACTCCAAAAGAGGTTACTATAATTACATTTTAACGACATTATTTGGGTTATGGTGCTGTAACCGCTAAATAAATTGTGTGAGTTTATTATGTTTTGAATACATCATATACTATATCATGACCTTATTATAACGACCTCAATTTAACACATTTTTCAGAAGCATCTTAAATTGTATTGTCTATAAGAGTCTGTGTAAAGTATACCTTTATACATTGTGAACATTTTCATCGAACAGCTTCTTTGTAATAGATTTTCAACTATCACAAAAAGTGTAAATACCTCTATTAAATTATTTTTGTCCACTCAAAACGTTTGTATGACGTTTACACTAATATAATATGACCTTTAATCCCATATACATATTAGCATGTAATGAATAAATAAAACTATTTTAAATTGTTTATAAACACACTTTAGGCCAGCTTAATCTCAATATAACAAACCCGAGTCCATAGATTTCTAAAAGAAATCTGTGCCCGAGTCTAACAAATTACTTGATGCAACGAATATGTAATTGTTCCGATTTCTTATATCCCAGACTACACTGTAGGTAATACAAAATATCCAAATACTAAATTATTTTTTATAGCTAAGAATGACAAGATGAGCTGGACATGTGCCTGATGGTAAGCGCCACAGCCCATAATAACAAAATGTTACGTAACTATTGGAACACAAAGAGTTGAAATTGTTACCTAGCAAAAAATAAGTAGTATAATTTTTGTAGTGGTAGGACTCCTAGCAGAGTCCGCCTGGGGAAGTACCACACCTTTGCCAGTTATTCTACCGCCAAGCAGTAATGTGCAAACATTACTGTGTTCCGGTTTGAAGGGCAATGTATCCAGAGAAATTACAGGGCTTAGAGATATAACATCTTAGATATCTGGGTGACGAGCGCAGTGCAGTGCTAGGTAATGATTTGGATTCCTCATGTTCCAATAGCTGCGTGTCACTGTGCTGTTATGTGGCAGGCATGTTGCTTACCATCAGGCACATGTCCCGCTCGTCTCGTCACTTCTTATTTAAAAAATGAATTAATTAATAAACATACTTTTGTGGCGGGTGCTGTGTTTCTATAACGCACTTGGAGCAAGCAGCGTGCCTGCAGATATTACAGGTCCTCAGTGGAGACAGGAGCCGGGACGAATCACCGCACAGGAGGCATGTTCTGGGAGCCGGGCCTTGCGCAGTCCGACGCATTCCTGTCAGACATTAGAAAATACATACGTGAACTACGAAACTTAATTTTAGCAATGCAAATAAAAGTGATATTTAATAAATAGTACTATACTATACTAATACATTTTTTTTAAACAAAATTGACCTGTACCTACTGAATTTTGGATATAATTATCTTTCAAGTATTTTGTCTGTATACCTTACCTGGTCAAAATTAGAGATCATTTATTTATTCTAGACCTATATTGTACAACTGTACCTAATTTTGCAGCCCAATAAATAATTGGATGTCCGCAAATGTATTCACATTGGCGGACATTTCTTGCCGGAAGTTACAGCTGGACTAGTCGGGAGAACGGCGACTGCCGATCTGGAGCCCCCGGTTCTAATCCCCCGCACACCACTGTCTTTTCGAAGTCATGCGCGTAATGTCAGTAACTTAAAAAACGGTTAGTTCGTGAGAAAACCAACATGTATCTAGAATCTTTCGAGATCATGAGCCATCCTGCACTGGGCCAACGTGAAGTATGAGCAAAACGCCTGTCCGTTACAGCACAGTGCTACGGAGCTATTTGAAGCAACCACTTTTCTCACGATGCTTGCATTCACCGTTAACGCAGCTGCCGATGACCTACTTGTTTCCCAAGAGGGCATTCAAGTATTACATAAGCATATTGGTGGGGGTGCCTTGTAAAATGTTACGGCTCGTTATTTGTTGGAACAACAGGTTAGGTAAGCAATTGTTTTAGTTCCTTTGTAGTGGTTGGACTCCTAGCAGAGTCCGCCTGGGGAAGTACCACACCTTTGCCAGTTATTCTACCGTCAAACAGTAATGTGAATTGGCTGGCCTGGTGGCTTAGTTGGTAGTAAGTCTGCCTGCGAAGCCGTGGGTCGTGGGTTCGATCCCCACCCAGTGCAAATGTTTGTGAGATGAATTCAAATATTTGTACTGTGCCTGGGTGTTTTCTATGTATAATAAGTATGTATTTAAAAATATATAAGTATTATATCAGCTATCTGGCCTTTTCCATATTACAAGCTTTGCTTAGTTTGGGGTCAGATGGCGTTGTGTGTGAAATGTCCACCAATATTTATTTATTTATATTACTGTGTTCCGGTTTGAAGGGCAATGTTTCCAGAGAAATTACAGGGCTTAGAGATCTCTTAACATAACATCTTAGATCTCTGGGTGATGAGCGCAGTACAATGCTAGGTAATGATTTGGACTCTTCATGTTCCAATAGCTGCGTGTCACTGTGCTGTTATGTGGCAGGCATGTTACTTACTACTTCAGGCACATGTCCTGCTCGTCTCGTCACATATTATTAAAAAAAAAAATTTCAAACTAGGGGATTTAAATTTCCTACCTTTATCGTGACTATTGAGTAAAACGTATCGTAGGTTGACCGAGCTCTGCTCGGTTTTTTTATATTTAGGCAGGTACGAATTACGTAGTGATGACTTACTTAGACCTACTTAGATAATTAAATGCGTTTATAAAAGGCTCTAAGTATAAGATTTTCACAGAAAAAAAAGAACAAAAAGAAAAGTCCCGAGTGGTAACCATCAGGATTCGAACCGGGGCCTGTTGACTCCGAGGGCGAGCATATTCCGTCTAAGCCATTTAGACTTAAAGAGCAGTGGCGAAATAAGTTATCGTATTCTAATGACATTGTAGGAGTTTTTCATTGTCTAAAAAAGCGCATAAAAATGATGTTTTTAAAAATAAAACCTAGCTAGATCGATTTATCGTCCCCGAAACCCC
Organism: Ectropis grisescens; assembly: GCA_017562165.1. Lineage (NCBI taxonomy): Eukaryota > Metazoa > Arthropoda > Insecta > Lepidoptera > Geometridae > Ectropis > Ectropis grisescens. Next base: position 14,202,862 of record CM029782.1, on the reverse strand, counting down.
CTGTATACATAATTTCATGAAAATCGTTCGAGCCGTTTCGAGATTCAGATCCTACATATATATTTACCTACAAGAATTGGTCGTTTAAAGGTATAAGATGATCACTTGTATGTTACGTAACGTTTAGGGAGACGAAGTGGGCAGGGGTAAAAAAACGTCACGGTGCGTAACAAGAGGTTATAAAAACTTCAAAAATTAAAATTAAAAAAAACGTTGTAACGTTCTCTGAGTATTACGTTAATCTATTCCGAATTAAACAATTGAAGATATTTTCAAAAATAACCAAAGGGCAGTTGACCTCATAAGGTCTACTGTCTACCACAATAATAATAATTGTGGCTTATTCTGACGCGACGTTTTAAAATCGAAATTATAATCAATAGCATTAATTTTTAAAAATATATGTATCTCAAAAAACTTGTTGAAATCATTATAAAATATAGATACAACACTCATTTACGTCAATCCTTCTGAGAAAGTTTAATGGCAGAACATAAAAGAAACCGGTAGCTCTAGAAATGTCAAAGCCCTTTAAGATTTGCCTTCGGAATTATGATGTCTCCATTCATTCATCCTCCATTTCACGATTTCAGCTGTAAGATACTTGTCTGACTGTTTACGAGTACCTTTGAATATGAAGTTGAGACTTCGTTCCTTTTGTTTTCATTTTGATGTTCAAAATCTTTGCTGTCGACTGTTTCCTTTAAATGTTCACTTTAGAGCCTGTTTTATAATATCTTTTTCCTCCCACCAGCTCGAAAACAGTATGTTTGCTCTTCGAAATCGAGTATAAAAGTCGTTTTTACCCAAACATTAAAAAAATGAATTTAAATATAGAACATCGTGTGCACTGAGTTTGTGAATTCAAAACATCATTAATCCTATTAAACTAGTTGTTGTCACATTTATCACACAACTTTTTTCACTTGTTAACAATTTAGATTCGGAACCGTTGTATGAGTGTAACCATATATTGTATGGGTGTAACCATACAACGGTTCCGGATATGCTTGACCTGGGTCAAAATATTTTAAGTGATAAACAATGATGGAGAAAGTGGCGATAGGTGGAGAACGCTGTTTTAAACTATCACGGTTGTTCACTACTCAAATAGATCGGGGAAAATACTTGTTGGCCTAGTCTCATCCAAACATACCATTTCACAGATTCAAAAAACAAAATATTTAAGTTACGGAGTGTCAGTATGTCAATTTGTTTCTAATAGGCGTTGTAGTAAATTCCTAAATCAAGTAATGGGCCCTGACTCTACAATGTTCGTCTGACGTCACGGATCGTGATCACGAGGCGTATTAATAGCGGGATGTGATTGCGACGCTATTAAGGCTTCCTTCATTTCCATTTGAAAATAGCTCCGAATCTGGGATTTGGAACATAAGGCTGTGTTACGGTGCGGTCCCAGCCTCGAATTTTGGAGGGGTAACTAGTATCCAGCATCATATTTTGGAGTGGGGGTCATCAGTAAAAATACAATAAATCGAATCATTTGCCATCCCAGTTGTTTTCCCGCGTTTTGTTGTCTTTTTTTTGTTTATGTACATAAAAAAGTCTTTTGTTGGATATTTTGAACGATTATTTCATGTGGTCATCTCCTTCGGAGCGCGTGGCTGTGTCCTACGTAACAACTTTTTTTTTTTTTTTTTTAAATAAAGAGTGACGAGACGATCAGGACATGTGCCTGATGGTAAGCAACATGCCTGACACATAACAGCACAGTGACGCGCAGCTATTGGAACATGAAGAGTCCAAATCATTACCTAGCACTGCACTGCGCTCGTCACCCAGAGATCTAAGATCTTATATCTCTAAGCCCTGTAATTTCTCTGGAAACATTGCCCTTCAAACCGGAACACAGTAATGCGTAGTTACACACTGCTAGTAGTTAGCTAGTTTTGCGCTCACTCTACGCATTTTGCACACTCCAACTTCCTAATATTATAAACGAGCAGCTCCCCGCAGTTTTGCTAGTGTATTTACCGATATTTTCCCAGGGTAAAATCAATATCTACAAACAGGCCATTGAAGTATTTTAATCATCTTCGTTTCATACGAAGTTTGCTAGAGTCATAGTAGGAAATACAAGTAGGTACATATTAGGCTGTATCCCCACTAGACAAACTGCTACTGCCGACTTGGTTAGCGGCGTATCGGTTCGCGTCACTTTACAGGGATAAAAAGTCTATGTGTTCTTCCGGACTATATATCGAAATATCTATCTGTATTTCAAATTTCAGCCTGCTCCGTTCAGATGTTACGACGTGATACTAAAAAATAGATTTAATCCTACTAATATTATAAATGCGAAAGATTGGATTTTTGTTGCTCAATCACGTCGCAACCATTAGGTGTGCCCTCCCAAACTTCAGGCGCACGGAATTATGTCATCGTTGGGAACAGTGAACTCACTCTTTCCGTTCTTGTCGTTTGCAGGAAGCGGAGTAACTTTTTTTTTAATAAGAAGTGACGAGACGAGCAGGACATTATGCTAAGCAACATGCCTGCCACATAACAGCACAGTGACATGCAGCTATTGGAACATGAAGCGTCCAAATCATTACCTAGCACTGCACTGCGCTCATCACCCAGAGATCTAAGATGTTATATCTCTAAGCCCTGTAATTTCTCTGGAAACATTGCCCTTCAAACCGGAACACAATAATTTTTCACATTATTGTTTGGCGGTAGAATAACTGGCAAAGGTGTGTTACTTCCCCAGGCGGACTCTGCTAAGAGTCCTACCACTACTCCGGACGATTTTAGGTTTTTACCTATCACTATTAGTTGTCAACAACCAAAATAAGTAGAACCATAGCACCATCGCCGCTAGCGATTATAGGGGTCAAGTAGATTGGTGGTGTGTAAACCATTTACGCTAGATACAGAGGCAGCTTATTACCGATTTCAAGGTGCTCAGGGCACATCCATGGTTCATATCGATGGTCGCAATAGCTGAACTGAACGAGTTGAAATTTGAAACCAAGATAGTTAATGGTCTGGAATAATAAATATACTACTTTTACGGGTAAAATTACAAGAACTGGAACCACGGGGGTAAAACCGCGGGGCTTTGTTGTTATTTTAATAAACGGCGCCTAACATAATTTGTACATGTTTTGTCCAAATCTCATGTTCTATCAATGTTAATTGGGCTAATTGACGTATATTTTGACAAATTACAATCGTTAAACAGCCATTTTTGTGATGGCGGGACTGGCATACTTTCACGCAGCATCGCACATAAATTATATGTTACAGAAAACCTGTTGTTCCCGTGAAAAGCACAAATATATAAAATGAATGAATCAGGTATTTGATGGTTGTATGGTTTCATGATGGTTTCATAATAGTTTAGTACTACATAAACCAACTGCGATCGTCTAATATAAAATTTGGACCTATTAATTTTTCTTCTAGAAGTGGCTCGTTGTACATACACACTATAAAGTATTAAACCAACCAATCACGTATTGGTAACATATATACAAATAATATCCGAGCGTAACAAATACCGACATTTCTTCCAAACTACCATTTAAAGCAAGGAAAACACAATAAGAAGTTTTACTTGTGATTCGTAGCAATGTTTCTCATCGGTCACTGCAGCGCCCACGTGAATCGAGCTCCAATCGTTTTTTCGTAATTAAAATTAGCATATCCATATGTTATTTACAAAACCATTAAATTATGTTCCAAATTCCGACTCGATTGAGCAACAAACATCTAAACTCTCGTATTTATAATATAGTAGGACTAGCTTACATTTTCAAACCATTTAATTTCGCTTATTCTGTCATAGGTCAGATTTAGTACCATCGTCGTAGCATAGTATTTTACCTTCTTTATGTTATTTGCAAACGAATCAAGTCCAAAAACACTGAAGACCGAGTTTAATAATTAACAGCACGTTTTTACGTTTACTTTAAACAAGCATTTCAAATGTGAACAGTTACAGGGCATGTTAATCTTTCGAGGTCATGTGTCATCCATCAACCCGCATTGGGCCAGCGTCGTGGATTATGACCTTGATTCTCTCCTTGCGAGAGAAGACCCCGAGTCCCAGCGAGTCCCCGAGTTCCGTGAGTGGGATCGTTTAGTGTTTTGCTTGTGCAAGTTTAGTAAATTTACAAGGTTTTTTTAAAACTTTTATATGTTTTACTTGACCGCCATCTCGCCTGATGTAAGCGACGATGCGGTAATCGAACCTACTGATACTGATCGAACTACGAACTATCAGGAGTCTCAAAAACACAAGGTTTAATCGAACCATCCAGTCGAACCACGAGGCCAGAATATATTTTTAAGCAGGCATACTTTTTTTGAGCACTTCTGTCAGTAGTACTTTTAGATAAAACCTGGCTACCCCAATGCTCCTGACATAGAATAGATAATACAGATCCTCCTGATCTAATGAGTGCCACCAAAGACCATCCGAGAGCTCAACATGCAGACAGCCATCAGGGACAAAAATGCAGTCGTAATGGATGCTCTGACCCTGGAGGAGGCGACTTAAAAAATAGTAAAATCGGCCTAAATAACACTAGAATTAGATTGAAAATGTTTGCTAATATTATCTCTATTTTCCCTTTTTAGGATTCCGTAGCCAAATGGCAAAATACGGGACCCTTATAGATTCGTCATGTCTGTCTGTCTGTCTGCCCGTCCGTATGTCACAGCCACTTTTCTCCGAAACTATAAAAGCTGTACTATTGAAATTTCGTAAATAGATGTAATCTGTGAACCGCATTAAGATTTTGATCCAAAAATAGAAAAAAACAAAATTTTTAGGGGTGTCCCATACATATAACTGAAACTCAAAATTATTTTTTTATCAATACCATACGTGTGGGGATCTATAGATAAAAAAATATATTGAGGTTTCTAACATTTTTTTTTCTAAACTGAATAGTTTGCGCGAGGGACTCTTCCAAAGTGGTAAAAAGTGTCCCCCCCCTGTAACTTCTAAAATAAGAGAATGACAAAAATAAAAAAAAGTGTATGATGTACGTTACCATGTAAACTATCAACGAAAATTGGTTTGAATGATATCTAGTAAGTAGTTTTATTTTAATAAGTCATAAATTGACTATTGTTAAAACACTGATTAAAGCAACAACGAAGTACAAGAACTTTTGTATTATGTTACTTGCTGCTACGGAAGCCTTCATGGGCGAGCCCGACTCGCACTTGACCACTTTAATTTTTTCTCCTAAGCTAAGATATATGTTAAAGGTACATATATACCTTAGAGTCTGTGGAGTTACTTAATTAAAATCTTAAAACATAAAAAATCTGTGTCATGATGTTTGTTCCCGATTAACTCTTCACCAAGTGGGAACTATTTTCTCATCTGTGGCCGAGCCAACCAACATTTACGAAAGTTGGTATTAATGTGTAATCTGTTCTAACTTGACATACCTATAGGATAGTTAATAGCTCAATTTATGGTCGCATTTTTTTGTTTCATGTTATTACTTTATTACTATACTAGCGACCCACCCCGGCTTCGCACGTGTGCATTGCTAATATATAACCTACTAATAAAATTCCGGTCCGGCGGCAAGACATTTCGTTTTACGTAGTCATATTATAAGTCACAGTTTTTTGTGATGGATACTTTTTTGGCGCGACGGACACACGCAATGTGTTGATTGATGGAACGAAACGTGCTTCACACCAAAGATGGCGATAGCGGTTTGTTTGTCAGTGCCATCAGAATTTAACGAATTTCTCCATAATCCGAATTTTATGGACATATGTTGTAGACTCAAAATCAATATTTTTTCATGTTTTGTTATTCATGTAAGGTTTCGATCAAGTCTACCGTACCCCTTGACGAAATTATGAATATAGATTATATAACATTACCCGAGCGAAGCTGTAACGGGTCGCTAGTAATTAAAAAGGCCAGTTTTTACCTTCAAGTCTAGCGACAAGTCGCCCCACACGTTTCGCCTCGACCTCGTCCAGTTTCTCAGCTCGTTTGACGACTGCGGCGATCGCTTCACGCTCGCTCGGGCTCAAGGGAGGCTCGCTCCTGGCCGCACTCCAGCCAGTTCGCAACCTGCAATAGATTAAATAGCTGCACCTCTAAGGTATTTTGAAAGTACCTATCAAAGAAATAATCATCGAAATATATTCATAATTTTAATTAGCTATCTTTATTTAGGAACTTATTTAGGATTTTAAAATTTGTTCGGATGGATATGCTTCCCGAATGGTCCCATATAAATCTTATCGAAATCGGTCAAGTGGTTTTTGTAATATAACTAAAAACTAAAATTTGCATACAACTGGATGACATAATTGTAGATTTCACAAAAGTTATGAAACTCGAACCTGTCACTACGAAATTGGGTATATGCGTTAATAAAATTTGTTTTGCACTAAAAACATAAATTGAAATCGGTTTTCGTTTGTTTCGTAGAAAATCAATTATTTATTCAAATGTAAGCCTTCAGCTCATTTGAAATAGTAACGTATTGCATTGCCATAACAGAAACCGTACAGAGTATTCCCTAAGTACCGGTAGGTCGGTGACGGAATGTTAGGATAATGTATTAAGGTTGTAGGCCCTTGATCTTGACCTTCGGTTATTGCCACTGAAAGGCGTTTGGGTTTACCTAATGGAATGTATGGGGTTTTATTTCTTTTACGGCCTTTATTGCTTTCTGTGCCAGAAAATTCGATTTTGGTTGAAAAAGTGTGCAGTAGAGAGCTTGGAAATATATAGTAGAAACTGGTGGTAGCGCCACTAACGAGAATACTATACGAACTCTACTCTTCCCAATTAATACAGTTTTCTTGATAAAATTCCAAAAAAACAGACACATATATTGGTCTAAGATCCCTCTATACAACGACCTTCACCGAGCTGGTTAATGGATGAAAAGTATTTTTTATACAATTTAATATGTCAACAAATACATTGCAAAGGGGTTGTCTAAAAAATTGAAGTCCAGAATATGATTAGTTAACAGTTTTTTTCCCATGACACTCCACATTCCCTTATTTCAACTCTTTGGAGGTTGAATTTTGAAAAATAAGGTAAAACGTTACTCATTATTTTAATCATGTTCAATTTATACGAAATTTTATGCGAACATGTTTAAGCAATAAAAAGTTTCATACAATCTTACATCGCCTATTTCATATCCTTAGAGGTTGAATTTTGAAAAATTGTTCCCTAACCTTGCCTACGTCTTAAGAAAAATACATGTGCGTAAAAAGTTTCTATTCTTAACGGTTTTCACCTTTGCCTTTTAAATCTGCTTTCTGAGAATTCGTAATAGTTAGTTACACTCTCTAGACCTATACAAATATAATTAAAAGATTATCACTTGTAGCTCTAAAAAGCTACATCGTTTCATTGTTGATTAATTCAAACGAAAGGGGTTAAATAAATAAATATTGGTGGACATTTCACACACAACATTATCTAACCTTAGTCTATATTTCAAATAATGTATTAGTTGGAAAATATCAACTATCAATAAATTATAACAAACTCTCTATAAATCAAACACGCCGTCGAGATCGCTGCCGCGCGGCAGGGTTCCCAGAACGCTGGCAGCGTTGCCCGTTGGATGGCTAAACTTAGTTTTTGGGCGAAGTAAGTGCCAGCTCTGGGATCCCCTGAGGCGAGAACCAACCGCTTCGATAGTTGTTTGGAGAACTTTTTCATGTCGGACGACCACGGGCCCATAGTCTCCACAGCCAACGCAAAAAAATCATAATGTGCGCTGAGCTGGGAGTATTTCCGTTGTTTAAGGAGCTGTGCCTGTTCGGCCGCAGCTCCAACGGTTTGAGCTGAACTACCGACATGAGACGGAGCCAGGGTGTCCACACACGTGGCGTCCCAGACTAATGCCCTACCGAGACACCACGGTACTAACGTGGCACCATCTGGCCGCTTTCCATCTGTCGACATTCCGGTTGGTTCTAGCGTTGCTGGTATTGACGCTGTGCAGAGTGCTCGTTTGACTAAATCGTTGATTGCCCAGTGCCTGAAAGGTCGACCGGCACTCTTCACACAGGAGAGCCCGTAACGTCCCAAATGGTCAACAGCTTTACCGCACTGGCAGCAATGAGGCTCGCATAACTTAACACCCAGATGAAGACCTGACGCTATACGTAGACAACTCGGGTCGAGGACAGTACCCAAATTTTTTGAAGGTAAGGCGTGAAGCCAGTATCTCTAGACTACACTGACGAAATTATTGGTTATAGTAGGGGAGTCCAAGAGGGGATTTCGGGATTTAATCCAGCGTGGCAGATTAATATACGGTTGGAAACCTTGTGCCCGGCATAGTAACTCAACGGAATATGAGTCTCATATATAGGGCCGATTAGTTTTTTTTTTGATCAGCATTTATTCTCGAGCACGTCAGATTAAGATAGGGTAAATTAATTACATGCTAAGAAGTGTATATTCTACTAATCTGTCAATTCAAGAGTGACACAAAGAAAGGGGAGGTCTACAAAGTTATTAAAAAAACATTTCTACATTCTCGAGCGTGGCTAATTTATTTTAAAATAAATAATTAAAAATAACGAAAATGTAATATCCAAAGATTCCACAAGCCGAAGTAAAAAAAAAAATCGCTAATTAGCTCATAAAGCTGATTTTTCATATGTTAAATTCTATAGCCGCGCCCCCCACAAAGGAAAAGGTAACATTATTTAACATTTTTTCTTCTTATTACCTAAGCTTTTGCAATCCAATACGTCTCTATGACGCTCGAGTAACTCCCGTTTAGCATCGTGGGCTGCATACCATTAGATGCAATTAGGTATTTATAAAGAATCCTATAGGCTCAAACACGTTCCCGACTGTTCGAAAAGGCATTCGATATTCTAATGTAATCCATCACGGCAGTCTGTAAGCTTGAGCGATCGACAAATTCCATTTTTGGAACAATCTATTGGGAAAATGAAATCACATTAGCTGTCCAGAGACTGACAAATCACCCCATGTTGTTTGCTATAGCTATTCAGTTTGTATAAATGCTATGCTTGGGGGAGGCCGCCTCTTATAAGCTCTGTGCTATTGTGTAAGGTTGGTTTTGCCTGAGGAATTTATGTTTTTTTATAGGTTTACACTTGACCGCCATCTCGCCTGATGTTAAGCGACGATGCGGTCTACGATGGAGCGTGTTTACTTAGAAGAAACCGATTCACTCTCGATGACACAAAGATTGTAACCATCGGGGAAAACCCACCCAGGCAACGCATTCCACAGCCTAGACGTTTTTATGACAAAGTAGAGTCAAATCTCTTCGTTCGTGTCTCTGGAACATCAACCATGAAACGGTGTCGCTTTTTCGAGCTACGAGCATTCCGATAGAAAAAGGGCAAGGTGGTAACAGATCATGCAAATCAGTCGCACACTCTTCAAATTGTATCCGATAAAAAACCGAAAGGCTGGCAATTCCGGCGATGATCAAGACTCGAAGATCAAGTCTTTTTTGCACAAGAGTGTTGTTGCCTATGAGCTTTTTGGCACGTCTCTCGATCGTAATACTAGAGATAATTCTACCAGTTAAGGCAAATCACGTTGTAAAATAATTCATTTAGCATTATAAATGAATAACTTATGGTTTTTTTATAGAGTAGAGTGACGAGACGTGCATGCCATGTGCTTGGTGGTAAGCAAAATGTCTATAACAGCAAATGACACATAAATATTGGAACATGAAGTGTCCAAATCATTACCTAGCACCGCACTGCGCTCGTCACCCGGAGATATAATGTGTTTTATCTCTTAGCCCAATAATTTCTCTGGAAACATTGCCCTTCAAACCGGAACACAGTGAATTTGCTGTTCAATATCTTCTTGAACGGATCGGGTTGGAATTTGAAACATAGTTAGTTTATAATCTGAAATAGCACATAATGCTGTTTATCATATTATAATGTAAATGTGAAAGTGACTCTGTCTTTCTGTCTGTTACGCTTTAACGCCTAAACCACTGAACTGATTTTGATGAAATTGAATAAATGTTTTAATAAAAGCTGTTTTTATAATGTAAATCTGTTTAGGTGCTGTACACCTACACACTGCCTCAGTTACCTAAATAGTTATTCCGCGCGGACGAAGTCGCGGGTAAAAGCTAGTAGGTAAAAATATATAATTGTATTCCTAAGTGACAAAGGTTATAATAACTACGGGATATACAATAAATAACGGGATAGCGCCGGCTAATTAACTAACTATACCTACGTGACGAAATATACATGCGACGACTAGCACGAATCACGAATTTTGGGCTAAGATTTCTAGTTGAAATTGCTTCTGCAAACGACTATATGTATATAAAGCGTCGCTTCGGACTTCGGATTTACGAAACCACTTCGATTTTGTAATTAAAACAATCCAATCCGAATGAAATGCGAAACAACAGTCCATTCAACAAAGCTGTGATGCATGTCCATTCCCACTCGTGGCGTTCGTATTCCATTGTAACACTAAGAGAAGTAGCTACGGTAAAATGGCTGGGTTTAATTAACACGCTTTTATGTGGAAACGTTAAAAAGCTGGACCGCACGGCTTCAAAGGAACTCTGTCGGGTCAGCATGGTAGAAATAAATATGTAAGGAGCTTACGAGTACACAAAGCTAACAAGGAATTAACGCGTCATATTTGAAAGTGGAAGTAGATAAATGTTTAATATTTAGTTCACAACTTTAGTCTATTTAACCTCTAACGCAAAAACGAGCAATTTCTATTCGTTTGTCTGTGGCGTCGTACCTACCGAAAGGATGAAACCTTCTTTGAATGAAACAATCTAGATTTTGTTTTTTTTTTGTTTGAAAGGTGAATCAGTCGGTAAGTGTCTGACATTGATTACATACCTCGTGTCTGAGGTAAGTGTTATTAGCTATGTGGCATTAAAATCCGTTCAGCCGTTCTAAAGCTATATAGCAGCTCTTTTGTTAGCTATGGTAGGAATCTTAGAAGCATAATGGGTAGATACGAGTATTTGGCAAGTTGGCTTTACTTGAAACATTCGTGTGGCTTAAAATTTAAAACCACTTGTGTTGGGTTTAAAAAAAGGAATGAATATTTGTTTGTTGGCTGTTAATCACACCAAATGTTAAGATAATAAAGCATACGACGTGGAAAGCTCATCTAAAAATAATTACTGCGCTCTTCACCTTGTTATGTAACATTATGTATCTCTATGCCCTGTATAATTAAAACCCTGTAACATTTGTCTTTCAAACCCGAACACAGGCATGTTTTCTTGGTGGTAAAAAAATATGGTATGGCCAATTTGAAACCACCTCAGAACTACAAAAATAAAATACTCTTTTCCTGGACAGTAGTGCCAAAATGACCTAATCCGCGATATGAACCTGACTCACATTAGAAGATTAGCGTGCGATACTAAGTACGGCTGTTTATGCAGCATTATCTACCCTCGGATTTAGATAGTCTCAATCTACAGCTTACATGGCATGGCACGACGGACTGTGGTAGGTTCTGCACTACAATGCCTACTACTGTAGTTGTGCTAGTAGGGTCTACTATCGTGCTAGAATAGGAGAATTAATGATACATTATTTGTATGGTAATAGCCATCGATATAAACCACTAGAGGTGCTCTCCCAAACTTCAGGCGCACAGAATTATGTCATCGTTGGATAGAGTGAGCTCATTCTATCCGTTCTAGTCGGTTGCAATTCTATCGGTCGGTTATAACTATAGCATTTATTTTACCAGCTTAGTTACCGTTTTCGTTAGTTTCCCGTAATAAAATTAGCATGTGTGTTATTCCATATGTACAATTTAACTATGTTCCAAATTTTAACTCTATATAATAATTTCAGTCGATACGACTTGATTGAAATTTGATATTTATTACATTAAGACAGCTTTGCACTTGACCACCATTTAGTTTTATGTTACGCGATGATGTGGTCTACGATGAAGCGTGCTTACCAAGACGATACCGATTTACTCTCCATTTGAAGATATCAAGATTGTAGAGGTAGGCAGATAAGTACGAGTATTTGTCCACCATCTTGAGTCGAATATTTGAGATGTTTTATTTGTTACAACACATTTGTTACAATATTGTAACAAATAAACTGTTTTAAATAAACTCAAAACAGTAAATCAGAAATACCCTGGGTATTTCTGATATACTATTTTGAGAACACAGAACTACACAAATGTTTGGAGTATCAATGACACCGTGAGCATAGATTATATTAGACGCATAAGATTGAGGTTGTTCAGAACAGATTACTTTAAGAGATGAGACCGCCCTTTGCTCCGAAAAATCACTAAGTTATAAATTGTATTGATCAAAGTTAAGCTATGACTTGAAATTGTGAAAGCAATAAACAATTATATTATTATACTAGTAGTGCCCAGCGGTTTCACCCGTGTAGTTCAAAGTCATGTTAATTTCCCGGGATAAAAATTAGCCTGAATGTTATTCCAGACCATTTCTTTTATCTATCCTTGTACTATATTTCATCCAGATCCCTTCAGTAGTTTTTCCGTGGAAGAGTTATAAGCATTCAACCATCTATCCATTATCACAAACTATATTAGTAGGATTATTGAATTCAAATCAAGTTTAGCGTAATATTTATCTAAAGTCTTATTTCCACTGTGGCTGTTAGGTTAATTTTGATCGTCGAAAACTATACAATGCCATGTCGACAAACCTTTATTATGAAAACTCATAACCAAAGGTTTTACAGGCTCTTGCCCACATACCTACCGAGTAACAAGTCAATTTGCATGCTTATTGTCAACATGCATTGATTATACCACGCAATAACTCTCAATATCAAGGTTACGGTTATTACTAGAACGCTAGCTAGGGCTTTCTATATTTATTTGTATGATCTGAACCAGCTAGGGCTTTCAATATACCTATTTTTGTCTGATTTGGAACAAGACTACGTAATCTTATCTCTGGTAAAAGAACCGGTGAATATTAGAAAAATAACATGCGGGCTGTCTTTCGGGACTGCTGATAGAAATGAAAATAAGTAACTGGTGAACTGTATCTGTTATCGATTGTAAAGTAGTGTTAATAACCAATGTAGACTTATTCATTCATTATTATTACTTATTTTAGGGCTAGCCGGTGTTGAGTAAAAGGCGATATTTTTTACTATCGGTATCCCGGCTTCGTCCGTGGTTCATAATATATAGTAGGCTATAGCACTCAGGGATCACGTTCAACCAGTAGTTTTGAGATTCGCTTGTTTAAGACAGTCACAGCCGTCGCTATAATATACATTTTCATATTTCATAGCTGGACATATTTCCGTATATTTTCTACACAAATCTTCGAGTGACCACACACGCAGCTGTAATATATATTTTCGTGACGTCACCGTTATTTATATTAAGGCATATTAATATAAATTATGGCATAGCAAGACATATTTCGAATGTACAGCGTGTTTCAACATTGTCAGAGTATACATCACGAGTTGTTTTACAAGCTTATATTTATAAATTTCACCTATCCCGATATTAACCAAGATCTGATGATAGATCTTGAAGTGGGTCATAGGAACTCTGTAATGAAATGACGAAACTTCGTCAAATCTAGGATCGTTTTAGTTGTCTTGTTCTGATGAAATCGGTTCATCCGTTTGGGAGCTACGATGCTACAAACACAAGCTCAGTTATGTCAAACTTATAATGACCTGTCGTTATTGCTTCGGGGGTTAAAAAGTTCAAAAGACTCGTGACGTGCGCTCAGACAATGTCGAAATATACTGTAAACTCAAAATATGTCTTGCTATGTTAATATGCCATAATATGAATTTATTACGGTATATTTTGCTGACGTCACGAAAATATGAAAATATATATTATAGCTACGTCTGTGACGGCCTTTAAACAGAAAACCTCTTCAGCTTTATAATACTTATTAGTATAAATTTGCTTTGTTTCTAAGATATTTCCACGCAGACCAACATATAATCTTTCAAATACGACAAGCACTTCCGGAGCTTTCAAACAACAACAAAAAATACGAAAAATTGTATTAGCTTTATAAATTAGTATTATAAATAATTTTTATTCAAAAAAATAAATTGTGTTTTAATAGACTTATAATAGTAATAATATGCTTAAGCTGCAGATGTCAAGGAGATGTCTCCTTTTTTCAGCAGATACATTGAATTTCCGGTCCGGAAAAAGATTTCTTAGAAAAGAGGCCACAAAGTATCGATCCATTAACAATTTTTTTATATTGTAGAGTGACGAAACGAGCAGGACATGTGCCTGATGGTAAGTAGCATGTCTGCCACATAACAGCACAGTGACACGCAGCTTTTGGAACTTGAAGAGTCCAAGTCATAACCTAGCACTGAACTGCGCCCGTCACCTAGAGATATAAGATGTTTCATCTCTATGCCCTGTAATTTCCCTGAAAAAATACATATAGTGTAGTCGCCGCCTCAAACGATATGGTACAATAGCCCCTCGCAATACGTATAGCCAATGTTCTTTGAAGACTATTGAACTTGGATTTATTGCGCTTCACGCTTGACAGCCTCTCAAACCACACAGGTGCTCCATAGAGTGCCATCGAGCGAATTACTCCCGCATACAGGCGACGAACCTCTTCACTTGGTCCCCCAAAATTCGGTAGCAGTCTATGCAGAGCACCTACTACTCTGACGATACGAGGTACAGTACGACTAAAATGTTCGTCGAAACGCCAACGACCATCCAAGACGAGCCCTAGGTATTTTAAAAATTGTCCCACTTCTATTTCTACACTGCCAACGCATATTGAAGAACGAGGTGGTTCCCTTCCTCTTGGTAGGTTGTGAAACCATAAAGCTTCAGTCTTATGAGGCGCAATACTAAGACCCAATTCTTGAATTTTGGAGATGATTATCGCTATCCCTCGTTCTGCTAATTGGCTTGTTTCCTCAAACGTAGTTCCCTCTGATATGATAAGAGTGCCGTCCGCGTAACATACCACATTTATGCCTGCAGGGTAATCTGAGGTCAAGACTGTATTGTAAGCAAAGTTCCATAAAATGGGACCCACAACAGAGCCCTGTGGAACCCCACAACACATATCTGTCGAATGCAGTACACCATCTTTGCCAATATAGTCTACGCTTCTGTTTTGAAAATACGATTGGATCAAGCGCTGAAGGTACGTGGGCACATTATGATATCCCAGAGCGTTTCCAATCGCATCCCACGGCAATGAGTTAAACGCGTTCACAATATCCAAGCTAACAGCCAAGGACATGTTGCCACGTGAAGCGGCTTGTTCTGTCAGAGTACGGACACGAAGGATTGCGTCAACTGTAGACCGGCCGCGTCTAAAACCGAATTGGTGGTCAGACAGATCTGGTCCAACCTCCCACAAATGCCTAGCAAGGCGAGCGGCAATTATTCTTTCGAATAACTTGCCGGCTTCATCTAGTAGGCATATAGGTCTGTAAGCGGACGGAGAATCAGCTGGTCTACCCTCTTTTTTTCAATAGAACCAGTTTGGCTCTTTTCCAAGCTGTAGGGAAAACTCCAAGGCGGAGACAGTTATTCAATAAAGTCCTAAACCTGTCCTCCAGTGCTACTGAGAGAGCAAGAACCCATGCTCGACCTGGTATTCCGTCAGGCCCTGCTGTTCTATTTCGGGTTCTGAGGCGTTGAATTGCTATATTTAACTCCGTCTCCGATATGTCATTATCATTGGACCATGTGGTTGAATCATCAATCTGTGGTAGAAGAGTAGAACCACTTTGGGCTCTTGGGAAAAGTGTTTCGGTCACAGTTCTAACGAATCCCGTGTCCAATGATTCTGTTAGGGGGGGGGGGGACCCATGGACGTGGCTTTCCCAATACCATCTTGTAAGGGCGCCCCCACGGGTCTCTGTCTAGACCTTCTAATAGTTCAGTCCAAGATTGTGATCGAGCGCTGTTGATTGCAAATTGGAGAGACTTAGTAGCTCTTCTGTAAGCGTGATATTTTTGATCGATCTCTTCAGCTGTTACTCCTATGCGTCTCCGAAGTCTAGTGAATGTTCGTCTGCAGCGCAGGCAGTGTTCTCGTAAGCGCGCGATATCTTCAGACCACCAATATGCTGATTTGCGTCTAAATATTTTAGCACGAGGCATCGACATGTCACAAATCATTGTCATCTTGTCACGAAACCATATAGTTTCAGATTCAGGGTCACGTGTCTCGGATCTCGGGTCTTCGTTGTTTGTTCATCCAGATAAGATCTATACATGGCAATTTCAATGTTAGGGGATACATAGCACCCTACTAGGGCTATATGTTGCCATTCGATTGCGACAAAACCTTGTCCTGCCTCTAAAGAAGAACAAGGATGGTCATCGTTCCAAATAATAGCGACGGTTGATGAAATATCACGAAACCATCGAGGATGGGTTGGGGTTTGTAGGACTCTGCTACAACTGCCACAGCAATCGATTTTTCTGCTAGAGTTTGTGGGGAATAGGTCCTGTGCTACTCGGCAGTGATTTCAACGGCACCCTAACCAACCATGGAATACCAATGGGGCAAAAATAGGAGGGTCACTGGAGAGGAATGAAGAGGAGATAATCGGTGCAGAGCAGAATCGATAACTGTGTTCTGTAGTGAATACCGTGAGTCGGCAAGCACAGTGTAATGTTTTACAACACAGACGATATACGGAAGGTAGCGGATAGTAGTTATAGCCGTGAAACTGAGGATATGACGATTGGCGAATCACGGGTTGGCCTGTATCCAGCTGTGGACTTGGCTAAGCTGATGATGATGTTAATTAGGAGGGCTACAAGAAACGACATATTAAATAGATCTATACTGGTTGGCATCTATACAAAGATTATGAAGCTGAAGAGGTTTTGAACGCGCTAATCTTAAGAACTACTGGACCGATTTCAAAACTCTTTCACCGTTGGATATGTAAGTGATCCCTGAGCGTATATAGGCCATATATTATGCACCACGAGCGAAGCCAGGACAGATCGGTAGCGGAATGAATTTGGTTTGAATCTGAAGTCGAGCGTTAATGCGTCTAAGAAAAGTTACTTCGGGTTACTTTTGTGCCATATAGTTGATATTAGCTGCAGTGGTTTTTGACTAACCGTGCCATTTCATTCAAATAAAAATATGAAATTACAAGGCTTAGAGATATAAGATTTTAGATCTCTGGGTGACGAGCGCAGTGCAGTGCTAGGTAATGATTTGGACTCTTCGTGTTCCAATAGCTGCGTGTCACTGTGCTGTTATGTGTCAGGCATGTTGCTTACCATCAGGCACATGTCCTGATCGTCTCGTCACTCCTTATTTAAAAAAAAAAAAAAAATGCAATCTACGTTATTACAAACAATAGAAGTATACATTTGGATCAACCAACACGAACAAAATATTCGTTTACTGGTCGCTACAGGTTCGCGTCTGCTTAATGTGTGTATGTTTTCAGGCATACTCTACGTCTCTACGTATGTTCGTAAGTATAGTTAGTAAGTTTAGGTTAGTAAGTTTTTCCTCTTCTATGCTAGACCGAAATTCGCGTTATCTATATTTTCCTTTAATTTTTTCCCCTTTGTCTGCGTAGAATCCCTCTCTTGGAACTATATTTTCTGAGATAAAATGTAGTCTATGTGCTATTTCTAGCCTATAATTAATTTCACATATACATTTAACTGTTCTTATGTGATTCTAACATAAAACATTGAAACTAAAGAATACGAGATAATGGGGTAAAACATTTTTAAGTAGATAGTGATGTGAATCTAAAGTATGTACAAATAATGTAAGTAAAGTAAATGAAAAATAATATTGTTTCCCAAGAACTTGAAGACGCCACGGCCTCCCAGCACTAGAGACATAAAAAAAGGTTATTTTGGGTTATACGCTTCAGGCTATTCATGCTCATAATGACGTCAGAGCTTGTTCAAATAATTCCCTCATTTTTATGTTAGGATTATAAAAGGGACTTTGTTTGGTTAACTCAAGGACTTAATAGTCGTTTGCACGAGCGAATATTTCATGAACATGTTCCTGTTTGGTGTATTTTATTGTGAAGAAACAAACATATTTTGCACTTTCAAATAATACTATACTATAGGTTATACCTACACTATAGGTACCTACTATATTACATTTTTGAAGGTGAAATAAAATCCAAGTAAGTATTCCGATGAGGTTTTATGTATCACGATCATGGGTGAACTGACAAATTAACATAAAACTTTCAAAGCAAATAGCCGACAAATGGAACTACACCGGCACGACTTCTGTCGGAACTCAAATTTTAATATCGACCAAACACCCTCAGTTTTTAAAAACGTTCAACGTGTATGTATGGGTACCGTTAGAAATGACGAATAAGCAATAAATGAAAATGTTGAGGTGAATAAAGGTTGTGAAAAATACTTGATGTTTCTTATCCAGGCTTAAATATTTTTATTTTATGGTAAATGCGATTTGATCTCATATTGTAAACATTATATAATCACAACCGTATTATTTATTAAATAAATTATTATATAATTACCTCGACGTTTCGGCAGCTTTACAGCCGCCGTGGCCACGAGAAGACTTATCTGCAGAGAATCGTTATTAAGTACATTTATTTGTCGAATGCAAACGGCAAAAGACAGTTTTGCACGGTTCTTCAGTTAACTAATGAGAGAATTAGAACAATTGGTCGATTTCAGAGTTTGTCCAGAAACAGTTTATTATTACGCGTTTATTATGCAACCTACATACTGTGTTCCGGTTTGAAGGGCAATGTTTCCAGAGAAATTACAGGGCTTAGAGATATAAGATCTTAGATCTCTGGGTGACGAGCGCAGTGCAGTGCTAGGTAATGATTTGGACTCTTCATGTTCCAATAGCTGCGTGTCACTGTGCTATTATGTGTCAGGCATGTTGCTTACCATCAGGCACATGTCCTGATCGTCTCGTCACTCTTTATTTAAAAAAAAAAAAATACATACCTACAACATAGCTAAAACACTTCTGACTAAATTATCTTTCAAACAAAATTCAAATAGGTTCATGTGTTCGAGAACACAGCCAAACAGAAACACATACCCACACACCCTAACAACATAGACAGAAACGTCAAATTTATAACAACCGACGTTTTAGCATCGGAAAAAAACGGTAACGCCAAAATCGTGCATGTAAACATTGCTTTAAGAAGCTGTGGGTATTCATGTGGCTCTAAATATCTCGCTTTACAGTCGCTATACATTGTTTGGTTCCCTCATGCATGATCCGCAAAGGAGACTTTCCGGTATCATCATTAGGAAATGGAACGTACTTTTATTCTGTTGTTATTTTTGACAGCGACAATGTTGCTCTGTTACGTTGGGTACGCGTAAAACCAAGGAAATTTATAATATACTACAGGCCCGTGAACAAAATTTATGGGTCAAATGAACTACCAGGAGACCTATGTAGGATGATAGAAGGGTATAAAGTAATAAGATTCAGCACTATGCCGTCACTTGTAAGCTTTCCAACTGAGTGCAGTTGAAGAGGGGGTTGCAACCCTCGATCATTTCTCCTCGTCGCATGATTTTTGCACGGCATTGCGAAATAATGATTAGAAGAGGTATTGAAACTGTATGGAACCAATGCCGTACATAATGTAATGACCAAATTTACTCTGTAAATCGTCGGAAAACATGAATTTTTCCGACAAACTTTTTAAAATTTCTAATTTTTATAGTTTCAAAATCATGCGACAAGCAGAAATGAATGAGGTTTAGAACCCTCCCCCCCTTTTCAATTGCACTCAGTTGGACAGTTTACAATTGACGACATATATGCTGAATGTTATTACTTTATACTTTTCCACCATCAGGATATCTGACATACCTAGAATCGAACGACTTCCTCAGTGACCGGCAATACGGGTTTCGCCAGAACTGGTCCACCGGGGATATTCTAGCGTATATCACCCACATCTGGGTGAAGCTATCGAGAAACACGGGAAGCACTTGCAGCCTCCCTGGATATCTCGAAGGCTTTCGACAGGGTTTGGCATTGACCTTATAACCAAGCTTTCTGGCTATAGTTTGTCTCCTGGGTTTATTGCGTGGATATCGGACTCTTGAGCGATCGATCCATACGAGTCGTCATTGATGGCTGCTCGTCGGATCAAATGGCTATCAATGCCGGAGTCCCTCAAGGGTCGGTACTCTCTGCGACGCTCTTCCTGCCATATCAACGATCTGTTCAAGCCCGGTATTTTGGGTACGCAGATGATAGCACCGTCGTAGAGAGTTATATATCTAGCGCAAGAGCCAGTGGGCAACAAACTCAGCTACTGGGACAGAATATGATCGAGCGTTTGAACTTGGCCCTTGAGGCAGTCTCTAAATGGGGCGATGCCAATTTAGCCAGGTTTAACGAAGGAAAGACACAGGCGTGTTTCTTCTCCGCTAAAAGGAGTCCGTTCCAACTGGCTCCTTCTTTTCGAGGCGTGTCCGTGCCGGTTACTGACCATCTCGAGCTTTTGGGCGTTTCTTTGTCATCGACGCTCAACTTTGGCACATTGAGTCTAAGGCTAAATTAGCCGCCAAAAAACTGGGTGTCCTCTCAAAGGTGCGAAGATACTTCAATTCTGAACAGTTGCTCACGTTATACAAAGCACAGATTCGCTCCTGTATGGAGTACTGTTCGCACCTTTGGGGTGGATCGGCTAAGTATCAGCTGGGGACTCTGGAATCTATTGAGAGACGTGCCAAAAGACTCATAGGCAATGACACTCTTGTGCGTAACATACTTCAAAGTCTTGATCATCGCCGCAAAATCGCTAGCTTATCGGTTTTAATCGGATACACTTCGGAGAGTGTGCAACTGATCTGCATGATCTAATACCACCTTGTTCTTTCTTCTATCGAACTTCTTGTTCCACAAAAGGGCGATATCGTTTCATGGTTGATGTTCCAAAACGCGAACGAAGAGATTTGACTCCACGTTTGTGATAAGAACGTCTAGGTCGTAGAATGCGTTGCCTGAGTGGGTTTTCCCTGATGGTTACAATCTTGGTGTCTTCAAATCGAGAGTGAATCGGTTTTTTTTAGGTACGCTCCATCATCATCGCTTAACATCACGCGAGATGGTGGTCAAGTGCGAACCTATTATAGTTAAAAAAAAAGGATAAACATTTATCCTCGGTCGTGTCCCTCTTTTGACGTGACAACGTCTAATAAATCGATGAACGCCGGCTGCATGCACGAAAACGTGTCTCGTTATGTCTCGTTACACTCATTGTACACTTGCACCGCATCTATCAATGTTTTCTTATGACGTTGTCACGTTAAACTATCGTCCGTAAACCAACAGACTTTACAGACAACCATTTTTTTCCTATTTTTTCTATTTAACATTATAAAGGTACCTAAGCAACAAGCTTCAGATTACCTCTCCTGTCTACATTAGACTAACTCTCAGAAGACGTAGGGCCCTACATGGCCCTACTAAACAACGAATCATACGAGCACAATACGTAGTGTTGAAAATTCTCTTGTATTTTCTGTTTGATTTAGACAATAGCATCTATAAAAAATATTACTACCATAAAAATATGGTGCAAACAATTTTGGGAAGTATGCATATTGGAAAAAATACTTTGTATCACATTTTGTATTTGGTCTTCTGTCTAATCTTAATCTAGAGGTACATATTTGCTTACAAAAACTACCAAGTAACTGACACTAATACGAGTACGACACCGCGCGAAAGTGGGAGTGATGGCAAGAAGTCTACTGATGATGTTATTGTCAAGTTTGCAAAGTGCACAAATAGCCTACTTTATATTTACTTTCTATGTGCTATGACTCAGGGACAAGAAGAGATGAAAGCTATAAGTCCACCATGTGGGAAAAGTGTGGTTCATGTTCAATAGGAAGTTGAAGTGGTGGCTTCTTGGTCTCAGTCTAGAAGAAACTGAAACCTTAATTCATGGAATCTACCATAAGTTATAATATTAATTTGTGTCTCGCTCAACCGCCTGGATTGTCTCCGATACTTTGGATCCTCCGCTTTTGATGGATCACCCAGCTCGGTTTACTAGTTCTAGGCAGACCACTTGTTTCATTAATCTATTTTGTATTGTTGTTGTAATATTATGTAAGTTTTATGTTCAAGCTGTTTGAACACTAACCACTGGCAAATAGTGGCAATGTGCTGTATTAGACAGTCGTATTTATTACTATTAGTTGTATGTCGTGTTCCCCCGTTACTGTATACCTACCATGAAAAACTAACTAAAATATCATAGGTTATTTCTGTGTATGCAATACTCGATTTCAATAGTCTTCTCCCACAGCAACGGTTGTAGGCGAAACTAGGCACATAACGTGCTTTTATAAGTGGACACTCCGCCTAAACAGTGCAATTCTGTCCAGTTCGTCACTCTTTTCGGCTGTAACATCCCACTCAAGTTGATATCCTACGATATCATCAGCCCACTTGATCTGATTCACAGTAAAGTTACAAATGGCCTCCCACTCCTAACAAATTCACATCAGTTTCTAGAAACAAGCTAACCTTTATTTATGCATACACGTACATTTATCATCAATCATTCACCTATCGTTATACCACTTTCTGTGGGGTCGGTAGGTAAAAATCCGATTCCTCCATGCGTTTCTATCATTCGCCAAATCTAGGTTAAGTAATTTTTTTTTATAATATTGCGTTCTTTCTGAGTATTGAGAAATGCAGATGTGCGAGTTACACCATATTTGACGTGGCTGAAAACATCGTGAGGAAACTGGCGAGTTCCAAGAAAGACATTTTTCGAGAGTAGGCATAAATATGTCGATGGTTTCGAGGTTGGTATATATGTGGGCCAGGTATGTAGTGTATATAGTCCCGATTTCCTAGTACCTAATGTATTAGATGGGACATTTACTGTAGCTAGCAGCATGCATAAGCAGGCCACTAAATGGTCCCAATGTTCCCACTGCTGGGACTCGGAGGCTTCTCTAAAGATTAAAGAATCTAGGTACATGTCGGTTTCTTTACGATGTTTTCCTTCATCATTTTAAGTTGCATTACGCACATGACTTGAAAAAGACAGTGGTGAGCGTGGAATTTGAACTCCGGATCGGCATTCGCCGTTCCACCGACTAGACCAGCCGTAACTTACAGTCACGTATACTGTTGGTAGCTCATTTCTAATAACTTAATAATTTATGTAACGTCTTACTCAAAGGGAAAGGAAACGAAAAAATGCTATGTTTAGAAAAAGTTTGGCAAAGCTAAGGAAACAATTTTCCTTTTTATCTTTTAAAATTCTTATAGTCGAGCTTTCCGCATTTCGATATGTTTTGCAAGAATAACAACTTAATAATGTTCTCAATTAATAAATGTTGGGACGAATTTGAATAACTAATATTTTAATAAATGTTGAGAAAAAATTAAATAATGTTTTTAACTTTTATGGATTTACACTTCGTCTCTTCTGATGTTAAGCGAAGATGAGGTCTACGATGGAGCGTGCTTACCTAGAAGAAACCGATTCACTCTCGATTGAAAGACACTAAGTATAGTAACAATCGGGAAAAAACCCACTCAGGCAACGCTTTCTACAGCCAGACGATCTTATCACAAAAGTAGAGTCAAAAATCTTTGTTCGTGTCTTTGGGAACATCAACCATGTAACGATGTCGCTTTTTCGAGCCACGAGCAGTCCGATAGATAAAAGTTAAAAAGGCCTAGGGGTCGTTCAAGTATTACGTAAGTACTATAGGGAGCGGGGGTATATGCTTTGCTTATTTTTGATGACTCGGGAGGGGGTGGGGTATTGGATCATACAGATCAGTTGTCTCCGAAGTGTATCCGATAAAAAACCCGATAAGCTAACAATTTTGTGGTTATGTCCAAGACTAGAAGTTTTTTTCGAACAAGAGTGTCGTTGCCTATGAGCCTTTGGCACGTCTCTCTATCAATTCCAGAGCCTCAAATGGATACTTAGCCGATACATTCCAAAGGTAAGAACAGTACTCCATACAAGAGTGAATCTGTGCTTGATACGATTGATGAACGTATTTAGTTCAGAATTGAAGTACCTTCGCACCTTTGAGAGGACACCCAGTTTTTTGACAGCTAATTTAGCCTCAATACGAGCCAAAGTTTTAGTGATGGGAATTGAGATCGGCTTAGTGGTAAGGTTTTCAAATTGTAGGCGTTTGTTTAGTTTTCCAATGAACAGAAATATAATATTACTACTTATAAATAGGGGGTTCTATGTCAATCCATAAATTACAGATATACAAAATTTTTGTTTTAATGAAACTAAATGAAAATTACCTGTAATATTTATTACCATAATAAATTATGTGGATAAAGAAATAATATCCAAAATCGCTTCTAGAACTCACCCAAAATATTACTGAAGCAACAACCACAGTTAAATCAAAATCGAATTCAGAACGTCTTTATTTTATTCATACTCGCCCAATTTTATTGCACCCACACTACAAAAATAAGTATTTATAAAAGTTTCTCCATAATCAGGTTGTCTGGAAGAAATCGCTTTAAGCGGTAAGACTGCCCATTACTCTGCAAGCTTCTTTGTTCTTTATGAGATATTGTATTAGCATTAAGGTTTATTGTTAATTTGTAGTGTAATAAAGTATAATATTTGTTTAATAAATCAATACAAATCATGCCTTTTTTGACACTTTTACTTGTTCATTATCACATCACATCACCTCGTAATACGAATGAAATCACATTACTGTATGTTCGACGTACATAAATGATAACAGAGAGATCTATGATAACATTATTAGACGAGATAAAAGGGGTTTCCTCCCTCTAAATGCAATTAATGTTCAGACTTTGATAGATGGCTGTACCGTAGGGCAAAAGGAGAAGTTTAGGATTCGTTATTTAGTTTAAATTCAGAATTTGCAACCGTTATCTACATAATGGGAATTTTGCGTTTAATTTGTAAAGCGTGTGGAAACTTTGAGGCAAAACCAAAAGAATAAAAACAAAAAGGGAGTTTTTATACAAAACTCGGCGAGAGTTTTGTGTAGAAACTCCTGTTTCTGAGGATTTACTTGTTTACGTATTACGAAGGCTATCCTTTGCGATAATATTTCTAGAATTCTACAACTGCACTGAAGTTGTTATAAAGAGAAGATGTTTTCATAAACTAGCTATAGTCCAGTCCATTCATTCATTCCGGCATTCCACACTGCACTGAGTTATACTCGTTCACATAAATAACTAATAAGTACTAAAAACGCAGAGAAGCATCTAGAGATTCTAGAGTCTAGACTCACTGTGATATTCACTGTATAACAAAAATAAGGTCCCGTCCTAATAAAGTGTAAGCAAGTTTTAATTCCTTGAATCCTATACTCGCAAAATAAAAGTTTCCGTTCTAAAACATAATCCCGAGTCCCAGAATCATAACTAGATAGGAAACTCTGCAATGAAACAGAAATAAGTCAAGAGCTTTCAGGATGTCTTTCTACGAAAAAGGTAATTTTGATCTGTCGTTTTGTCCGCTTAAATGTTCTAAGCCTACTCTAATTAGAGTAGGCTTAAACCTTTAAACGTCAAACACTGTTCGATCGGACGAAACGAAGTAGAACTGGAGTAGGAAAGTCGCGAGTTCATTTCGATATTACGTTTTTCGTAGAAAGAGAGTAGCCATCCAGGAAGGAAGATCGTTCAACATATGAAATTCGTTTTAATTGTGTACGAGCACGGTTATTTGTGACTTTGTTGCGCTTGACTTTGTTTTATCAGATATATAGAAGTAGAAAACTCTTTATTGCGACTCAAAGAAACAGAATTATTATTATAGCATTACCTGTCTCGCGGTATAACCCGCGGCTAAGCAGCCACGAACTTTAGCGGGATAAAAAGCAGTTTATGTTTTAATCCAGATAATGTACCTACTTATTGTTTCGTGATTGTTGAAGTTGATAATGTAATGAAAGATACCATTATTAATGTCTATTCAATTAGGTACATCTGTATGAGAAAAAGGGTAGAAGTGAAATAGTTTGTAAAAGTGTTGTAGTAGTAGGGATCTTTGCAAAGTGCACCTATGACAGTATTAACACTTTGCCTGTTATTCTATCGCCAAGCAGCTATGTCCAAATATACTGATGTAAATATTACTGTGCGCTATAATAATACTGATACGCACTATTTCCGCTCGGAACATAAGAACTATAAGGAACTTCGTAAAAAAATACATGTACAGTGCTACAAGGATCTAAAGGCACGTGGCTAACATGGGAACTAACGCCGCCGTCAAACCGCCCAGGATCGTCGACGCCCGATTTCCAAATTCCCCAAAATTTTAAGCAAAAATCTCTAAATTTGAGGAGAATTAAATCCCAGCTGGAGCGTGTCGCAACTGCGACAGATAAGTGATACCATACCTCGCAAGTGTGGCCATTATTACCAACTGAATGTATACTTTTCCCTCAAAATAAGTCAGCTGACACAGTTATATTGCGTATTTTGTCCCGAGTTCAGATACGTACTCGCCTCAGCCTGTGTCACGCCCTCAATTGTTATATCAATCACTTAGTTTACACAGAAAAATAAAAAATGTATCAATGTCAAATCTTTCTTTTTCGACATAAGGAAATGTTTCATATATATCTCTATAGAGACTGCATAAAACAACCTTGATTATGATTCTCATACACCAGCTTAATTACCATTCGTACCCGCGAGAGTCCATAAAAAGTTGAGAGTGTCACGCGGACTGCTAAGCGTCTGAGGAAGTTTATCGCTCATTGCCACTCGAGCCAACGACAGACTCGAGCGAAACCCATTTCAACTTCAATAAAACAGTCGCCTTTCACCCTCACAGCATGTATAGAGTGTTTGGAAATAGTAAAGTACAAATATTGGCGTTTTCGTTAACGTCATGTACCTACCTAAAAGATTTGCTCTACGTAGAGACCACCTGAGAACAACTGTCACATAGTTATAATTATAAATCAAAACTTCTCTGTTATCATCGCATTAAAAAGTATGTAACGTAAGCAAAATGATCTTGGTTAAAACATGTTAAAACTACGAATTTATCTCTCTCTTGCTCTCACATAATGGTGAAATTAGCTATCTTCTTCTCATTCTAGAAAATAAAAGAATTAATTAAAAGAATAGGACAGCCTGTATAATAAACCTTTTGAAGCAAAGCAGTATCAAATGGATACTTCAGCCAGCTGTAACTTGGTCTTCACGAATGACCTGTTATTTATCGACTATTCTTGAAAAATTACGAACCGTTCATTCGATCAAGTGGACTGGCAATTGATACCTAAATTCGCGAAATTACGAGTAATAAATAAAATGAGCCTTTAGAAGTGATGTTCAAAGTATTAGAAATCTTTCTGAGAATTGTTTTTCTGTTCGAATAGATAATGGAGAACTGCTGTACAGAAAATATAAAATAGAATATTATAGATTTTTTGTATCGTAGGAGATAATTCTCAAAGGAGAGCTCTTTTTTAGGAAAACAAAAGCTTTAAAAAATTACATATTATATAGATAGAAAACTCTTTAAAATGGCAAAACTAACAGACATATCACAGTAAAATATTTATGTAGGTACCTACTGTACTACTAATGCCAACTCATGTACCTACTAGTGTCGGCCTAATGTCTGAGAGCAATCCCTTATCCCAACCAGTAAAAGTTGACGTTAAAAGTATTCGAGAGTCAAAACAAAGGGACGATCTTTATCGTAATTTATAAGAAATAACTGTGTACAATATTGCCTTAATGCTAATATTGTAGGAAGTATATTGAAGCAACTTCTATTGAATAACACAAAAACAATCTCTATCTTTTTTATATAAATCCTCTATCTAAAGCCATACAATGTACAATTTTTTTTCTTATTAAATATTAGTATGAGTGGTACGTGAGTGGTACTGTGAAGACACTAATTAAAACAATTATTTTAGATTATCTGAGTATATATTGCATATTTTATATATTGTAGAGAAATAGTACAAAAAACGAAAAGTATTATTTCAGAAACGAAATCTAAAATATGTGATTTTCCAAAAACTATGTATGTCATGTTCATGAAGCTGTTATAAATTCTACTCTTACATCATCTCACTGCGCTGTGGTGTAAAAAAGAAAAATCCATATCCAACAATCCAAACACAGAATATTTGTTTTTCACAAATAACTAATATAAAGTGTAAACTTTTATTTATTCGTGGATATTGGTAGCATCGCTAAATATAATGCTTTCATTGTAATAATATAATGCTTTCATTATCATTACTTTTGTAAGAAAAAAAACCAATTTTTTTTATTTACTTTATTATTATGCTTCCATTATCATTGGATTGTTATAAATACCTAATCAGTTTTTCTATAATTCTATATATATAAAAGAAAGTCGTGTTAGTTACACCATTTATAACTCAAGAACGGCTGAACCGATTTGGCTGAAAATTTGTGAGGGTATAGCTTAGGACCAGGAAAAGGACATAGGATTTTAATTAATTATTAATTTAAAAATTAATTTAATTTTTATCACGTTCCCGCGGAATGTCAAAAAACGACAAAAGACGAATATCCCGTTCGACCGCGTTCCCGTGTGACGTGACATAAAACGTAAACGACAGCTAAACGTCATTTCATCGTCGTCATGTCAACGGTGACATCACCGAATGGAAGCCAAAAGAAAGAGTTGAAGTTGAAGAACCTTTGCTAATCTTTGTTTCTAAATCTGAATTGGTACGACCAATTTAAGACAGGTGGCGTAGCAGGTAGCTGAAGAGGTTTTTTTGTTTGAAAGCGATATTCTCATATTCTCTTCAGGAATGTCTGAACCGATTTCAGTCATTCTTTCACCATTGGATATGTACGGGATCCCGATGAGTGCTATATAATGTACCACGGGCGAAGCCGGGGCGGACATCTAGTATATAATAGATAATAATAGAGTAAAATGGGTAATTCTTGAATAGGCAGCTTAGAGCTTAGAGTGATGAATTATAAAGTTTTTTGTCAAATTGTCATAGACAATCTAATATTTGCATGCCGTAAGGTAGATTATGGAGTTCTCAATGTAAACATTTAGGATCTTATTGTAATTACCCATTTTCGCAAATAAAGCAATTTTATTTTATTTCAACTTTGTTCCAGAAAAAATATAAAAGGCAAAGAAATAAAACATCTTGTATATCTGGAGGATGAGGGCAGTGAAGTGCTAGGTAGGGAATTAGACTATCTACTTATCTACATATATTCAAATATCTGCCTGCTGTTATGACTAGGCATGTTGTATACCATCAGACGGATCCGAGGTTCATCAATCCGTCATTTCAATCGTTTATCCCATCTCAAAAATGTCCAACGTGCTTATACCATTCACTTCTAAAATGATTTGAATTCCTTGCCCTGAGACGTAGCGGGCTATGTAGTACGTCGGCGTCGTAGACTTAATTAAGTGTTGTTACTTTTTCAACTCCCGTTGTAAAGAGGGGTTTTAAGTTTGACGCGATGTCTTTGTATTTGCAGACGGGACCGTAGCTCCTAAATGAAGGTGCCGATTTTGTTGCGTTTTTTTTTGTTTGTAAGCTTATTTGATTAAGATTGTTCTTAACAGATTTGTTTTGAATAACCTGTTGATAGTTATTATTATAGATATGTTACTAAGCATCGATTTTTTTAACATACTGGCAGCACAACGCGTTTTTACCAGCGCAGTTCCCGTTCTGTTTTTTTCTTCTTGATTAAAAGCTTATGTGCTATGGTAGACAACATTTTTACTATGTTCCAAATTTCAATCCGATTCGTTCAGATGTTTCAACGTTATTGAGCAACAAACATCCAAACTTTCGCATTTTTAACATTAGTAGAAAATATTATACATTAGCCATGCTTCCAGTGCAATTACAGGACAAAGACGTTACGCACATTATATATTTGGGTGAAGAGCGGAATGTTAATGTCTAGCGATTTGGACTTTACGTTTAAAAAATAGCACTGTGATGTTATGGGCACCTGTGTTGCTTACCACCAGACGCATATCTTGTTCACATGTCATAACATATAAAAAAAATGTCAGTCATAGGAACTGCAGATAGAAGTGAAAACTTACAACTCAGAATTTATAGCTTGCTTTGGAAACTACGCGGGTGAAACCGGTAGGCGTGGCCATCTAGAAATGCTGACGTTGTTCTATATAGCCAATGGGAAATGCTGACGCGTTTCTAGATGGCCCGATGGCATTGTCCCGAGTTTACCCGAAGATTTCTTATTATTCCCGAGCGTGACACTAGAATTCAATTCACAGCACACGAAAAACCTGTCTGTGCCGTGCTAAAAGAAGTTTTCACTTAAAAATCCCGCCGTATGGGAATCGATTTTATCAACTTGAGTTAGTTTGACATTTTTATATTGGTCAAATGAAGCGTTAAAATCACCTTACATAGAAACCAGGTATTGCTGAGCATTTGCTTTGCTTGCATTATAAAAGAATAAAAAAGAATATCGAAAGAAATCTGTACTGAACTTCGCAAGAATAGTTTGGCACTCCGTAGTAATAAAAAAAAATTCAAACGGGTGAATGGTTTTCGGTCATCGGCGTCGTGGAATCCTGTCATAACTAAATGTATGCATCCTGGAGTGAGTTTGAAGAAACCTGGTGATACGGTTAGTGTTGTCTGTCGTGGTGGCAACCCTGCGATTTTTTGAAGACCAATCGAGGGTGGACAATTTCCAAAGAGACAATCCGTCATTTCTTCTGTAGTCTGTATTCTCGTGATTACGGCAGTTGTAACACTAAACATCGATATAATTAAATGCGAGTAATAATTCAGGTCGGAATTAAGTCCGGTGTATCTATACTAATATTATAAAGCTGAAGAGTTTGTTTGTTTGAACGCTAGGATCTCGGGAAGTACTGGTCCGAAATGAAACATTATTTTTCATAGTCCATTTATCGAGGAAGGCTATTATAGACTATAGAACATAACGCTACTATTCAAGAATGTAACAAAATCGGGAAAAATATTCCTTTTTGAGAGTTTTCGTACGTTTTGTGCTTTGACATGACACATGACAGCATGTGTCTAAGATTGCGTCATTGAATGTAAACCTTTGCTAATCAAATTTGTTGCTAAATCTGAGTTGGTACGACCAATTTCCGACAGGTGGCGTAGCAGGTAGCTGAAGAGGTGTTTTGTTTGAAAGCGATATTCTCAGGAATGACTGAACCGATTACAGACATTCTTTCACGGTTGTATATGTAGGGGATCCTGATGAGTGCTACATATATAATGTACCACGGGTGAAGCCGGGGCGGTCATCTAGTTGTTTATAAAATCAGTTCAAATCACGAAAGTTTATCTACCTCTGAGGTGTACCCCTATAGTTTAACGTTCATTTTTAAAACGTCGAAAATGTATGTATCGATGTTGAGTTTTTCATAATTTGACAGCATTTGTACTGATAGTTTCTCCAACCCGAACAAATAATATAGATGAGATAGGATCCTAATCAAGGAAGTTACTTTGAAGTAATGTTTGCTGAGTCTCATGATTGTTTGCCCAAAGTTACTTGCTGTTCTGTTAATTATTTGCGTTATCTATTGGTTCATCATCATTTCAAACCTATTGTCGTACCCCGCGGGGCTTTTTTAGTATTATCATATGTTTACGCTTAACCGCCATCTCGCCTGTCAACGATGAAGCGTGCTTACTTAGAAACCGATTCACTCTCGACTTGAAGACACCAAGACGAAAACGGAAACCGTCGACGATAACTCACTCTGCTAAGAAATTCCACAGACTAGACAAAAGTTACAAAAGACAACAGTGGAGTCAAACCTTGTTGGAGTCTTTGGAACGCCAACATGAACCCGCGTCGCTTTTTCAGACTACGAACAGTCCGAAAGAAACAGGTCTCTCTTTGGCATATCAGATGTCCCAACCCTGAACTAGTATCATTCACTTACACATCTATTTTGGTCTTTGGTTGGTTGGTTGGCTCAGAATGAATTAAAATTTTGGCGGAAACTTGAGAAAAAGTGTGATGTTTGTCTGTGTTTTTTCGGAGAAAATAAATTATTATAAAAACTACATATGTACTTTAAAAAATATAGTTCTATTTTCAAATGTTCATAATTTGAAAAATTGATCATTGCGCTAATTTAGGGGCAATTTTAAAATAAGGGCTAGTTATTTATTTCCTAACATTTACCTACAGTATTTATGTTTCTAAAGGCACCTATGTAACTTAAAGCTGTATTTCAGGTACCAATGACCTCTCCTAATTGTGTAATATTCAAATATAGGCAGGCTTAAGTTGGAATTGCCATTTAACTGAGCAGTGAAATCTACCGAAAAAAAATCCACACATTTAGTGTTATGACAAATTATATCTATAATTAAAGTTTAGAAACAAATAAAATTACAGAAACGGGAACTACGCAGGTAAAACAACGGAGCAAGAAACCAATTAACGAGCACCCACACAATATTGTACAAGTTTGGGATTTTATCCTTCAGAGGAATCAGAGGAAACATCCTACTAATAATATAAATATAATGTTTGAATGTCTGTTCCTCATCACAGCGTAACGTATGAACAAATTCGGCTAAAATTTGGAATACAGATTGTAGTCTGGCAGAACACATAGGCTACTTTTTATGCCGAAAAATTAAGAGACGAGAACTAGGCGGGTAAACCCCCGGGGTACGGTTAGTAATAAAATAATTACTAGTAATGTGTTTAAGTTTTTATAACATTACATTAGAAACATTTAAATTATCCATGTTTCTCTGCGATTTCATGCACGTATTACTTACATTTGAATCTTCCTCTCGAACCACTCTATCTATTGAAAACCGCATCAAAATCTGTTTGGTCGTTTTAAAGATCTAAGCATAAATATATAGGGAGGGACAGACGTGGGCAGTGCTATGGAGTGCTGATGATATATTTGGACTAAATAATTATTTTTATGGGTAAAACGCAAGTTACGGTTGCTATGTCTAGAGTACGGCGACTGCAGATCCGGAGCCCCGATGGTTCGAATCCCACGCGCACCACTGTCTTTTCGAAGTCATGTGCGTAACTTAAAAATGGTGAAGGAAAACATCGTTACGGAACCGGCATGTTCCAAAAATCTTTCGAGGTCATGCGTCATCCACCACCAGCACGGGGCCAGCGTGTTGGATTATGTCCTTGACTCTCCCCTTGCGAGAGAAGTCCCGAAATCCCAGCAGTGGGAACATTTAGTGGGCTGCTTATACTTATGCGTAAAATAGTTATTGCGTCTGCTTGGGGGCGTTGTTCTGACTTCCCATTCCAGACGCTATTCATAATCATTACATATTGTAGGTAAGTACACAGCTTTATTTGTATGTTGTGTCTGTAGTTTGTAGTTTACACAACATTACGACAACTCAGAAACAGGAAACGGATATACCGCGCTGCGATAGTGATGTGCAAGGTTGCCGCTAGCGATCCTTGTAGCTATTTATAACGTGACAAATGGGTGCCGATTTTCCTTGTGATTGCATTTTCGGGTTAACGCTCGGCTGTTATCTTTGACAGGGTAGCACAGTTGCTATTTTAGGATTAATTCAATTCTAAAACCTCGAAATAATAACTGGAGTGCTGTTTGATATACTTTGCAGACGCCCGGGGAAGTACCTTTGGCAGTCACTCTGTAGTAATGTGCTAATGTTGTACCTAATGTCCAAACGTCACGGTGATCCGGTTTGAAGGGCAATGTTAGCAGAGAAATTACAGGGCATAGAGACAGGTAAATCATTTTAATATATCTGCGTGACGAGCGCAGTGCAGTGCTAGGTAATGATTTGGACTCCTAATGTTCCAATAATTACGCGACACTGTTTATGGGCAGGCATGTACAATAATTGGCAAATGTGTAGTAGGTACTTCCCCAGGCGGTCTCTGTAAATAGTCATACCACTACAATAAGATAATAAAGAGGAAACCAATTCCAAAAAATTCAAAAAATTACTGAAAGACATTTTATTAAAAAAGTGCTATTACAAAATAGACGACTTCCTGCATGACAAAATGTTTCAAGGTCACCAACCTAACAACCTCTGTACCTTTAATTACACTTAATTATAGTTCATAAGTTAGATATAAGCAATTTTTACTATACGCAACACCCTATGTACAGGGTATAATGTGTATCGCATTGTCACACCAATGTACCTACTCATTGTAAAGCGTTGTAATCCTAAATAAATAAATAAATAAATAAATAAAAGCAAAAAGATACGTCTTTTACGTAATCGAAAGATAAACATTTAATTAAAATGTTACCCCCTCCTTATTGTAAGGTTCATGAGCTAATTACTGTATTTTAATATTACTTTATAGTATACTAGCTTTAACCCCGCGGCTTCTCTCGCGTTCAGTAAGTTTTTTTATTTTAGATTCCTATTTGGATAGCGTGAGCGTCAAATAATAACATAAATAATGCTCGTCTATAATTGGCCTAAGGCTAGCTTATGCGTTAATCTGTATTTTTAATTCCTTATTTTACTATCTCAGGGGTTGAATTTTGGAAAACTAATACGCTCATTTGCCATGGTTAATTAATTTAATTTTCATGCAAATAAATGTTTTAACTGCTAAATGTTTACTCTTGACCGCAATGTCGCCTGAAGTTAAGTGATGATGCGGTCTACGGTAGAGCTTGCTATCCAATAAGAAAACGATTCAGTCTCAATTTGTATACACCAGCGTTGTAATCATCATGAAAATCCATTCAAGCAACATTACGCCTTAACTGTGAACGCCTTGCTCAGCCTGGTCGTTGTTATAACAAAAGTAGTCCGTCAAAGCTCTTCGTTATAGTCTTTAGAACATGTCCAAGGGGTTAAAAGTTCGTACAAAATTTTATCCACTATTACGTAGTATGAATTTGAAAATATCCTTCTTTCTTGCTTGCTTCATAAAATAAATACATGTGCGAAAATGTAAGTACCTATCTCCTGTGCGTTAATATAATATTTTCATCCCCTATTATAGGTACTTTCTTTGGGATTAAATTTAGGAAAACTCTGTATTACATAGCTCATTATTTTCCCGTACTCATATCCTACAAAGTTTAAAGCAAATATGTCGCCAGAAATAAAAATGTTCACACAAACTTTATTTCCTTATTTTACTCCATTAGACGCTGTGTTTTGAAAAAAAAAACACGAAACACAAAACTCATTATAATACATATTAGCCGTACTCAATTTATATGAAATTTCATTCAAATTTGTCCAAGGAATAAAAAGTTTCATACACACTTTAATTCCCTACTTTCTTTAGGCGTTGAATTTTGAAAATCCATCCTTAGTGAATATGTCTACGTCATAAAAAGAATACGTATGTGACAATTTAAGAATGTCATATTACCCTCTTAGGGGTTACATTTTGGAAGTAAATTTTCTACATAACTCATTATTTTGGCCGTTCTCAATATCTACAAAATTTTATGCAAATATGTCCAAGAAATAAAACGTTTTTCTACAAACTTTCATCCCTTATTTCATCCCTTTGAGGATTGAATTTCGATAAACGCTGTAATATGTACCTCACGATTTTAACCGAACTCAACTTATATGAAATGTTATGCAAATATGCGCAAGGAATAAAAAGTTTCTATACTAACTTTCATCCCTTATTTCACCCCTTTGAAGGTTGAATTTCGATAAACGCTTTAATACGTACCTCATAATTTTAGTCAAACTCAATTTATATGAAATTTCATGCAAATGTGCCCAAGGAATAAAACGTTTCTAAACAAACTATCATCCTTTATTTCACCCCTTTGAGGGTTGGATTTCAATAAACTCTGTATTACGTACCTCATGATTTTAGCCAAACTCAATTTATATGAAATTTCATGCAAATATGCCCAAGGAATAAAACGTTTCTATACAAACTTTCATCCCTTATTTCACCCCTTTGAAGGTTGAATTTCGATAAACGCTTTAATACGTACCTCATAATTTTAGTCAAACTCAATTTATATGAAATTTCATGCAAATATGCCCAAGGAATAAAACGTTGCTATACAAACTTTTATCCCTTATTTCACCCCTTTGAGGGTTGAATTTCGATAAACTCTGTATTAAATACCTCATGATTTCAGCCGAACTCAATTTATATGAAATTTCATGCAAATATGCCCAAGGAATAAAAAGTTTCATACAATCGTTCATCCCCTATTTCACCCCCTTAGGGGGAGAATTTATCAAAACCCTTTCTTAGCGGATGCCTACGTCATAACATCTACTTGTGTACCAAATTTCAGCCTGATCCCTCTAGTGGTTTGGGCTGTGCGTTGATAGATCACTATGTCAGTCAGTCAGTCAGTCAGTCAGTCAGTCAGTCACTCAGTCACCTTTGAGTTTTATATATATAGATTTAATCTGTGTGATGTTCATTTGAGTGCGTCTATGCGTCTTGATATTTAGCAATGGCAACATCGTATCAGACTTATATTATCTATGCAAATGAACATCACCTACTTTTTAATTGGACACTGAACGTATAACAACTGATTATATAAAATCCCATTAAAGCCATTATAAATCAGAGTAAAGGCATTTTCTGAGATAAGGACCTGACCCTTCATTATTGACCCATTGATCTGTTTTTTTTAATTACGAGTACGGTGCCATTTTTATGTTGATTCGACAATATGAAAATGGTCTGATTTTTATGGATTCGAGTAGTTCGGATATGTTTAGCGTATGTAATAAGTTATGCAGCGTTAATTATTTATTTTCATTTTTTTTTAATTATAAATGTAAATGCTTGTTATGTTAAGTTAAAAATTAGCAAATATTATGGAATACTTAACGGATAAAACAATAAAATGGTTTTTATAAAGTTATTTCATTGTCGATCGAATTCTAAATTTATCTGTAACTAACTTCGGTAAATCTTACCGAGAATAAATTTTATACTTATAACTTTAATGATTACGTGGAAAAAGCTGTATCCGTATGTATGGTTTCTGGGTTGGGTAAATAAAAATTTAATGTTAAGATGTAATTAATATTGAAAAGCTTTAATTAAGAACACTGATTAGTTCATTATTATTAGTTATAATTATTTTATTGAAAAAAAATGTATTTATAGTGCATATTTTTAAACAGTAGGTTGTTCCTTACAGTTAACTTACATAACTTTACCCACGGTCGGTTTACCCAACGAAATCTTTGGGTTTACCTGTGCATGGTGCACGAAACTATTTTTGACATAGGTACCTATTAGGGACTCGCTCCATTATAATATATCCATGGTATAGGTATATCTCATAATTTATAACACTAGTAGTGAAATTAATAACAACCATCAAACATAAATAGCTTAAAATATATTTAGTTTTACATGTGAATATTGTAATTTCAACTGTGACATTAATTTTGCTATTACCTACGTCAAAAGTATTAAAGATAATATAATTTTGTTTTTTATGTACCTAATACAAATTACAAAAAAATCATATTACGTTTATACTTGTCTGCAAAAAATTATATTCATTTTGGTATAACGACGGTACATATAGATTTATAAACACATATAC
This sequence comes from Ectropis grisescens, assembly GCA_017562165.1. Lineage (NCBI taxonomy): Eukaryota > Metazoa > Arthropoda > Insecta > Lepidoptera > Geometridae > Ectropis > Ectropis grisescens. The sequence goes on along the minus strand of CM029782.1, from coordinate 14,165,275 downwards.
TTAAATATTATAAAAAATTAAGAGCAAAAAATGGGTGCGCGTATTTTCCAGTTTTTATTGGTAATTGTTGAATAATTTAATAAAAATCCGTCCAAGCGTGACACATAAATATTTTGTTCCAAGTCGAGCGACATTTTTGTTTTAATTTTCGAAATATCCAACAAAACTCATATTAAATACATATAATTCGAGTGAGTTAAGCAACATGTTCACCTGATGTAACGCAGTATTGTACAAAACAACTTCGAAAGTTATCAAAATATAAACAAACATGTCTTAGGGAATTGTAAAACTGACTTACTTGGCTCGAAGCGACAGCTGCCGGTCATTAGGGCACACATATTTATTGCCTTTACTTTGAAAATTCATTGCACAGAAAAAAAAACTAAAAGAATAAAACGTATCGTTTTAATTTTGCGCGGGAAATGTGGCACCGCGCGTTCTCGCCTGTTGATGCCATCCAACTGTTGCTCGGCGCGTGGCTACAGAGTCCTAATAAATCGATATTATAACAACGTACTTGAAAACTCACATAAAATTATGGATAGCGACATCCCTTTATCTTTGTGAGTAAGATAAACATGACAGTACATGTTTTAATTTTTTGGCAATGTTTTGTTTTTTGTTGCTGTGCTTAAAGTGGCTATGAATGTAATTGTGGTACCTAGCCTGCCTAGCTAGACGGTTTTAGAATGGTTTCTAAAAACCGTCTAGCTAGGCATGGGACAATGAACTTTAAATTCATTGGTATGAATTTAAAGTTAATTATCCCTTCAATTATGTATTTTGTAAATCAGTACTTAAGTATTCCAAGTATTTTAAAAAACAGTACCTAGCTATTTATCTGTGAACGATGTATTAGCTTAGAAGTCTTTATTACCTAATGCTTGTACAGGCTATACTGATTACGTAACTACATTTTGATATTTACAAAGGGATCTAAAGCTATTATTTGCAAATGACTTTTACTGCCTATCAACTATGGTAAGTACCGGAAGTGTTGTAACGAACCTATCATCTAGTTTTTTAAATAGTTTGAGCATAACTTAATTCTGCTTGTGTAGAGTTGAGTAGAGCGCGCTGAGCTTACTAGTCTGCAACACATGTGCAGTAATGTTTTTGATATGGTAAATAAATATATATTATCTATTATCTTCAGTTCTCTGCCTTTTCGCCGAAAATTGTATGGCCGATATCATTTGCCAACTAACGTTTCGCAGAATTTTATTTCTCCGAATAATCATTTGCTAAACTTATCACATAATTTTGTTTTATTTCCCAACCTAACAGTTGCTAACTGTGCGTTTGGTCTGCCTTTTATAATGACACTTTTCAAAAGCCCAACTTTCATGTTTGCAGCGAATTTTTCTTGCGAATGTTGTTTGGTAGAGTAATATTCATTTAGTTGTACTTATGTATAGTGTTGATAAGTATGCGTGTTAGATTTCAAAAAAGCTGCTAGATCGAAGAATCTACTGAGCCTTCTATAAAACAATCGAAGTATATTATTTAAAAAATATATTTACAAGACTGGCATTTGGGACAAATTATGTAGGTACAGGCTGTTATTATTATTGGAATATTTTTTCCCATAATTATTTTTGTAATGTAGCACAATACATATTCAAGTGTCTTGTGAAGTGAAACAAAAGCGATTTGGTTCTACCACTTCGTCGGCCGCTACCGCGGCACGCTCGTTTCCCTCGCTCGGCTCGTCCGTTGTTGGTCACAGTTCTAACTTTTTTTTTAATGTGGGGGAAATACATTTACGTATACCCACCATGCAGGGACATGGTGGGTATGTCAGGCTCGACACCATGGGAGTCTACATGGTGCCCCTACCGACTAAAACTAAAGTCTTCCAGTCCGTCTCCCCAATCTCCACACGCACTGCTCAGGAGGGTGAGGAACGCGTGTAGAAGTTCCCATCCCCGGCCGGGATTCGCCATCAAACTACAAGTTGCCTCCGAGGCAAGTTGTTGTGTGATGCCCAGGGCACACCCCGGACACTTCACTAAAACTCCACACAAACGCCGCTGTGGAGTTACCTACTCTTCACACAACTACGCAGATGTCGTTCGTACACACGCGTGAACGTGTGCGTTAGAGCTAGGGCTACTGAATTGTTTTATTGAATAGTTGTGCCCCTTGAGTTCACTTGGTGACGTAAAGTAGTCTATAAACTTGCTATAATGTTGAGTTACATAGATAGAATGGAGCCAAATTATAATAATCATAATAATAATAATCATAATCATTTATTCATAACCTTTGTCACATAATACATTCCTTAAACATTGTTGGTTTATACTATTCTAATTAAAAGGGTGTATGTATTGCCACCGAAAATCAAACGAAACCGATGATAGAAAGATACCTAGAACCTAGATATTTATTTCTGTTAGTGGGTACATATTCGCATATTATTTTACACTTACCCAAGAAGGAAACTTTATTCTGTCACCATAATTATTCCTTCAGGCATTGTCAATCCGTGCCCAAAACTGGCTGTGTAAGTTACGAACTTTGAGTTAAAAATTACTACGTTATTATAAAGCAACGTTATTTAAAAGTTTATAATCTTACGTTATTTTATCCTTAGGAAATTAAATAAAGCTTTAAATCTTGTCCCGTTTAGTTGACGTGCAGCCATAAACAGCACAACAACCCACCATGGTGATATTTTGTTAGGAATTAGATGTTCGATACCAGCCCTTCGTTGAGTCCTCCTAGCGTACTCGAAACGGCCTGAGGGGTGAAGAAGCTTGAAATTGGCGGGGGGTTGGGAGTGTCCGTTCTATGTGTATTATCTATTCTATGCCCAGGGTGCATCACGTGGGGGTTCCCGAACCACGCACCCCTCACAGTTCTAACCTTCTAACCTAACCAAACTGATTCCTTTGGATTTCATCTAAACTTCGCTACGCACTTTGACATTTCGCAAATGTGTATGTAGTTTTCTGTTACTATAAAATTGCATGAAAAATTTGATTTTTAATCATAATACTCGTATAAATCTACGAAAAATAAATTGATACACAGACGAAATGTTTTTCGTCTAAAAGTTGTTTGGTCTAGTGAAAGATTTGACAAACGATGAGTGCCCTGAACATGTTGAGTGAACATAATAATCCGCTTAACCATAATTCTACCAAATGAAACGTTGTCATACAAAAAATTGACAATCGTTAGTTGTCAAAGTGACAAATAGGCAAACCGTTGGTTGGCAAGTGAAAATCGATTTTCGGCGACAAGGCAGGATCCCATTATCTTCTTTAATTATCATTTCTGTTACTGTAAATGCAAAAATGTCCATGTTTTCGACCGGCTTCCGAAAACTAGGGGTTTTTATGGGGATCTATGGCAGTTATATATGCCTCAGATGAACTCTACTGACTACTGAAGGAAAGATGTAGCTTTTGTGTTCGGTCGTTTGTATGTTTCATGAATTAGAAAATTTTTATAGAGATTAGGTTAGCAACCTACCCACTTCAAATAGACTAGTTAAAAATATTTTTATATTGTTGAATAAGTTCTAATGATATCAGCCCATTGCGAAATTAGAAATCAGCATAACATTATTAAGTAGGTACCTACAAGGCTTTTTATTTACCTATAAGTACGTAACATTATTTGTGTTTGTACTATAATTTTGTATTTTGCCGTTTGATACTTTTTGAAGTGTAAACTTCTTTGGGCGCGCCTAGGACATAATTTTCGTGGACTTGAAATGAACCGTCACGCTCAGGTGTGATAATAGCTTTTCGGGTAAACTCAATGCTAGAGCGAGCAACAAAATACAGTGAACAAGCGTTTCAGATCAGAGCGAGAAAGATAATAATATAGTCCCTGTGTACCTATGTTTATGGGTCGTATGGGTCGTAATGGGTCGAGCAAGCAGAAATCTTCCAGTTTTCAGGGCCTTGCTTGGGATACCATCTGGTCCAGGACACTTACCTATCTGTGTTTAAACTTTCAATTTTTTTCATTACTTCATGAGTAGTAAATCGTTGTATTGTGGTAGAGTTTGGAATTAGAGCTGGAATCTGAAGACCAGTATCTCTTGCAGAATAAAGGTTGCTGTAAAAGCTTGTAGCTGTCTCTGTTATTTTTGATCTTGAAAATGTCTTGGTATTGGTAGAGCTTACTGTAAGACAAGGAAACCATGTTTTAGTGGTGTAAGAGATATGTAAATCAGTTTTACATATCTCTTGCTCTGTAAAGTGCACCCTTACACCCCTGAATGCCGGGGTGTATGACCATCATTACAGCATAGGTTTTGGAATTTGAAAAAAGAACTGTCATACTCATACTGCACGAAGAATATTTTTAAAAAGTTATTTTTTTTTCTCGTTATCGATTAATTACTCGAATCGGAATCTAGACAATTTATTCTATAAAGATTTTATTTTAAATATGGAACTATTTTTGTTTCCACATCGTATGTTAGATGGAATCGATTTAAAAATCAAACTGGCCAGCAAGATTTGACGCGCTTGCGTGCGTGAAAAAAAAAAGGCAGTCTACTAGTAGGCGCGAAAGCATCGCGAAAATAATTAATTTTCTTGTTTGAGTTCTTTTTCAAAAGTTTTAAACATGTCTAGTGACGAAGACATAGATCTAACGCCCGATTTTATTAAAGAAAGGGCAAAAACAGTTGTCGAAAATATATTACCGCCGAACTCGAAAGAAAGATATGTAAAGGCATACGACGAATTTATGAAATGGCGGTCAGAAAAAAAGTGAAATCTCTATCTGAAAGTGTTTTTATATCATATTTTGATGAATTATCTAAGAGGCTACAACCTTACAGTTTATGGTGCTTTTATTCCATGCTAAAATCTACAAAAGACAGGTATTTACTGCAGAAGAAGTACAGAAATTCTTAAATGAATCTCCGGATGACATTTATTTAGCAATAAAGGTACCTACGTATTTACTTGCCCTTTTTAATAAGTTACCAAAATATTTCACAAAAATACTATGCGTATTTGGTGCCTTTAATACAACTTATGTCTTTTTTACAGGTTGTTCTAATTTTTGGTATATCGGGAGCCTGCAGAACCGTGGAATTGACAAACTCGACAATAGAAAATGTAGAAAAACATAACAAATTACTACTCATAAAACTGCCTAACACGAAAACTAAAATTGACCGGTCATTTGTTGTGCATGAAGAATTTGGAAATTATGTTGAAAAATATCAAGCTCTTCGGCCTGAAAACGTGGATACAAATCGTTTTTTTCTTAATTACAGTAAAGGAAAATGCCACAGACAAGTAATAGGAAAAAACAAATTTACAGGCATGCCAAAGCAAATAGCCGCATATTTAAAACTGAGTAACGTAGAGTTATACACCGGGCATTGCTTTCGCAGAACATCAGCGACTCTATTGGCTGATTCGGGAGCCAACCTCACTCTGTTAAAAAGGCACGGCGGCTGGAAGTCCAGCAAAGTGGCCGAAGGTTATATCGAAGATTCGATGGCAAACAAAAGCAAAATTACTTCTAAAATAACAGAAAATATAAACTTGAAATCACCACGTCAAAGCACATCATCTGAGCCATTTTTTAATGAAGAAAATAGTACCATTCAACTGCCGCCGTTTACGATGCAAGAACCTCAGGTCACTCAAACTCAAGTCTTATCATCACAAACTCATATTCAAACTATAAATATTCCTAAAAAGACCGTGACCATATCTCTTAGGTACAAATTGTAATAATTTTACTATTAATTTTAATTAAATACACATTTTTTTCTTCTTAATAAATGTTCATTGAAACCTGCTGTCTTGTTGTTTACTAACCTCACAATCGATATGTAAAGCAGAGTATTTATCTCGGGCGTAAGCATCAATAGGCGTGTCGACTCATTTTTGATTTAATGTGCCATCAAAAGGCTACTCAATAACTGTAACGTACGTGAATGAATTACTTCGTTATCTTAAAAACTTCCTGGGATATCACGATCTTAAAATCACAATTTTGGACTCTCCTAAAAACGCTTCATACAAAAACACTACGAAGCGTGACGTCACAGTGCCGTATTTTCTATGCGTCGCGCGTAAAGTTTGTATGGTAGCTATATTAAATATTGCGTTTAGGAAACTGGTTTCATAACATAAGTAACTTGAAATTGAATGGGTTATCCAATGGTAAATTCGTTTTCTAATAATTTCGTACTTTTAAAATGGACTTGCCCATCCAGCTTTGAATGATCATAAAGTAAGTTAAACTAAAAAATATCAAAATTAAAATTGGTACACATTTTATTCTATTTAAATACTGTCATTATATCAAATAATTTAATATAATTGCAGGACCTGTCGACACGCCTAATATCAATATTTAAAATTCATACATTAGACCATTTGCTGATATTAGCAATCGGTAGATGTTCACTTTCACCTTACTCTATCGTCTCTAGTTTGTAGGTACCCGCTAAACCTATATATTATATCTTTTCCTTTCCAACAACCGATATTCGAGATAAAAATGCTGTCTCTTTCTTCCGCTTGATATTTATTAATACAACAAGAACAAAATTAAAAATTTTGATTAACCCCCGACTACCTCGGATCTCGCATCATCTGTATAACGCTCTACTAGTCAAGCCCTTTCATTTGATACCCATATTAAGGGAGTTGTGAAAAAATAAGTGTATTTCGCCATTTTGTGGTAGCGGCCATCTTGAATTTAAATTTGTCATAGTGCAAAGTGTTCTACTAGTCAAGCCCTTTCATTTGATACCCATACTGAGGTAGTAGTGAAAAAAATACTACAATTCGGCATTTTGTGGTGGCGGCCATCTTGGATTTGAAATTTTTTATAATGTATAATATTCTACTAGTCAAGCCCTTTCATTTGATACCCATATTGAGGTAGGTTGTGAAGAAATATTTTGTCCGCCATTTTGTGGAGGCAGCCATTTTGAATCGATATTAACCAAACATAGCTAAGAACATCCGCACGGATATTAACTTTCAAATAAAAAAACCGCATCGAAATCGGCCCATCCGTTTGACCTCTACGGTGCCACAGACAGACAGACAGACAGACAGACAGACAGACAGACAGACAGACAGACAGACAGACAGACAGACAGACAGACAGACAGACAGACATACAGATAGACAGACAGACAGACAGACAGACAGACATCGACGTCAAACTTATAACACCCCTTTTTTTGGTCGGGGGTTAAAAAATGGAAGTGTAGGTATATGTGTATGTGTTTGTGTGCAAGTTCCGCTGTGATTTATTGCATGATTGTTATACTATAACGCTTCTATTTGTATTGGGTCACTTTTTCGTGCAGCCGGTGCCCGGCGAGTTAATAGTCACCTCAAAAATGTTTAATTTTAAAAATATTATGAGTGTTTCATACCATTTTAGGCATTTTACATCCCCTGATCCCCATCGCAACGAATCGCAATTGTATTGCGGCAATACATGAATAAATTCACTATTATTTTGCGAAATATTCACGTGTTCAAAAATCGTTTATGTGCACATTGCAAAATTTAATCAACTACAATGCTTAATTCTATTTTAAGAGTCCATCAATTGATAATGAACATATCACCGCCAGCTATTTCGAACGCTGCTGCCATCTAGTTGATGAATGAGTATGCTACAGTGATTCGTCGATATCGATAACCTAAAATGTACAATAGGTATACCTAATATGCTCAGATTAAAAACCACCTAATATTTGTATATCCTGTTTATCATATCTGTTATCCCTTTGTCTACAACAGCAGCGCCATTGTGGAAGATTTTTTAACTGTTATCTAAAGCATACAGCTGGAGAGGTGTGTAATCTGTGGCTGGACACTTAAGTTTTCTACCTCAGCAGGGGGGCACAATAAGTGACGTCACAATTTGTGGAAACGAGATAGTCTAATTATCTATTCCATGTGAAAAAAAGAGAAAGAGATATTGCTTTTGCGTCCTTATCACTGTGGCCGGGTTTTTCTCTAGCTAAGTCATGTTAAGTCACAAATCTGACACCGAGTTCCCAATCAAAAGTCAGTTCAAAACTCCGACTCGACATTTCTAATAAGGACCAAACACTATTAGCAACGCCTCGGTCTAGACGATTCTAGACTTTCGATTATGGACTGTATTACAAAATATTATTCGCGGTTGACGTCGCTAATAGTTTGGGGGATCTATCGTGATTAGTTCTTCAGGAGAGCGGAATTATTTGACAAACGATGGATGGTTAAAGCAAACTGTATTTTACAAATGAACTTATTCTACTTTACAATTACTGTTAGCGACAGCGTTTAGGTTTAAATTAATATTATGTTTATTAAAAGAACTTTTAAGAGATTGGTGATATTTATACAATGTGCGGTTGTAGTGTTATAAGCTGCAATAGCCGCTGTGAAAGAAAATTTTAATGGAATCTCATTTTACTCGTAAGTACACAATATTTAAAATGACGACTTGATAGAGATTGATATAGATACATACTAGATATCTACGTGTATTCAATTTACGCAATAAGAGCAGTTTATAGTCCATAATTTGCAAAATATGTAAAATGTAAACATAACCTATATACCAAAACAAACAAAAAAAGTATGACCAGTTTTTTTTACAAATTTACCCACGAAATATACAAGATACAAGTAGGTACATATTGTTTTTAATAAAAGTTTTTAGGGTTCAGTAGCCAAATGGCAAAATACTGAACCCTTATAGATTCGTCATGTTTGTCTGTCTGTCTGTCCGTCCGTATGTCACAGCCACTTTTCTTCGAAACTATAAGAACTATACTATTGAAACTTGGTAAGTAGACGTAATCTGTGAACCGCATTTTGATACAAAAAATAGCAAAAACAAAAACTTTTAGGGGTGTCCCCCATACATAGAACTGAAACTCAAAAAGTTTTTTAATCAATACCATGCGTGTGGATCTGTGGATAGGTCATCAAAATTATATTGAGGTTTCTAACATACCTTCTTTTCTAAACTGAATAGTTTGCGCGAGGGACTTTTCCAAAAAAAGTGTCCTCCCATGTAACTTCTAAAATAAGAGAATTACAAAAAAAAAGTGTGTAATGTACGTTACCATGTAAACTATCAACGAAAATTGGTTTTATTGATATCTAGTAAGTAGTTTTATTTTAATACGTCATAAATTGGCCATTGTTAAAACACTGATAAAAGTAACAACGAAGTACAAGAACTTTTGTATTATGTTACTTGCTGCTACGGAAGCCTTCATGGGCGAGCCCGACTCGCACTTGACCACATTTATTTTACTGCCCATTTACTAATGATAGGTAAGTGCTTTATTTTGCCTGCGGATTCGCATTCGTTAGTTATGGAAGTGATAACTTCATTTGGCGCACCACATACAGATTTTCGTGGGCCGTAAATTGAGCTCAAACGTCACGCTTGGTAATGAAAGAAATATACGGATGAAGTTGGGACTATGGCCAGAAATGCGTAAACATTTTAGATGGCCATGGCGTGTTACCATGGTTACCATGACACATATTTAGTCTAGATAGCCATGCTAAGAAGACTTATTTATATAACAGTGCTTTGGAAGATTGATCCTACAACGCAATAAAATAAATGAATGAATAAGCTAATCTTATCGAATCGTAATTGCTATTTTAGAAGAGGTGAATGAGGAAATTTGTGTGATCAATAAAATAAGTTATTCCACAGACAATGTCGTATTTAGAAAATTGTTTGAGTTATTTTTCTCTCCAGGCTGATTCGACAAGTTCGAACCTGTTTAATCGGCGAGCCAATGAGCGCACCACTCGCAACGAACGCGTGGTGGGGGTGCTACTCGCCCGTTGAAAATAGAACAAAATGGATTGACTCGACTAAATCACTTACTAAACTAGGTACTCGACTAAATTTTCAGTGTTCATACACATTTAGTCACTAAATTACGCGCTACTAACTATTAAGCCTATTAATACTATTAATACTATTAAGCCTTTATGGCTTGTTCGCATTAGGCTAGTATATTAATCTAGTAGATAGTAATTTAGAAGCTAAAATACTCGCTACTATTCAAAAATCGTTCGCACCGTGCTTTAGTACAGTTCACAAGTGAGTAGCGTTTCGCAACATGAAGATCCTACAACGCATTTGTTTGAAGTTATTTTCTCTCCAGACTAATTCGACAACTTCGAACCTGTTTAATCGGCGAGCCACTCGCAACGAACGCGTGGTGGGGGGTGCTACTCGCCCGTTGAAAATAGAACAAAATGGATTGACTCGACTAAATCACTTCCTAAACTACTCGACTAAATTTTCACTGTTCATACACGTTTAGTTGCTAAATTACTCGTCACTAGGCTAAATTACTAGCCTAATGCGAACAAGCCTTTAAGGCTTGTTCGCATTAGGCTAGTAATTTAGAAGAATTTATTTGGAAGCGGTGCGCTAATTGGCTCGCCGATTAAACAGGTTCGAACTTGTCGAATTAGTCTGGAGAGAAAAATAACTTCAAACAACTTTCCAAATACGAAATTGTCTGTGGAATAACTTATTTTATTGATCACACAAATTTCCTCAATCCCCTCTTCTAAAATATAACGGTTTTACATAAAAATAAAACCGATATTATGTGCCGAGAACGGAAAACATACAGCATTATATGAAGAAGAAGAAGCAGTATGTATACTTATCTTATTAATCTGTGGTCGACGTCTATACCATAGACAATTAGCTTCATCTTGACGCCACCAGAGGGCGCCGCAAGCGCGCCACCAGCAAGGGCACCCGGCGCGGTGCGATCTTTGGGATTCATAGTCTTCACCAGAAAGCCCTTTCTAGAATGCTGTATGTTTTCCGTTCTCGGCACATAATATCGGTTTTATTTTTATGTAAAACCGTTATATTGATGTGCCTCAGGAAAACATACAGCATTATATGAAGACGTGTTTGTTATCTGCTGGTGTAAGTATGTCCAAAAATAACAACGCTATGATGACTGAAACATTTGAATACTTATTAAAATAAAGTGTTCAATAACATTTTGTAATTAGCTAAATTAACAAAGCTAATTTGTGTGTGATGTAAACTTTGAAGAACATGATTAACCATTTATGTTAATTTCGCAGTAAATTAACCTAACATGCTTAATGTGTTAAGATATTTCCATATTTTGCTTAATAATGTCATCAATCGATTGGGTATTTGATCATCCAAAGGCTACTGCTATATCTGGTCCACATCTCCTAGTTGTACGTTCATGGCACTGTCTCACTGGACTGGACATATCCAATTTTTTAATAACAAGATGTTAAGCAACTGCTATAGATAAAATTTATTTGATTTGACTCGAAAGCTATTCTGTTTTTCTCAGATAGGAACTAGAAATATGTGATAAGACACAAATTATTCTCATTTTCCATGTTCATACTGCTATATAGCAATAATACCTATGTATATTTCGGTCTATAATATTTAAAAAGGGTTATTATTTAAAGAACCGTTCCAAACATATATGTTTTACATACTGTTTTTGGAGGAATTGGAAAACAACCAATCTACATAAAGTAACTCTCTAAGACTTCAGGTAGCTGTAGAATTCAGAAGATTATCGCTTTCGCAAAATTTTAAAATGTACATAAATATGAAGTTCCATTTAGTGTGTTGTCTGCAAATAGGCGACATAATATAAGTACATACTATGTGTACTAATTCTGTTTTAAGTGATAAGCTGTTATTTGAAACTAGACTTATCAGTGTTTTAGCTGTCAGCAGTTCTTGAATTTTAATATCAAATTATAATTATTTTGATCAGACTTAAGATATATTATAACATATTTAACGCATATAAGTCCTCGCTCGACCATCGTTTCGTCCGGTGCCGAGTGACAGTAAGGGTTGGCAATGATTCACACTGACCTAGCGTTATTTTATAAACTATTTTTTTCTGTGAGTTTCTCACTCAAATCTACCCTCATTTTCCCAAAATCTAGGGTTTTATCAATACTCATGAAGATTTCAATGTAATGATACACTCTACAGCGACATTTACCTAGAATCTTTCTAGGTCACGCGTTATCCACCAGGCCGCACCAGCCCGGTGGACCATGGCTTTGGCCGACTCCCAGTGATGGGAACGAGTCAGAAGGCTGGGCTGGTTTCGTATAAATATAATTTGTTTGTTGGCTAGTCGAGAGCCACTACCTTGTACGTCCTTGTTGTACAGTTCGAATGTGCTAATAATAACCAGGAAAGAATACTGGAATTTGGGTTCATCAGAGCTTGTCGAAAGCATTTATAGGCTTTGTTGACGACATTTTGCAATTATTTGTTGCAAATGGATCTTTTGAATCCGTTTATTTATAAAATATAGTGGTTCTTAGTCGCTGTTTTAAATCTCATCCTCAAGCTTAAACTTAAGATACCGTTTACATAACGGTTCTGCTACAATTATTTCATGTTACTGTTCACCGTATCTACTTTCAATTTGGTTTTGGTGTTATCTCGAAATGATAAAAATCTTAAATCTTTTTCCATTAATATTTAACCTTATTATTACTTATCAGATTTTATAAAATCGAAGAGCATACGGTTTCTCTCTTCAGAATAGAGACTATACGGCAAGCTGAGCAAGTGAAAGAGTGCCCACTCTTTCACAAACTAAATATTAATCAACATTATCGCTCATTGAATTGAAAACACAACTGCGTAAGACGCATGTTTTTAAATTATCATGTGTTTTAGGAGTATAATCATCATCAGGGAATGTCAGAAGAATGCAAACGATTCGTGGTCATAGATTCCTTCGTTGTTGTGATAGAGTATTAGTCGTTAAGTAATTATTCGTAGTTAGTATTGCTCATGGTGCTTTGTGTATTGAAACATAATGAGAAGTGGCTCCGCGCCACCACACCATCGCAGTAGGTACTACAAACATCCTTTTTGTTAAATCATGTAAGTACAAGTCATACTTGACGAAGCTGTTACTGGTTAAATCTGAGATGGCGGATATTAAAGTCTGCCGTATGGTACCAGAAACAGTAAAATTTAAGCCACCCTTCAATTCCAATTTAAGCAAATCAAATCTAACTTTTGCGTCAGACGTAGGTAGATTCATATACTTTTCTATAAACGCTGTTATATGTAGATATATGTGCGCCATAGTTGACCTGCTCCTATTTTCTGTCAATAACCTTCCAGATACATAATGTGAATATACATAGATACCTGCTTTCTCGATCATAGTTTTGAGGCATTTCCAGTGTCTCGCGGCTTCCGCAACCTAGAGACGTAACTTGAACACTGCACCAGAAGGAAGTCGTTCAGTAAAGACTGACACGACCCTTCGAACGCAAGGTCTCCGCGACCAAACGTGTGTTAGTAGTAAGATATGGTGCGGGGACCAGGTCCAAAACAAGTATTGGTCAAATATATTGGACATGAGTATGTTCCAAGTGTCTCATGGCTTCCGCAGCCAAGAAACTTAACTTGGTACTGCACCAGAAGGAAGTCGTTCAGTAAAGACTGACACGACCCTTCGAACGCAAGGTCTCCGCGACCAAGCGTGTGTTAGTGGTAAGATATGGTGCTGGGACCTGGTCAAATGTGAGGTATCAATTGTTCCAAATGATGTCTCGCGGTTTCCGAAATCTAGAGGCTTATTTAAATTTTTATTGCACCAGAAGGAGGTCGTCTTGTAAGATTAGTGCGAAGTGCGACCCTTCGTACGCAAGGTTTCCGCGACCAAGCATGTTATGAAAATGTGGTGCTAAGGAGAGATCAAAATTTAAATATGTATACGTATTAAAATAAAACATGCCATAAAACATTTGATAATACAATAGAACATCTACTTGAATGATATATTTTTATAAATATCTCTGAAATTGGCGACTTGCTTCTCTTCCGCAGAGAAGGTTTGTTTTATAACAGGGACTCCTCCCTGAATCGATAGTTATCGATGTGATGAGTTGGATGTAGCTGTGAATTTTAAATCTATTGATATGGGTTTATGAAATTTTATTCTCCCAAATAGTTATATTGGCACCCAGAGCTCGCCATTGCATTTGAAATACTTATTTTTTTGTAGTAAGAATTTTAAAATGCAATACATTCACGATCGTATTGTATAAAAGATCCAAACTTAGAATATCCTTACATAAATAAATGGTTATGCATGTATGTTTGCAAATTTGTCCACGTTGTAGCAGCTTACTTTATTCGATAGTGCAACTAAATTAAGTGATGGTGTAATTACAATAGTGCAACTGAACTAAGTTTCGTCAAATCTTAGTTAATAATGCGTATAATTATGATATATTCATTTCAACCCCCATCGGCACGTCTATGTATTTGTATACGTCTGAACTAGTTCGGTGGACACCGAAGGGTATAAAATTTAATTTCGTTTATACCTGTTTTGGATGTTTTAATTAATTTCATAGAATATTATTCAATGTTGATTCCGATTCTGAATAGCCATTTTTCCCTTCTTTTTTGAAAAGTGGGATTAGATGTTGCCATAATTATATGTAATATTGAGATACTCTTAATAAGTTTAGCTTCCCAGATGTTACTAAGCAGTAACTTATTGGTTACACACCTTATCAAAGTGTATTAGTATTAGTAGGTAGTTGAGACAAGGTTCAAACAATAAATAATTTAAACAAGCCAGTTAAAAACTGGGAGATGCACCTGAAACCCTTAGTTTTTCTTTTAGCGGACACGCTGCCAAGCGGGTACATGCTGTAGATTTACTTAGCAATTTAACGTTAGCTAGTCTAATAATTTACATAATAGTCTTCAAAACTTTTTTACGTGTGTCTACCCGCATGTCCAAAGAGTATCGGTCACATACTATGTTGGTACAAGTGTGTTCCAGCTATCACACGGTTTCCGCAACCTAGAAACGTAATTTGAACTGTACCAGAAGGAAGTCGTTCAGTAAAGACTGACACGGCCTTTCGAACGCAAGGTCTCCGCGACCAGGCGTAGATGATCGAAATGTTTTCGATATATTGGTCAAAACCATACATTAGAGATTAGGCAAAACTCGCACTAGTGAGCCAGCTGCTCACTTTTGATAAAAAGCATATAAATGAATGAAGACTGACCTGCCTGTAGAATACCTTGATTCTGGAATCGGTCGATCTCACCTTTTACCACGCAGAGGATTTACCATTTTTTCTTCGATGGATGAATTATCCGGTTCACTCACGGGTACTTCGAAAATCTCAATCCGTTGAGATTTCAATAAAATTTCGTGTAATATATAAACACATTTAAAATATTTTTCGATAGTTATTAATTGTTAATTAGTGATAATTGAATATTTTTTTTCTATAATTTCGACCACTCGTGGCGAAAGTATACAACGCTATGAATCCCAAAGATCGCACCGCGCCGGGTGCCCTTGCTGGTGGCGCGCTTGCGGCGCCCTCTGGTGGCGTCAAGATGAAGCTAATTGTCTATGGTATAGACGTCGACCACAGATTAATAAGATAAGTATACATACTGCTTCTTCTTCTTCATATAATGCTGTATGTTTTCCTGAGGCACATCAATAGCCATTACGATTCGATAAGATTAGCTTAGTCATTCGTTTATTTTATTGCGTTGTAGGATCTTCATGTTGCAAAACGCTACTCACTTGTGAACTGTACTAAAGCACGGTGCGAACGATTTTTGAATAGTAACGAGTATTTTAGCTACTAAATTACTCTCTACTAGACTAATTTGCTAGCCTGATGCGAACAAGCCTTAATAGCGAGTAGCGAGCCGACAAATTAGACTACAGACACTACGACACTAAGACAGTCTGAATAACGAGTGCTTAATAACGCGTAGTCTAATAAGCGCTTTAGGGAAAAGATGTTATAGTTAGAGCATATCTGCTATGCCACGCTTACGTTTTGATATAGAAACAAAATGGGTAATTATAACAATTTTTTATGTTGATTGGCGAGCAAGTCCGAACATTCCGAAAGCTTGTTAACACTAACTTACATTATTTACAAACGCATCTGAAGGTTTTCGTCGAACAAATATCCGAACGAAAAAAGAGATCGAGCTATTTCTATCTCTTTCTCTGCTTAGTGTTGTACTTCATTAAAATACATTCAGCTAAATTTTACCGACGGAACTTACAACGATATTTTACAACCGCTATTTATAACAATTAAGGTTCAGTTTATTCACAACAGACTAGGCGGCCTGAATTGATACAATAGATATATAATTGTAAATGTACTTAAAATGTAAACTCACAGTTATTGACACTTCTTCGATTTCTCAAGTACCTAGTCTAACAGCTATTACACAAATAATTAATAAGGATATAGTGGTTTTATGGGTTATACGTGCTGAATACGAAATATTAAACTCGAAAATCCAAAAAAACTGCATTCGATGGCACATTTTTTAAATACTTCCGTACCATTTTCTCGCCAATTTTTTTTTAATTTTACGATTTGTATATTACTTTAATTAGTGTGGGTAATATCTAAATAAAGACCGGTTCAAGTAGACGTCATTAACCACAAATCTATCGGTATAACTTCCCAAATAAGATCAGGAAAAAATGTTTCCCGCCAAAACCCGTCCGCAAAGTTAAGTTTGTATGTTTTCGCCATCAACCAAGTTTTGGGTACTACATTACACACCGATGTATCAAGCGAAACCATTAAAAACTTAGTATTTTTAAGTGGGGTGGCTTTTACCTCTTGGTAATTTCATAATTAATTCCATTATTCCATGGTAAAACTACAGTACCTATATTAAATCACACAGTCGTTTATTGAAGCCGTCTCGACAGGGCAATCGGGCGAGGCGGCAGAGGTGAACCAAAAGATCAAGGGCGATGAACTTATGGAAATATTTATTTATACTGTGGTAAAACGTTGTAAAAAGCGAAAGAAATACATATATAGCCTGTTTTTACTGGGTAAATTTACTCATACTATATTCTACAAAACTAGAGGTTGTGTAGAATAGGTAAACTTAATAACTAAAATAGAATACTTGTACGCAGAATTATTATATTGTAGTCATTATGCATTGTTAATATACATATTTATTAAACATTTGTGATGGAGGGACCTTACATAAAAAAAAAAATGGGTGCGTGTAGTTTTGTACGCGCGTGAGAAGTTATACTTCTTTTATTTTATTAAATTTATCGCCACCGAATATTTATCCAATATATAACATTCAAATACTGGCAATACATTGTCCAATCTTTCAATAATTTATTTGATTCTTGAGCTGAGCCAGCTGAGCAAAGTTGACAGAGAAGAGCGGCAACAGCGCGTTACCCGCGTATGTCACGAGCTGGCAACGTCGCGCGTCTTCGCCGTATAATTACTATTATGTATTCTATGCCTAGTAGCGGCAACCGTATGACACTATCTGTGTTCACTCACACATTGACATAAATGAACAAAAAAATTCGATGTTATTTCTACTATTAATCTACAATTTTCTTCAACTTAATATGAAATACCGCAAATAAAGACCAATTTAAATGCCAACTATAGTCATTTCAGTGTAAAATTATACTCTCGTCGCCCATGAATGGTCAAATAGATTAGTATGAAAATCGAACCACCTTAAGCAGACAACTTCATACTGTTAATTTTGTGTCACAGGTGCGCGCGCATCTTTAAATTTCACTCTCATCATTTTTTCAAAACGCGCCTAAAGAAGTATAACGTCAAAAATGATTTTGTTTCGTCATTAACAAATCACGCTATTAGTAAGCTGCTATCATCTAACTACGTTTAAATTGTTAACATTCTATCTTTTTAAAAACTAGCTATGTCTGACACATTACTACTTGTAGTTAGACTTCACCAGTGTTTCCACAATGAGGGGAACTTCCCCTTTCATGAGGGGGGAAATTAGGGTCCGGAGGGGAATAATAAGGGGAAACAGATGTAAAGGGGAAATCATGCCTAATCAAACAAAAAAAAAAACTTGGGGGTGCTAAAACTATAAACTTTTTGAGGGGAAAAAGGGGAAATCTGAAATCTTAATTAAGGCGAGGGGAGAAAGAGAAAATTATTAAAGTGGAAACACTGGACTTGACGTTTCACTTTTTTTTACTGTTTCAGTCATGATGGCGAGCTTGGGAAAGGTGTATGTTTTATTGTAATTTATTAATTTTTGTGGTGCCGTGAAGTGCAAACAAGGAGATTTTAATGCCGTACCGCAGGCGCTTCTCCGCCAAGATGCCAGACTTCGATGACGACGTTACCGTCGTCGATGTCTACGATTTGGCATCAGATATTGGCAAGGAATGCGAGATAATTATCGAAAAATACGGCCCTGACGCCGTAACAGCGCTTCTTCCGAAGGTGATAAATGCACTGGAGTTGCTGGAGAACCTGGCAATACGGAATGAGAAGGAGAATCAGGCGCTACAGGAGATGACAGCGAAGATAGCTCAGCTGGAAAACGATAAGATTGAGAAGGCTGAATACAGACAACGCTTCGAAAAGGTAGGTTCTAGAGGTCACTGTTAAGTAAATTGGTACTATTGGCTATGCGTGCTACGGTTCTGAACGCACGAACGTTCATTATTTCGTCACCAGAATGCATTGAGTGCAGTTGCAAAGAACCTTTGCTGGTGATGGAACTATACTATTGCGTGACTTAATATTTGCTTCAAAACAGCTGTTTTTAAATTCCTTACATTGTCACGCCAGTTTTACATTAATGTCGAGGTGATGACTCAAGTTATTGACTTGCTAAAGTGATTATGTTGTGATAATGCACTGTTTAACTGTTTTCTTGTTTATGTTTTGCAAATACGTTAGTCAACATTACTAATGTTTGTTTCATTAATGTAGGTATAATTGACTTTATAAGGTTCTAAACTTTTCATTTCTAAAACTGGCACTGGGCATTGTTTTTACACAGGCTGAACAGTGTGCTATGAGATGAGCTAAGAAAACATCTGCCAATAGCATTGGCAAGTAAGAGGTGGCAAGAGGAATAATGTTCTATTACTACTAAACCAGTATCTGCCTGAGAGTTTGTCTAAATAGAGCTTAGAAAAAGACTATTACAATCTTTTGTCGTTAACTTGGATCAAAAAATTTTACTCGTAGCTTAACAATGTGAGGCACTGGATGTGTGGACTCGAAATTTTACTCTCAACTATTCGAGATTATCAGATTGAATTAAGTACACAATACTAAGCACTTAAACCAAAATCACAGAACTTTGTTTTGAATTTGAACTGAACATTCAGACAGGTTTTTGCCGAACATGTTTGAAGGAAGACAAGTGAACAATCAATTACAGATTAGGGTCCAATTTACAACGTGTTGGTTCCGGGAAGGTGGCATGATGAGCTGTAATTTCAATATGAAAACTGGCCTACTAAAGCCTTAGATAGGGGTACTTAGTAAAAGGAAAGAGAGCCTTATGCTTAACAATGGGGCTAAGAATGATAAAATTATCTGCAATTGAGAAGTAAATTGAATAGAATTTCACATCATCAAAATACATCTGTGACAATACTGATAATATAATATGAGAACTATTAATTATTTAGACTACTACAGACTATAATATCATTATAGTAGTTGATGATGAGGAAGCTATAATTGCTAATCATTGACACATTTACATATCTTTAGCGTCAGTTTTAGTGTAATAGAAAATAATAAAATAATGTATGCCTTTATCTGCCCACAAACAGATAACACATTCAATCTCACAAAACACTGATAAGAACAAAAACAAATTGTGTCCTTGACAGGTACAGTTCCTTTAATGTTTTTTTATCCAGGGATTTATGTTGTATTGCAAGTATCATTATTATGTTAGGGTAAAAAAAGCATATGTTACACTTCTTGATATATATTATAGAAATTGGAGATTGTTGATGTATTATCGATGGTTGTGTACTGGGTCAAAAAACAAATTTCAATAAAATTAGTAAGGGTGGATAAGCTAAACTAATCATAAAGCTGAAAAAAAATGTTTGAAAATGGGATTCAGCTAGAATTATTTTCAAAGATCAGTACTTGACTTGAACTATTAAAAAAATCCTTAAATTTGATAGACCATTGTAGCTAAAAAGATTAACAAATACATGATACCCACCACCAATAATACCCACAGATAAACACAAAGTACCAATAGTATAAAAAAGCATAGACAATCTAGAAATCCAGATGATCAGATTAGAAAATACCATTCAATCTGTATTAACTTGTTTCTATCACACAGAATAAAATATTAAGGTTGCCCATAAAATTCAAACTCCACTAGTAAATATCTAATTTAATGAATGAGCGAACTAGTGTTGGTCATTAACCTGAAGACATAAAGAAAATTAATGATTATATTTAATAGCACCACTACATTTTGACTTAGTTCACTGCATAAATATGATCTTTATGATACTAGCTAACCCTGCAATCATTCTCCCACTAAAATGATGAACCGAATTAAATGTCAAAGCAATGCGAACATACATGTAAAGAACTTTATATTAATGAATCATGGTTAAAGTATACAACTGTACTTGATACAAAAATATTAAAATTCAAGGCTGAGGTCAATAGCTTCAAAAATACATCTCTACTTGTTTTCATACCTACCTATGAAAACCGAATAGACTACCTAAAACCCTACTAAAATGTATCTAAAGTTTGGATGTATTTTGATCAATCACTATCTGATCTGACTATTATTGTCATTGTATAAATTCAGACCAATAGCAACTGTGTTGCCAGACATATTGCATGCCTCTAGAAGAAGAGGCCAGTTTGTATGGGTCAAATTTTAAAATGTTTTGTATCACCTTATCTTACCTGCAAACAGCAATAAAGATTTTTGTATTTGTATCACATTGGAATGGTTTATGTTGAAATTTAGAATGGAGTTAGGTTATTGTCCGGAATAAGACATACATTCGTTCAGCCACCCATCCATACAATCCGTCCAGCCGTTCCGATGTCATTGAGTAACAAACTGACACACTTTGACATTCATAATATTAGTAGGTAGAATTAGACTAAAAATTTTGACAAAGATTGATAAATATTTGACACAGTTAAAATATAGTAGGCCACATATTTAGGTTTGCCTAGATCTCACTGATATTTATCAAATTTCTTTCATTTATTGAAGCAACAAAACACACACTATGTAATCTGATATTTTAGTAAATTATTAAAATATCAGATTACATACATTCCGTTAAACCATATTATGTCTAGGCTGTGGAATACGTTGCCTGAGAGGGTTTTTCCCGATAGTTACAATCTTTGTGTCTTCAAATCGAGAGTGAATCGGTTTCTTCTAGGTAAACACGCTTCATCGTAGGCCGCATCATCGTTTAACATCAGGCGAGATGGCGGTCAAGTGTAAACCTATAAAAGTTAAAAAAAAATAAAAAAAAAAAAATGTGTAAGTACAAGTATGCTCAGAGAGCCTCATGCTCTTAGCTACGTTCACACTATCATCGATGACAACATAATGACTGTTTGAGGTGCTCTTGTTAGTAAAACAATAATGACTGTGGTCTTACACAATAATTACATAACGTTAGAACAATAAATCATTTTATAAGCTCATAAATGGATCTAATCATAGGTTTCTACAAAGCTTTCACATAATTTTAAGCACTACAACTTTCACTTGGTAAATCAATTTTGAGACAGTGGTGGTACAATGTTTGCTATTAAATTATTTTACTTGGACTTATCAGAAATTACTACAAATATGTATATGGTTATCTATGGAGTTGTTGCCCTCATCTAGTATGTTAATACCATGGACTAGGGAGACAAGGGGGATCTTGGATGCTAAGAGCATAGGGGTGCATTCATTAATAATTTATTTATATTAACATAAAAAATAACCTTTATCTGACATTCTGTCATTGTTAAGTACTAGTATAGTATAGTATTAGTAGTTTGCTTATTTTTGCTTAGACTTCTATGTTTGAAGTGTCAGGAGAGACGATCTTCTTAGCATTCCATGGATTCACCGTGCGGGTGCTGGGTCCATCGTGTGGCAGAGAGAGAAAACTCGAGTAGATCCCTAGACTTGTGACTCGGGTGTAGGTTTAAGGGGCCCCTTTCTGACATACATCAACACTCACCTTTACTACTCGTTTTTTCTCTCCCTGCCCAGCCAAATCTGATATGAGCCTGAACTTACTGCACTTCTGGATAAGCCAAGGTCTTTCAGCAGGTTATAGAGAGATTTTGCTGGTATACCTCTCGCTCCCACTTCTGCAGCGTATAAACTAACTACATAACCGTTTTTTGTTAATTTGTTTAGGAGGTTGTAATACTGATTTTGTTTCATCGCGTCTTTAGGTATATTAGTTTCCCACGGTACGGTAAGTTCTACAAGGACTATGCGTTTCGTAGCTCTAGAAAAAAGGAAAATGTCCGGTCAGGATGACGAAACACCCACATCCTCTGAGATTTTGTAGTGCTTTTCATACGTGTCCATTAAAATAGTCGTCCAATCAGGTGCTGTACCCAGGATTGAGTAAGGCTTGTTCCTGGAGTTTGAAGTTGAGCCTTCTTTTACAAAGTTAATTTGTCTTTTGTTTGTCGTCAATCCCTTTTGGGCTCTAGCTACTGAAAGGCTCATGGCTTCACGTATGATTTCAAGTACTCTGTCATGGCGCCGTGAGTAATGACCCCCAATAAGGAGCACCTTGCATCCCACCAATATGTGCTTTGCTGTACATATCGCCTCTCCACAAGTATAGCAACATTTTTCAGAGGCTTTTCCCCACCTTACTCTGTTACTCTGTTCCTTAGTTACTCTGATCAGAGAGGGTCATTTGGAATGCATTTAGATAAAATTTTAATAAGGCAGGAAACCAGTCATAGATCAAGGTGCGCCACTTTAGAGCTAATGGGATACAGAACTCACCTATGGTTGACCACTCACTTTGCATTTCTAAATTCATAGCGTGCACTTTGTAACCGTCATTTTCGTCTTGTTGTAGAAAGGTTTTTACCATGTCTCGGTCTTCCCTTTTCTTTCTCGCACCCAACCCAGCAGTATTTACTTGTGCACCTGCCATAATTTTTTTATGGAATTGAAGTCTAGATTCGTCTTGCGACTTTCCCAAAACATGCGTTTTTGTAACTTTTAGGTGTTTGTAAAGTTCAGACGGTTTCTTTAGTTTCAGCCCAAAACTATTGTGATCCCTAAAAAGAGTAGAGGGATCAGCCGGGTGTGCTAATCCAAACCATGACTTCAATATCTTTATGACATTGGCATCTAGCTTTGCCAGGAGAGTTTTACCGATGTCATATACTAAGAAAGGCCAAGTGAGACGTGATGTGAGGTAGTTGTCATATATCCATGCTTTTGTGATATTGCTGATAGGCTGCTGGTCTACCTTATTGAGGTTGTTCATAAAATTTTCAACAATCTCCTCTAATGATGGTGTACGTCCTTTGTGATCTATCTTTCTACCAAGAAATTTGAAAGGCACTGCCTCTGCAATTGTGGCAACTCCTTGGCCACTTATGGAGAGTCCCGGATCGTAAGAAGTATTTGGTATTTTGTCTACCCAGACAAAGACAATGACATTTAGTTGGTTTTGTCCTCATTCCCTCCGTCCATGTACAGAACTCATCGACTTCGTTCAACAATTCCTGACACTGTTTGGGATTGCGTGTAAGTATTGCAAGGTCGTCCGCAAAGGTCAAGATTGACTCAGTGTACTTATTGTTGATTTTAGACCGGTAGGTAGCCCCATTTCTTTTCACGGGATATTAATTTGTCTACTAAAATATTTATAACTATATTAAATGCTATTGGTGATAAGCAGCACCCTTGGAATAGTCCTACATTGTATTCAAGTGGTTTTGTGTATTCCTTGTTTACTGCTATGACGAATTTTAAGTGACAATAATAAGAATTAATTGTGTCAATAATTTCAGCAGGAAAGTTATACCATTTTAGGGCAAATATCATAAGTTTGTGCTGGACAGAACCAAACGCGTTCTCTAGGTCTATCCAGCAGACTGTTATTTGCCTCTCATGTGTTCTGGCATCTTTCAAACTTTCTGCTAGTAATATTGTGTTCCAGGCATCCAGAAATACCAGGCAAGAACCCTTTCTGGTGTTTGGGCCTGAAATACCTATTGCTAGCAATAAATGTGGTCATTTTTGTTTGCAATATACTGAAAAAATTTTAGAAATGATAATGAAGTAATTTCATTTGCTACAAATTGTACCTTACAAAATTTTTGTTGGGTTGATAGTTTGAAGGATATATCGAAAAAGGCGTTTTGCAAGATGACCGGGATTTCGTCCTCTAAAAAATGCAATGTTATGTCCTTAAATTGTAATATTCCAACAGAATATATGGAAAAAAATAAAATAAAATTGAATCGTGAGAGTCACATGTCTTGCTCTTCTCGTTAATGTAATGCTAAAATAATCTATTTCCTTAAAAAAAAGTGACTTAGATGTAAAATGAAATTCAGGCATTTCACCATATTCATAAGCAATCACTATGTCGTCGAGGTAAATTTTATTTGTTTTTTGTTCATATTTCCAAAATAGCTACACCGATTTCTATAAAATTTATATGGGATCACCTCTGAACTATAGTCTACCAAACAAAAAAAGAACCATCAAAATAGATTCATAATTGACGGCGCTAAATATTTGTAGAGATCGCAAGCTGTCCAAAATAAATTAACTCAAGTTAATAGCTGTCGTTATGAGTCCTAGATAAAGTAATCTATACTAATATTATAGAGCTGAAGAATTTGCTTGTTTGAACGCTAGGATCTCGGGAAGTACTGGTCCGAATTGAAAGATTCTTTTTCTATTGGATAGTCCATTTATCGAGGAAGGCTTTAGGCTATAGAAAATAACTCTACTATTAATTGAAGCGGAGCATGAAACAAGAATGTAACAAAATCGGGAAAAAATATTCCCCTTTTGAGAGTTTTCTACGTTTCGTGCTTTGACATGACACATGGCAGCATGTGTCAAAGATTGCGTCATTGAATTTCAGTAATCTGTGCATTGAAAATAAACCTTTGCTAAATTTTTTTTTCGAAGTCTGAGTTGGTACGACCAATTTCCGACAGGTGGCGTAGCAGGTAGCTGAAGAGGTATTTTGTTTGAAATCGATATT
The DNA here is from genome assembly GCA_017562165.1 of Ectropis grisescens. Classification (NCBI taxonomy): domain Eukaryota; kingdom Metazoa; phylum Arthropoda; class Insecta; order Lepidoptera; family Geometridae; genus Ectropis; species Ectropis grisescens. The sequence goes on along the minus strand of CM029782.1, from coordinate 14,140,155 downwards.
CTCAGGAATGACTGAACCGATTTCAGTAATTCTTTCACCGTTGGATATGTACGGGATCCCGATGAGTGCTATGTAATATACCACGGGCGAAGCCGGGGCGGGCATCTAGTGTCTAATATACGCCAATCAGCTGAGTTAATCACACAAAATATGTTTCTGAAGCGTCAGATGAAAAGTAACTTTTTCAAACAACGTTTTTGCCGCGTCTGAATACGTATCATTTTATTCAAGTTCTTTTGAGTAAAATATATCTATCTTATATTTCAAGTGTTGCGCAGTGCGGTGCTGGGTAAAGTTTGGAACTGTTGTAGTTTAAAATACCGAGTTGACGCCTTGTCAAATTCTGAAAAAGTAAAGTTGCGCTATAAAATAAATAATAAATGTTGGTTTCACACACAACACCATCTGACCCCAAACTAAGCAAAGCTTGTAATATGGCGGCCAGATATCTGATATAATGTATAGTTGTAGAGATTTACTACGATAACATGACCCGCCCCTCCAGAATTCAAAACGTTTGAAAGTATTTGTGAATGTTTGTACAACGCACCAACATGCATGTGTGCTTACTGCTACTGCAGACGAATAATTACAACTACATACAAACTCTTTCGTAAGGATGCGATTACACACATTAAAACAGTAAATCTCTAAATACATACTTACTATACATAGAAACACCCAGGCACAGTGCAAATATTTGAATTCATCACACAAATATTTGCACTGGGTGGGGAATCAAACCCACGACCCTCGGCTTTGTAGGCATACTACCCACTAAGCCACGAGGCCAGTCTAAATATCTTTTACTAGATGTCCGCCCCGGCGTTGCCCGTGGTACATTATATAGTACTCATCAGGATCCCGTACATATACAACGGTGAAAGAATGACTAAAATCGGTTCAGTCATTCCTGAGAATATCGCTTTCAAACAAAACACCTCTTTAGCTACCTGCTACGCCACCTGTCGGAAATTGGTTGTACCAACTCAGATTTATAAAAAAAATTGATTAGCAAAGGTTTTATATTCAAGAGTTATGTAATCTGTGATATTCAACGACGCAATCTTAGACACATGCTGTCATGTGTCATGTCAAAGCACGAAACGTACGAAAACTCTCAAAAAGGAATATTTTTTCCCGATTTTGTTACATTCTTGATTCATACTCCGCTTCCATAAATTATTTTTTATTATTTTCTATAGCCTAAAGCCTTCCTCGATAAATGGACTATCCAATAGAAAAAGAATCTTTCAATCCGGACCTGTACTTCCCGAGATCCTAGCGTTCAAACAAACAAATTCTTCAGCTCTATAATATTAGTATAGATTACTTTATCTAGGACTCATAACGACAGCTATTAACTTGGGTTAATTTATTTTGGACAGCTTGCGATCTCTACAAATATTTAACATCTACGAATGCATACAATCAATCGTAAAGAGTTCTGAGGTACAGCAGAGGCGAGTTTGTTGTCGAGTCCGTTGTCGACTTTACTGTTACAAAATTGTCTGTGCTGTTATGGACAAGCACGCAATTCACATTAGACGTCTAGTTTTCTCACCTTGTCATATCTATTAGTCGTCCATTCATGTTCAGTGTGTATATGTGGTACGAGTAGGTATGTCTTGTACCTATATAATGAGTTGAATGCTTGCAATTGACCATTTCCTGCCCACACGTTGCGCCGTCCTAGTCTGTAGAACAATCTTGCTGTTAAATTCATTGTGTGAATAAATTCAACACCTGTTTCTCATTGTTTTTAAGTCAGATAAAGAAAGGGCTGTGTTCAAGCGACTTAAAAAAAGATAAGGTTCTAAATTTAACTTGATATTTTGTTGTGTTAGTTACCTCAGAACTTTGGGTAAACAGATTTTAAAATTCTATCGAAATCGGTGTAGCGGTTTTTGTAATATCAACAAAAATAATATATCAACAAATTTATTTATTTTCTTAATTTTAAAGTTTTTTAATATAAACATCATAGAAAACTTAAACTAGATCGTCGCTGGCAGCGGGGGCAGGACCCAAGCTACCGGTGGTTAGGGCTGCAGAATGATGTGTTTTGGACGTCTAATAGTTCGAAATAATCTCGCGACTTTTCTACTCCGGTTCTACTTCGATATGTTGCTCTGTTTCGTCAGTTTAAATGTTTTTGAAAAATAATTCGATCTGACACCAAGTTAAGTTAAACCAGAGTAGGAAAAACGCGAATTTATTTCGAAATTACGTTTTCGGTAGAAAGAGAGTAGACCCCTTTTCCATTTCAAATTGGCAGCCAAGACTTGACAAAAAAATACTGCGCAATATTACTCATACTCGTGTATGTTTATATCATGTTCTGTTTCTGTATCAGACGCATCACTGAATTTTAATAATATTTGAACATGTGCTCTGATAATAGATTGACGGAATTGTTGTTTGTTATGAAATTGAACGAACAGACGAGACGGATGTGTGAATGCGATTATGGCGCTTGTCCATAATAATGCCCAGTACGCTCGATTCTAGAGATGAATTATAAAATTAACTTGGTGTATGTAGAATTGGAAATTTCAGCCATGAGTTTCTCCGAAGACAACTTTGAAACCAACAGGCGGTAGAAAGATTCAAAGGAAACGCCAAGCAAAGGGACTTAGCGTTTGAACATTTATCTAAATGTGCCACTTACCCAGGCAGACTGGTTAACTTGGCTGTGGTCGTTAGCATGTAGGGGTATCACTCTTTGCAGAGTATTTGAGGAAGTACCACCCTTTGCATGTTATTTTACTGCCAAGCAGTACTTAACGTGCAAACTGTAATTAGCTTGAATAATTTCCTTTCATTTTCACTAGGCAGACCTGATAATAACAAAACTATGACTGAGAACAACTTTACATGTTTTAATGTTCAAATTGCTGCATAGCTCTGTGTGGTTTTGAGTAGGCCTGATACGTACCATCAAGTACATGTTTTACACATGGATGTTACTAATTTTATTAAGAGTGATACTCAAATTTTGACAACTAACAGAAAACGTTTAGGATAGTGTTTTGAGTCTTCCGTGTTTCATCTAGGAAATGGCGGATTCGTAAACCTATTAAGTAAATTGGTAATCTAGAACTTGTCTAATAGAACATCACAAAATTTGTAATTACATTTATATCTTTGATTTTGCTGATAAAGTGAGCTCAAAAATTTGGCAGGGCGCAAACGTGGAACACTTTTTGTGTCCTGTAATAGATAAAAGCTACCGATGAATATTTGTTTTCTATAGAACACTAGCTCTACCCTGCCACGCTTTGCTGTGGCACATTGTGATGCAAAAAATAGATAACAACAATCCTTGATGCCGATTAAGTATATATCGTTCTAAAATTTCAGCTCGATCGGTGCAGAACTTTTTGAGTTTTTGTAGCGTACACAAATCAACATAACATTTTTATATATAGAGAAGTATGAAATCATCCAATCCATACGCGAACATAAACATTTTTTGTGTCAAACAAAAAATACTCATTGATGATTAAAAATTGTTCTGTACCAGTAACCGGAAACGTAAAAAAGTGTTGTTTACTTTTGCGCATTGCCTTATACGTCGTCATCGTTTCCAACTACTTGAGGTCGGCACAGGACGTTTCGTCTTCTATTTTTAACCCCCGACAAAAAAAAGGGTGTTATAAGTTTGACGTCGATGTCTGTCTGTCTGTCTGTCTGTCTGTCTGTCGGTCTGTCTGTCTGTCTGTCTGTCTGTCTGTGTGTGTGTCTGTCTGTGGCACCGTAGAGCTCAAACGGATGGGCCGATTTCGATGCGGTTTTTTATTTGAAAGTTAATATCCGTGCGGGTGTTCTTAGCTATGTTTGGTTAATATCGATTCAAAATGGCCGCCTCCACAAAATGGCGGACAAAATATTTCTTCACAACCTACCTCAATATGGGTATCAAATGAAAGGGCTTGACTAGTAGAGTACTAAACGCTATAACAAATTTCAAATTCAAGATGGCCGCCACCACAAAATGGCGAATTATATAATATTTTTCACTACTACCTCAATATGGGTATCAAATGAAAGGGCTTGATTAGTAGAATACTTTGCACTATGACAAATTTCAAATCCAAGATGGCCGCTACCACAAAATGGCGAATTACATTTCCTTTTCACAATTCCTTAATATGGGTATCAAATGAAAGGGCTTGACTAGTAGAATGTTGTACAGATAACAAATCTAAGGTAGTCGGGGGTTAATCAAAATTTTTAATTTTGTTCTTGTTATGTATCATCATACTATTACTTCGGCATACGTGTACATTGATTATTATTGTTCAGTTATTTATTCATTTTTCTTAATTTCTAAGTTTTTTACAATAAGTATAAAAATATTAATCATTTTAATACTGAAATACCAAACAACCGACTTGAATTTAATAAAAGTAAAGAACAAAATTAAAAATTTTGATTAACCCCCGACTAACTACCTTAGATTTGTTATCTGTACAACATTCTACTAGTCAAGCCCTTTCATTTGATACCCATATTAAGGGAATTGTGAAAAGGAAATGTAATTCGCCATTTTGTGGTAGCGGCCATCTTGGATTTGAAATTTGTCATAGTGCAAAGTATTCTACTAATCAAACCCTTTCATTTAATACCCATATTGAGGTAGTAGTGAAAAATATTATATAATTCGCCATTTTGTGGTGGCGGCCATCTTGAATTTGAAATTTGTTATAGAGTTTAGTACTCTACTAGTCAAGCCCTTTCATTTGATACCCATATTGAGGTAGGTTGTGAAGAAATATTTTGTCCGCCATTTTGTGGAGGCGGCCATTTTGAATCGATATTAACCAAACATAGCTAAGAACACCCGCACGGATATTAACTTTCAAATAAAAAAAACCGCATCGAAATCGGCCCATCCGTTTGAGCTCTACGGTGCCACAGACAGACACACACACAGACAGACAGACAGACAGACAGACAGACAGACCGACAGACAGACAGACAGACAGACATCGACGTCAAACTTATAACACCCCTTTTTTTTGTCGGGGGTTAAAAAATGAATTCACACACTCGACTTTGACTTATCGGTTTTTTATCGGATAGACGTCGGAGAGTGTAGAACTGATCTGCATGATCTAATACCACCTTGCTTTTTTTCTATCGGACTTCTCGTAACTCGAAGAAGCGGCACCGTTTCATGGTAGATATTCCAAAGACACGGACGAAGAGGTTTGACTCTTCGTTTGTGATAGGAACGTCTAGGCTGTGGAATGAGTTGCTTGAGTGGGATTTCCCCGAATCCCCGATAGTTATAATCTTACGGTCTTATTCATAAAAAGTTATAGCATGTCTAAAGACTTGCTATAGTACGTCTTAAAAAATGGTATTCATAACAGCATTTTCGCGCTAAAACGTGCTATAAGCCTTCTATAAAGTTATAGAGTCGAGAACCCTACTTTAGCGGTGTTTTAAGGCAAATATGGTCGACTCTAAACAGCTGATTAGTGTCAAAATGGCGTTGTGACATATTCAACTTCAACTTTTTTTTTGGTTTCCATTCGGTAATGTCACCGTAATTTCGCCAATGTCCAGCGTTTGAGCGTTGGGAGTATCTTTGTTATGTTATGTTCATAATTCAGGTCAATTTCATCTTCTTCATAGCTTCTGAGAATTATGAGCTTGATGGTCGGAAAACACGTGAAATCGAGGTACCAGGATTCTTGCTTCAAATATTCCAAACGTTTGAATGTATGTGAATTTAGTGAGTATATATATTATGTAGTGTATAAAAACCAATGACCTCATAAAGGTCGCTGGAAACCGCTGGTTGCACGTTGCGCAGGACCGTTCGTTGTGGAAATCTAGGGGGGGAGGCCTATGTTCAGCAGTGGACGTCTTGCGGCTGATGATGATGATGATAAAAACCAATGTAATGCTTGGTGTTGATGGTGAAAGAATAAAACATGTTGACATGAAAGTAATCCACATCGACAGAAGGTGTATATCTAAGTGGGAGTGATCCTTTTACTTTCGGAATTTATTTCTAACTTATTTCTTTAGCAATTTTTCTTATAAAATACAATAAATTAATGAGAAAACGAACAAACACCACTACGTTTTAGTAATATAACTTTAAATTTCCCCGCTTCATAACTTCACAGTGTATGTCATTTTTTTTATTCTGTAACATTGTCTATGGCTCCACCATCTAACTCGTTTTATCTGTGGACGATTCTGTTAGTATGTCTATAAAATCGATCGATTTCATTATAATGGCAACATTTTGATCCTACAAGAACAAAATTAAAAATTTTGATTAACCCCCGACCACCTCAGATTTGTTATCTGCACAACATTCTACTAGTCATGCCCTTTCATTTGAAACCCATATTAAGGGAGTTGTAAAAAAAGATATGTATTTCGCATTTTGTGGAAGCGGCCATCTTGGATTTGAAATTTCTCACAGTGGCATGTATTCTACTAGTCAAGCCCTTTCGTTTGATACCCATATTGAGGTAGGTTGTGAAGAAATATTTTGTCCGCCATTTTGTGGAGGCCGCCATCTTGAATCGATATTAACCAAACATAGCTAAGAACATCCGCACGGATATTAACCTTCAAATAAAAGAAACCGCATTGAAATCGGCCCATCCGTTTGAGCTCTACGGTGCCACAGACAGACACACACACAGACAGACAGACAGACAGACAGACATTGACGTCAAACTTATAACACCCCTTTTTTTGGTTTGGGGGTTAAAAACTGATATTAGTAATTCTTTAGTTACAGAAGGCTTATAGAGCGTTTATGAATACGGAATTGTATAGAACGTTTTATAAGCTTATCGAGCGTTTTAACTAATGAGCGTTTTTAATCTTCTATGAGCATTTATTATGAATAAGACCGTTAGTGTCTATTCGAGAGTGAATCGGTTTCTTCTAGGTAAACACGCTCCATCGAAGACCGCATCGTCGCTTAACATCAGACGAAATGACGGTAAAGTGTAAATGTAAAAAACCTATAAAAGTAAAAAAAAATCGATGTAAACAATTTTCCTTGATTATTGATTTTTCACCACCGCTCAACCGATTTCGTTGAAATTAAAGTGAGACCACATAAGAAGTAATTTTTTTTTGTAAAAAAAAAAAGTATCAAATATGATCAAGCGTCTGCCTAAGTAGTAATGAAGTATTCGGTGATTATACAAAAAATATACCGACAAATTGAAAACGTGTTGATGCAACACGAATACAATAAAGGCTTAATTGAAATACCACTAGGCAATAGACAAGATAACCCCCCGTAGCCGGCTAATACTTTCGCAACCCAGGCCAAGCACCGCGAAATTTACCTCAAAGCATTCAAAGAATGTGACTCTTTCAATGGCCCAACTATCACCGCGCTTATCAGTTTTACCTACATACCAATGAGACCAGATCATTGCGATCACAAGCTGATACCCTGTCAGGCAATACAACATAATCTTACAATCTTAAACTGCTAATAGTTGTATGGGGTTATATCACCTCCGGATAAAATTTAACTGTAGATATTAAAGGGCCCGATTCTGATTGCAACGATTTAATTTCGTTCCTAGTTTTCAGTTTGATGGTCTTGTGGTATTTTCAAATTTTATGGATACTCTACGTATTTAAGTATAGGTTAGTAGGGTGTTGTGCCTACTGCGCGGAAATAGCCTGTTGCTATTTTTGATCTCTTCGCGGGCTTACTGGAAAAGTTAGTCAAAATATAAATTGATTTTAGTCGGTTTTAACACATAGGTTCTCAGTATTTTGATTACCTATATTCCTACAGGTCCTTGTGGATGCTTTGATGTGTTCTTGGACATGTAAGAAGTTTTAATACGTTTTTCAGTCGTCCTTGATATTTCAGTTTAGTAGAGAAATAATCAGTTACATTTTATTATCAGAGTCGATTTATTTTTGTGCTTGTTTTCTATAGCGTTGACACTAGCAAGCTAAAAGTGGGAACTGGAAACCGTTCCAATCTCAGGTACCTTTGTAATACAGCTTAATTAATTAATTTGTGCTGATTTTAGTGATCGTATCATGCCATCTTAGCTTCTTGATAAACGGAGCCACAAACCAGCGATTGTACCACTCGGCTATGCGCGACGCGACGTTAAAAGTTGTGAAAAGTTATTGTAATACTTTGTAACGACTGACGCCGTGGGTATACAGTTGAGCAGGGTTGAGCAAGCGTATCTTAATTGAAATCGGGTTTAATAATATTCTGTGATTTAATATACGTTTCCCTGATTATACATATTTCCGGGTTCCAAGTTTCTGATGGATTTTCGAGTTGAAAACAGCTTTTTATTTTGGCCCATCTAGATTAAGTACACTGCCATGTTACCGATTCGTTACTCTATTTCTTACCTGCCAGGAGAAATGTTAATATCATTCCCAGCTCAGCATTGCGCTCGGAGGTAGTGGTTGTAGTGGTAGGACTCTTAGGAGAGTCCGCCTGGGGAAGTACCACACCTTTGCCAGTTATTCTACCGCCAAGCAGTAATGGGTGTTCCGGGTTGAAGGGCAATGTTTCCAGAGAAATTACAGGGCTTAGAGATATAACATCTTTGATATCTGGGTGTCGAGCGCAGTGCAGTGCTAGGTAATGATTTGGACTCTTCATGTTTCAATAGCTGCGTGTCACTGTGCTGTTATGTGGCAGGCATGTTGCTTACCATCAGACACATGTCCTGCTCTTTATTAAAAAAAAATGATTTACCCTTCTGCAGAGCATAATAGAAGTTGAGAAACGAAAAATAGAAACGAAATAGATATAAATAACAAAAAAACCTGGAAAAATTGCCCCTTAAACCGGAACACCATAAAGTTTTGTACGTAACTGATTGGCGATGGCGGTAAAATAGCTGACAAAAGAGTGGAGTGTGTACGTACTCGTATTCCTAAAACGATTATCAGTTAAAATAAAGTCAAAGTTATGCAAACACAAGGAAAAAGTAAGCAAGTAGGTATATTGAACAATTAAAGTTCTTGCTCAGAATTTTCGTAATTTAATTTGATAAATGTATGTAGGTATAAGGTTTGTACAAAAAAGTAAATGAGATGAGGATAGCTTTTGGTGTGCCCCTCTGTTCAGTTGACCTTTGTACGACCAACGTTAGTATCAACCTTTATGAAATGTGACAATGGACTGGCATTATGTTCCGAAATAATCCAGGAGCGGTCAAAATGACTAGAATTTTATCAGTCACATTTCACAAATTAACTTCGAACTCTTGCGACTTCACTCGCGTAAAAGTTATAAAAAACGCCTTTTGTTTACCATAAAAACATGTGCAATTTTTCGAGATAAAAAATTGACAGATACACACAATAAAGATAATCCGAGTTTCTCGATCTGATGCGATTTTTTTTTGTTTTATAGAGTAGAGTGACGAGACGAGCAGGCCATGTATGTGTCTGGTGGTAAGCAACATGCCTGGCCATATCAGCACAGTGCCTCAGCTATTGTAATATGAAGAGTCCAAATCATTACCTAGCGATTACCTAGCTAGCCGTCACCTGGAGATAGAAGGTGTTTTATCTCTTAGCCCAGTAATTTCTCTGGAGACAGTGCTTTTCAAACCGGAACACAATAATGCTGGCACACTACTGCTTGGTGGCAGAATAACTGGCAAAGGTGTGGTACGTCCCCCAGGACGTTATTAGTTAACATATCTAAACGCCCAATCTTTCAAATTTACTATGGTGAATACGTTTTCATATCACCATCACACACCATCTAACCCCCAAACTATGACAAAATAAAACAAAATATTGTACAAAATGAGAAAACATAAATAACCTGGACCCTGGGGTCCGTAGAGCTAAACAAAAGATAAATCCAAATGACGCAAAACTTGTGATGTGAAAGCCACATTGCTGAAATAATAATATAGTTGTAATAAATACGTTCTTGCGATGTATAGAAACACTCACACGCAAAACAAACATTCATATTCATCAAAGAAATGTTTATTCTGGGTAGGAAATACAACCAATAATATTAGTTAAGATCATCTTAGAACTTGTATAATAATAAAACCTACAAAAATTGAAGAACCATGGACAGTCACTTTAAATACTGTTTTCCTTATGAGATTTTAATGTTTTCAAGATAACGACAAGGTGAATCCTGCATCCAAAACTCATGCTGGTTGTGTAAGGTTGACCATTAAGTGAAGGTTTCTGACAATACATTACTAAATGAATTGTGGTTTCTAAGCGGTTTCTAATCCTCGCTGCCCAGGGGTCTGAAATCCGAATTACCTTAAACTATAACACTATTTGTAAAGCGGTTTGGAATCTGTTGACTCACTCGAGTCTTCCAAGCGTTATATTTTTATGGTTGCGTGCTTTAATGAGACCTTACTACTAAGCCTCCGGTGTCTGTCTGATCGACCTTTATTCCTCAATATATCATCCAAAGCGTAACAGGTAGGAAGATGACTTTTTTCCAAAGCATGTTTCGTTTTGGCCGAAAAATATAACTAAAAATAAATAAAGAGTGACGAGACCAGCATGGCATGTGCCTGATACAAGCCTGCTACATAACAGCACAGTGACATGCAGCTATTGGAACATGAAGAGTCCAAATCCAGTCACTTCGCTCGTCAACCAGAGATCTAAGATCTCTGAGCCCTGTAATTTCTCTGGGAACATTGCTCTTCTAACCATTCATAATAGTGTGGTGTGCCGTGTTCTTATGTGTAAGCATGTTGTTTACCATTTGGTATCCGTCATAAATATCATCTTCACTCTAACCTATTAAAAGAACACACGCATGGTTCCTTCAGGTTTGTGATAGTCGCTTCCAAAGTAAGGACATCTGTCAGTTTGCGATTGTATCGTGTTTTGTGGAAAACGAATACAGGAGGGGTTCGCAATCTCTTTGTGTCTATGTTTGTTTGTTTACGTATTTTGTATAAATATAGAGTTACGTAAAAATACGAGTATGTACTAAAGCCAAAGAGAACTGGGAAAATGGGGGTTTGAACAACACTATTTATAATCTCAACGCGCGAGCGCACTGCTGTGGTGGTAGTAATTATTTCTATTGTTCATGTTTCAATAGACGCGTGCCCTGCTATAATAAATAAATAAATATTGGTGGACAATTCACACACAACACTATCTGACCCCAAACTAAGCAAAGCTTGTGTGATGGCAGCCAGATAGCTGATATAATACTTATATAGTTTTAAATACATACTTATTATAGGCAGACATGTAACAGGTACATGTCCTGCTCGTTTCTTAACTATAAAAAATCGCGAAAAATAAACCAGTTCTTGTCGAGTCCAAAGGTCATTTTAGTTTGGGATTACTTTATTATTAAAGATTGTTCACACTGCTAGTACAATGCCTTCTTTTCAGTATTGTGTTTATCACTACTTGGCCGCATTGTTTGTGCAGTAAGCTTAAGGGCGTGTGGGCCGTAATTTTAAATTTTTAAAACAACTTTAAGACCTTTAAAATAGTGTTTTAAACTCTGAAAAAAAAATATGTATTAGTTAAGGATCTAATCTAGTGCAATTCGCAGTCAGTAACACGATTTAATGAATTTTACTTGATAGAAAAAAATCCCAAAGTTACCCCTTTTCAAAAAGTTGTTTCAAGTTTATGACTAAACTAATGATTTTTTTACTAAATTTTGTACTCAACGAAAGCCACTAAAAGTTATAGATGCATTCGCAGAGTTCGACTTGATAAAAAGTATCAGTTATTCACTATGTTTTAATATCTACCATATATATAGCGCGCCGTTCGGCCAGCCTGATCAGTCGCGTTTCGGCGCTCACGGACGACGGGCCTGTGCTTGATTTTGCAATTTTGACAACCGATAAATTTTAAATATTACGATCATAGTGCCACAGTATAACAATATCAGTAGGTATTACTAGTGAAGCACGCTATGATCTTGATTTTTGATACCGTTTTCATTGAATTGCAAATAGACGCTGATACTAATTAGTACGCTGTTTACTTTATGTTGTAGACCAATAAGGAGTCTCAAAAACTGACGTCGATACCACATCAGTAAAAATTCAATGCGGATGCAATGAAAAATAGATAAGTATCGGTAAAATATTCGTCTGTTAAATCAGAGATCGGGATAAGGAAATAATGAGAGGGGAAATCCCTGCGTAAATCCCTAATATAAATGCAAGTAAGGTATCATAAATGATACCTAACTTGCATTTATCTGCCATTTAGGTAAATTCTTTGGTAGTAAGGTACTTAGTACTTGGAAGAAAAGTCCTCACATACAGATTTTACCACTTTGGAAGAGACTTTCGCGCAAACTATTCAGTTTAGAAAAAAATGTTAGGAACTTCAATACAATTTTGAACACCTTTCCATAGATACACGTATGGTTTTGTTAGAATTTTATTTTTTATTTCTTTTCCAAGTTTGTGACACCACCAAAATTTATTGGTTTTTCTTTTTTGTTTTGTATGAAAATGTTAATATTGTTCATAGAAATTTAGACACTCGACCAAATTTGGTAAGAAGCCTTTTAGGCAGTAAAATGACTCGTAGAATTTAACTCTGCACTAAATTTCCGATTCGTATTTTTATATAAGGTTTAGAATCATTTCCTGAGCATAAAATCACAAAATAATAACAAATCCAGGTGGAGCTTCAAGCGCCAGCTCGAAAAAACGTTTTGGCTGATATTCTGAAAAGTTATAAAGCCTATTATTATTGTAGAACATAAAATTTCCCATCTTTTGTTGCCAGTAAACTTTTTTTCGAACTTACCGATTACGATTTATTATGTCAAATTTGATGATAACAATGTAAAAATAATAAGATGTGAATTCTGTTCCCAGTAGCATAAATATGTCCCTTTTACCGGAATGGAAGAAGGGTTATGTTTTTCGCGCGTATCTTTTATGTTTTTATTTCACATATCTTCCAAACGGCTGGATGGATTTTGGTAACTAAGATATTCTAAGACTAGTCTGACTCGCCAAAGTGTCCTTAGATAGTAGGTAATATTTTTTACGTGTAGATTTTTTTTGTAGTCGGGGTTTTTAAACTAAAGTTATTCTATCATATTGCTCGTTGCTCGAATAAACAGCACCGTTCATCATCATGATTGAAGTTGAACGAAGAGTTTGGTCTCCACTTTTGTAATAAGAACAACTAAGCTGTGAAATGCATTGCCAGAGTGGGTTTTGTCGAAGGTTCGAACCTTGGGGTTACGAGGTACACTGTGCTTGTTTCTATTAGAGAAACAAGTTCCATCGTAGACAACATCATTTTCATCCACTATTATCGGCATCATAGCAATCGTATCATTGAATGGGTTATAAATCGTAAACGGTAAGTTTTACAAAAAAAGTTTACTAGCAACAAAAGATGCAACATTTTATTTTCCACAATTATTGGCAAAATATATAGTTTCCAAAATATCGGCTAAAACAGTTTTTTTCAATTGGCGTTTGAAGCTCTACCTGGATCTGTGAGCATTTTGTAATTTTATGCTCAGTAAGTGATCTTTACCTCATAGAAAAAAATTGGATTAGAAATTTAGTGTAAAAGTTGAACAAAAACCTTCTATTTTTACTGGCCTTTCATTACGTTTCAGCACACATTTTTTAATGTTTGACGAACTTGTGAATTATTAGGAAACATTTTAAAAAGATGCATGAAATTGGAAAAGCCGTTCTCAACTTATAGTGTGACCAAAAAGAAAAGGTTGAGTTTTGTATATCTACGAGTATAGATAAATTTAATATTTCTTCGTTCATATATCAAAAAAACTCTTATCACTATTCACAAAATTGTTATCACTAGTATAAACAAATCTTGAACAAAAAATGAGTTTAAATTACATAGTCAAATATTTTAATGTTATTTCTGCACTGTGGCACCGATTCCGCGGTCGGTGACGGTCGCGAGAACAAGACAGCGGTAAATGCCTAATATGACAGAACTACCTGGCCTTAACTAGGTATATTACGTCAAACAATAAAACAGAATAGTATAAACTATTTACTTCCTTTAGTTATATATATATCTCTATTTATTGTTATTGGGTACTTACGATGTGCTCGTAAACGGCTTTCTTAACTGCAGTCATCTGTCTCGACCTTTCACTCAGCGCTTTGACAATCTCTACCTTTCGTCGTACCTCTCACTCGTTAGCCATGATTGATTTTGAATCTTCTGTCGCAGGAAATAGAAGCTATCGAGGAGCAATGGAGGACAGAGTCCGCTGAGCTAGTGACAGCAGTGGCACGGTTACAGGATGAGAACAAACGCCTGAGACGGACCCTGAACGCGCCTGCGGATGGTAAGCTTTTTCTTAATAATTATTAGCTATTTACGAGGTATCTGAATGGTATTTAGTAGTAGTAATTAATTGCAGAGCCCTTCTAGGGAAGTACCACACCTTTGCCAGTTATTATACCGCCAATCGGTAATGTGCAAACATCACCTTGTTACGGCCTGAAGAATAATGTTTCCAAAGAAATTACAAGGCATAAAGATCATATTTTTATCATTTTTATATCTCTGGGCGATGTATCTATAAGATTCATAAGTTGAAGTAACTAACAACTTGGCAATCCGACGGGAACCGAAAATTATGAGAAATGCGTGTCACCTACTGCTATTTTAACGCGCTTTTTTACCGGACCTTTAGGGACTTACTTTGATTGAAAAAGAATATATTTTCTATTACGTAGTAAACGAATCCGCGTGCTATCACGTAAATAAAATATCACGATTAGGTCTAACAAGTGACTTCGGACCACGATGATTGTAAAATCAATAAACTTCCTCTACACAAACCATTTGTTATTTAAAACAATAATTCTTGAGTAATAAATAGGGAAGAAATAACTACTCTAAAGAACTTAGGTAGGTACTTAGTTGGCCTTAGATTGCCTCTATTATGTATTGGAGTTTGGTAGGATAGGTACTCATAGTCTTTTGTTTGAAACTATTCCTTACGTGTAGTATCTATAAATCTATAACATGCCATATTAAATGAAAATCATAAAATTACAATTGCAATCAAATATTAATAACTAAGTTAAGAGATTACAACAAATCCACATACTTAATTTTTTTACGAATTTTAACATTATTTGATCATCAGTTCGCTAATGCTGAAGCAACTCTTTCTCACTAGATACTTCAATCGTATTTTAAAAGATGACAGATACTGTCGATACAGTGTATGTCTATTGTTTCTGTTCATTAAATTATCTTTATCTATTAATCTACTAATACGTTCAAATTTCAAATCAAATTTCCGCTCTTAATATAAGCTCTACAGCGTACTGAGCTTCTGCACGAGGAGAGAGTTTTATTAAGTACTAGATGTCCGCCCCGGCTTCGCCCGTGGAACATATCTAGCACTCATCGAGATCCCGCACATATCCAAAAGTGAAAAATTTTTAGAAATCGGTTCAGTCATTCCTGAGAATTTCGCTTTCAAACAAAACACCTCTTCAGCTACCTGCTACGCCACCTGTCGGAAATTGGTCATACCAACTCAGAGATTAGCAAAAAGGTTTTATATTCAAGAGGTATGTAATCTGTGATATTCAATGACGCAATCTTAGACACATGCTGTCATGTGTCATGTCAAAGCACGAAACGTACGAAAACTCTCAAAAAGGAAATTTTTTTCCCGATTTTGTTACATTCTTGATTCATGCTCCGCTTCTGTTAATAGTAGCGTTATTTTCTATAGCCTATAGCCTTCCTCGATAAATGGACTATCCAATAGAAAAAGAATCTATCAATTCGGACCAGCACTTCCCGCGATCCTACCGTTCAAACAAACAAACTCTTCAGCTTTATAATATTAGTATAGATACTTATAGTCGTACTAGCTTTAAA